>CM018580.1:9940000-10155000 GCA_009078335.1 Salix brachista
ATATATTTCTAAATAAAAAACACTTTAAAAACAATTTCAAAGCCTTAGAAAAACATGTAAGTAGAGAGTACGACACTCAAATAAAAAAGAGAAACTAGGAGCGTAACATGTGAGAAGCTCACAGCACAGGGCTACACAATTGTGCCACAAGAGGCACAAAGAGGAAGAAACCTGAATCTGTTTAAGTGGTAAGTCTTCTCCCTTCTCTCTCTCTCTCTCTATATTTTTTTTAATTATGAAAGATATTTAAGCATCTTTGTCAAGAGTATTAGGGTGCTATAATTAAACTCATTAATCTCTCCAATTTTGTAAGAGTTTCAATGAACTATGATGGGATTTGAAATTGAGTTTTCAGGTTCTTACCTCTTTAAACCTCGTATTTTGTAACAAACCTATTATTTAATTAACAGGAGGTTAGGGTTTCTTTTGTGTTCTGTCTTTAGAGAAGGATTTACCTTGACCCCACCGGGGTCTTTTTCAAGGGCCTCCCTCCAATAAGATTAGTAAAAAGAGAAAATAAACCAACTTTTTTTCTTAGAATATTGATTGTATAAATCTTTAATTACATTCTTAAGGGCCAGATTTCTTTGTTGAGTGATAAAGTTCAAACCTTTGTAATTGATTTCGTTTACTATAATTTCTTTGTGGCCTCGTAAAGATTTAGAGTTTAGCGTTAAATTAATTTTATTTTCCACCGGTTTTTTCACTCAATTAAAATAGTTCAGCTTAATTATACCTTGAAGGCAGGCATTTTTTCTTGCACTTTTTCGCATTTATTTACAGTTCACAGTATGTTGCACCTACGACGTGATTTCTCCTTCTTTTTTAGTGGACACATGGCAGGTTTTTGATCTTGAATCCTATTGTTGAAGGTGAAGGACCAGAGGAAGTTAGTTCCAGATTAAATTGCTTTGAGTTTTCGGTTAGATATGGCACGAAATACTGGTGGTCACAGTAAGAAAATAGCAGAGGCATCCATGGCAGAAGCGCATTTTGGCTTCGCCGAAGAAGAGGTTAAGGAAACACTGAAAAGACCGGTAAAATTGTATAAAGATGACTGGAAGATCATTGAAGAAGATAATTTTAAAGAACTTGTTGATACTCTAACAAAGGAGAATAATGAGGAATCAAATTTGAATCACAATTTCGAACATCGGCTCGGCCAGGCTTCATCGTCTTCTGTTAACTTTGCTAACAAAAAAGCTAAAATTTTGCATTCTAGCCCACCAGCTCAGGGTAAAGGAAAGAGTCCAGAATTTACTCAAGCTGCTGCTAGAGGAACAAGATCAAATTTTGTGAAGGATAAAGATATGGAGGATAGGGCACATGAAGGTGTTTCCAATTCATCACGGTTCGATATTGCATCATCAGTCGATGCAGAAGTGAAGGTCTCCTTAATTTGTAATTCTTCTGGAAATTCTTATTTCAGACAACGTAGTTTGGATGCAGTTCTAAAAGCGGTGGAAGATGAATGCCGCAGAACATATGGAATCCATAATCCTGATTTCTCTTTGGTGAAGTTGATGGAAAAGGTGTGCCAGTTCTTCTTGGAGATGGAGAACGGTTCTAGCAGCGAAACTGGGAGCAAGATTTGTGATAAATCAAAGCAATCTGAAGGAAAAGATGCTGTAAGAGATGATACATTGGAGCCGAATAAGGTTCTACAACACCCACAATCTCTAGAACCACAGATGATGGAGGCTGTCCTTCAAAAGAATTACCCCATTTATCTCAAAGATATATCTCGTGGTGAAGATAATATACCAATTCCCCTGGTGAATGAAAGCAGCACACTAGAGCTGCCAGATTTTATCTACATAAAAAATAACATGGTATACCAAGATGGCCATGTCGATTTTTCTCTTGCTCGAATATCAGAAGATAACTGCTGTGCGCAATGTCTTGGAGATTGTCTATCCCCCGACTTGCCGTGCGCATGTGCTGCGGAAACTGGTGGCGAGTTTGTTTACACGCAGAAGGGATTGCTGAAGGAAGAATTTCTGGATGAAGCCATTTCCGTGTCCTTGGATCCTCAAAGAAAACACTTCTACTACTGTGAAATCTGCCCCCTGCAGAATGAACCGCAACAGAGACATGGGAAAATAAAACTATGCAAGGGCCATTTAACTAGGAAATTTATAAAAGAGTGCTGGAGTAAATGCGGATGCAGCAAGAAATGTGGAAATCGTATTGTCCAGCGAGGGATACAAGTTGCTTTGCAGGTCAGATTAAATTCCTGTTTGATACTTCAGCATGTTCATTTAGAAGCCATTTAGTAAATATTTGTGTTCTTTTTTCTGCATGGCATCTTTTTGTGTATGAACTACCAGGTTATGTTTTATCTAGGTTTATGCAGCACCTGAAGGGAAAGGGTGGGGTGTTCGATCTGTGAATGCCTTGAAGAAAGGCACTTTCATTTGTGAGTATGTCGGCGAAATCGTGACGAATCAAGAACTGTACGAGCGAAACAATGAAAGGGCTGCTAAAAAGGAGAGGCATACTTATCCAGTGCTGCTGGATGCAGACTGGGGCTCTGAAAGGATACTGGAAGATGAAGAGGCCCTTTGCCTGGACGCGACAGAATTTGGAAACATTGGCAGGTTTATCAATCACAGGTACTTCCATAGCCCTCCTGACACTGTCCTACCTTGCCTCTACTCGATAAAGAAAATTTTTACGTGCCAAGTTTTGATCATGCATGAGTGTGGATATCTTAATTACACTTTTTTTTTGGTCAGATGTTATGATTCCAACTTGATTGAGATTCCGGTGGAAGTGGAGACTCCGGATCATCACTATTACAGAGTATGAAGCTTTAGATTCTCAAGCCTGAGTTGCGTTTAGAAGACAGATAAAGAAGAGACAAACATGGTTATTTAAAGGGATGGAGATAAAAACCTGAAATAAATCTATTTTTTGACAATGTTAAAGTGAATTTCTATTCTTTTAAAACAGGAGATACAAGAGGACAGGTCTCTTTTGTCCCCACCATCCCGTCTCTTCTTTTCTGTCTCGTGACAGTAACTAAATGCTAACTACTGTTTTTGTTTTTCTCAGTAAAATAGAATCATATCTTCAATTCTGTGGATGTAAGGGCTCAATTTTTATTTTTTTTCCTACTTATCATACAGCTTGCTTTTTTCACAACTAGAGATACTGAGCCGATGGAAGAGTTGACATGGGTAAAATTTCGCCCCGTCTTGTAGAATATGCTTTGTTCAGTAGACAGAACGAATTTATTTGGCATCTGATGACTTGAAATTATATATTGCAGGATTAATGAATGTTTATTATTGCAGGATTATGGTATTCAGTTTGATGACAAATATCATCCGATCAAAGCATTCAAATGCAAGTGTGGAAGCATGGGCTGCCGTGACAAGAAAAGACAGCATTGATTGATCTACTGATCAAAGTTGTTTTTTAGTTGCTGTATAATGAGATGGCGGTCAGTTCTTAACCAGGAAGGAAAATATCATATACTATCATGTAATTCACAGGTTTAAGCAAGAATGGGTAGGAATTCACAGGTTTTTTGCTGTCGAATTCTCACCATTCTTCAGTGATTTTTTTGTCTTAACAAGCAATATATTAATTCAACAAAACTTGGATTTAACAGTAGAGCGATAAACGTTTTTATACATGGAGCTGGCAACAGAATGGAAGAAACAAACAGGATTGAAGACATCTTAATTGTAATTAAGGAGAAATTAACCTTTCTGGATGTTAGCATGTCAGTTAATATAAGAGCTCTTCAGGAATACTTTGGAGTGCAGGAGTCCAGGAACGCCGACAACTCCCCATTGCTGCATTGAATCTTGAAAGATGCTTTCTCAATCGCTGTTCGAGGGGCAAAGATTGATTAGTATTGCTCTCGCAACCTATCATCAGCTCTAACACTTGCTTTAAATCTTGCTTCCTCACCACCAACTTCATCCTCACAGTTCCATCTTCATTGGTGTGTGAAACAACACTTCCACCTTTCACTTGCGCATCGGATTCCAACAAATTGCTCTTCAGACTTCGATGAATTCGACCTCTAAATGCTCGGAAATCTCTCTTCGGCGAGGACCTCCCTTCTGAAACTTTCAAGCACCGCCCCATCTTTAATTTCCTGTTGTAGATTGATATATGTTAGGATACATTTATAACTCCTGTATCTATCAGCCTTATATAGGGACTGGCAATATTGAATCTTAATAAACTATAATCCAGGTATAGCCAATGATAGGTTTTGACTTTGCTAGCCAAAAAACCGTTCACATTGCTTGCAAATGCTTCTCGCTATGAAATTAGAGGCCCATTTGTCGAGGAAGAATTAGTTTACTTGTGTTGAGAAATATAGGGTTATTTTATTTCATTATTTATTAAGGATAAAGTAGTTTTTTATTCATTTTTCTTTTATTTAGTCTACATATATTCTCTTTATATTCAGATTAAATTAATTTTTCTCGAGCATTCGATTGCATTATGGAGTACGAATTATCAATGAAACTCTAACTTCCTTCCTTCCTTCTTATTTATGTATTTCTTTGAACTGGTTTACAACTTGCATTTCGAAGCTACCAAAATAAATATTTCTTAATCGATTAAATAATCTATTGATGCATGATAACAAACCACAGCGAAGTTCACCGACCCCTCACATGCAAATCCTGGCATTGCGCTGGAAAGTATCCACGCGTACTCATGAGATCAAAGGGTTATCCGTGTGTTTGGTTATCCTGAACAAGCTTGAGTCGTTGAATAAGCATAGCACAATGCAGGACAGAATTTATACGAAAGGTCAAGAGCCACTTCAGGAGAATAGGGTAGGTGTGATGGGGTCCTGGTAGAATGCAAGATTGTCAATTGGTGACCTGTTTCTAACCTACCATCCCAATCATTCATCTTCTCCTACGCCCTACACAGCTTAACTTCCATATTTCAATGGTTTGTGTTCTTCGAAAGAAGAACTCTAGGCTGCTTTTAGTGTTGTTGTAATTAGCAGATTATAAGTGCTTCCTCCTTGTCCGGGGGAGCTCAACTTCTGACATGGGAAACAGCGACCCTGTAAGCGATTAGTTTCATCTGCTGTGGCCGAAATATTATATCAGAAGTAGAAGATAGTTCATCTGCTGAGATGGGTTTTCCAATTTGTATGGGGGACAAAAATCTTACGCATGCTTGAGTTAGTCGATTTACAGCAATGGGCATCAGAAAGCGAGTTGAAAGCACATCATGGCTATGCAATGCAAAAGAAGAAGCATGCAGTGCATTGCTTTCGAATATGTTTATATTAGAGAATAGTATAAAATTATTCTTGAATTTATTTATTTATGTAATACTTTAATTTTTAAGAATAAATTCAAATTCTAACTCTGTGGATTGGCTCATGCTGGGGAGTGGGGACGTTGGCCATGGTTTGATTCAAGGATCATGCTTCGTGAATGCATCTTCTCAATTTTTTATAAGATAATAATAAAATAAATGTGTGTGTTTTGAAAAAAAATTATAATCAAGTTTGTTAATATTTTTTACTCCAAATAGATGGATCGTTGCTGATGTGAATTGTCAGGTTCAGGAGATTAACTTTGAGGTCGGAATAGCTGAAGAAGATCCATTCTCCGAGGCGATCGAATTCTAGCTTAGATGAACCATCTTTTGGGTCGGAGAAAAACTCAATCTCTTGAGCATCCCTCTTTGAATTCTATGGTAGGTTCTGATTCCGAAAAGATCTTATGAGCCCTAGATTCACAGTGAAACAAAATTAAAAACAATATTTATTGAATTTCATAATGTATAAAAGTTGGGTCAATGTCCATATATATATGCTTAGCTTGAGACGCCGCAAAGAATTGATACAGATCTAAAGTAGAATACATTTTATTGGACATCGCACCCTTTTGAAATTCTTGACACTTGCTGGTTAGGAGTTCTTCTCTGATCACGGCTTCACACGCACATGATTCAACTATAAGAAATTAAGGGTTAATTTGAGGACAATTATATTTTATAAACAAGAATACAAAGGCATAAATAAAAGCGATTTCGCTTAGGAAACAACAAAAGAAAGATTTTTTTTATTTACACACACACACCTATTAGAAAATAATATAAATCATGACTTTCATTTGAATGAGTGTGTTAGAGAATAATATATATCATATCTCAGGGATCTTACCTCACAACTTGAATTTTTAGATGAGATGACTCATTGACATGGTATTAGAGCCTTGTTGACCCAGCGGTCATGAGTTCAAATCTCAGCACCCTCATTCGATTTGATAAAAATCAAGCAAAAAATAGTGTTATATGCAAGTTTCAAACTCAAATAGTTTTCACTTGAGAGTGTGCGTTAGAGAATAATATAAATTATATCTCGGTAACCTCACCTAACAACTTAATCTTTTAGATATGATGGTTCCTTAATATATATATATATATATATATAGTTGAGGATTTAATAATAAGTGTATCTAATTCCATAAAGCTAATAACGAACTAGCATGAAAAACAAAAGTTGTATATACAGAATTAAGAGAGAAGACAAAAATTACATAAAATCAGGCAACAATACATAGAGATTTTATAGTCAAAACTAACAAGAGCCTACTTGTTGGATCAAATAAGGATGCTTAGACCTCTAAACAAAACACTTATTGAACCATCATATTCATACTTAAAAAGTTCATCAATATCTCTGTTTGCGGTTGTCATACAATGCAAATCAAAGAATTCTTGGCAATGGAGCAAAACATCGACAGGGCAATATCCGTTAATTCCAAGTTGGAGTTTACCTGGAAGGTTATGGAGTTGAAACCAAAGTTGTAAAATCCGTTCCGGTCGCCGTTCTGGTTTTTTGATTGGAACGGAACGTTCCGGTTTCGGTGCATTCCGGCGTGCCGTTCCGGTTTTGTACTGTTCATATTTAATTAATTATATATATATATTAATTTAATAAATAAAATTCAAATTCAAGATAATTTAAATTAACTTTTTAAATGTATGTCTTAAATCATATTAAAAATAAAAATAAATATATTATTTTAATATATTTTTGAATACAATTATTTTAAACAACAAGATCTGAAAAAATACCATTAAGCGATAATGCGCTGGGCTGGGTTGCAGGTTTTATGTCGGCCTCGAATGGGCCCACGTTCGATTATAAGCTGGACCTCTCATTCACGGACCATAAGGAATGGAACGCCTTTGAAGACGCTCTGGAAATAATTGGAGTCACAGTTGTGTGTGTGTCTACATATTCTTCTGGCCTGCATTTAACAATCCCTACTCATTTTTAGAGAGAGAGAAAAAATAATTTGCAGCTCGTGTAGTCAGAAACTCATTTGTAATTTAATTTATTTTAAGACGAGATGGATAATTTAGAAATTGCAAAAAGGAAATGATATTCTGTGTGAAGTATTGTGGAGAAGAAGAAATGATGGGGTTGCTGGCTTGCCGCCGTGAGAAGAGCTTTGGAGAAGATGAAGTGCAGAACTGATGAAGCCTGAAGGTGGTGCTATCGCGGGAAGAGCTTTGGGGAAGAAGAAGTGAAGAATAATCAATTGGGTGGTGTCGCTCGCTGTGGGTTAGGGATTTGAGTTTTGGAGAAGATGAAATGCAGAACTGGTGAAGCCTGAAGGTGGTGCTATCGCGGGAAGAACTTTGGGGAAGAAGAAGTGAAGAATAATCAATTGGGTGGCGCTGTGGGTTAGGGATTTCAGTTTTTCAGTTTGGGGAAAAATTATCAATTGGGAATTTGGAGGTGCCGGGGACGGGTATTCTTAAACGGAATTAATTGCATTTTTTTTTACATTCCAAAACGGAACAACCGGAATATTCCTGGTGCATTCCGGCCGGAATTTGGCCGGAATTTCCGGTACAGGCCGGAATAGAAAACGGGGCAAAAACCACTCCGTTTGCGCTGTTTGTTTTTTTTACTGGAACGGAATGGAACCGACAACTCTGGTTGAAACGAGTTTTCCTGTATAGCTCCCTAGCTGGTATTCTTGCAAAACAAGAGAGACTACGTGGACTATATTTGCCACGTGTGCTTTGGCGTCAGGAGTTGAGGTTAAAATTCAGATTGAAGTATACCACCTGATCAGGTTTCTTGTACCTTAGAATCTTTACCTTGAGAGTTCCGTGAACTAAATGCAATACAAGTATTTTAGCCGCAAGTAATTAAGGATTCTTGAAGCCATTTAAGTAGCAGGTTGTCCTGAACGTTTGTTTCATCTGACCAGGTCGGTGGCATTGTCATGAAGCAACTTGAAAAAAATCTCACCATGATGTTTGCTTCTTTTTTTGTTTTATTTCTTACGTTTTTATTTGTGAAATTTATCCGAAATTGTCAAAAACGGAAAAAAAAAAAGAAAAAAAAAGGGAGGCTGGAAGGGACTGAGTTTATTGCATGTGGATGTAGATGAGCTGTTTATAATCTTGTTGGAAAGAGACTTGGTCTCTACACATAAAGCATGTATTGGAAAAAAAATAAAATAAGGTTTGATTAATGAATATTACAGGATTATAAAGTACCATTATATATATAGAGAGATAATAACATTAAAAAATTTTGTTTTCATTTTGGGCAAGTGAGATTAGTGGCTTCCAAAGACGACTTAACAAAACGTTAGTGCGTGTTTTGGTTTAAATTATTATGAAATCAGGACATTCTTGTGGTGGATTGAGGACATCTTATTTAAAAACATTATTAATTGTATATTTCAAAATTATTTTTGAAAAAATTTGAATTTTTTTTATTTTTATTTTAAATTTAAAAATAATATTTTTAAATTATTTTAATATACTAATATTAAAAATAATTTTTAAAAAATAAAAAATATTATTCTAATTTTTATTTTTTTACCAAAATCATTTTAAAATACAACCTTAATAAAACTCTCGTACAATCACTATTTGGACTACAGTTGTCTTGTCCCTGTTAAGGTGTGATGCTAGATCATTCATCCACATTCCACACTTCAGCCCGAGTCATTTTGGACGATAACACAGATCGAGAAGAAAATATGAGTATATATTATCACCTTCACGTCACGCTTATACATCCATGTTTGATTGTCGTTCTGCAAAATATATTTTGTGTACTCACAATTAAAATTTTAATTATTCCAAATTTTTACAAAAATTATATTTTATAATTCTAACTCAAAATTTATTATTTAGATCATAATTTTTTTATCATCACTACACACAGCAAAGCAAAACGATCGAAGAGAAGTTCAAAAAGGAAACTTGACGAACAGAGCCGCCTGCAAAAATCTGGGTGTCGAGAGTTAAGAAAATCATTATAGCAATATTCACAATTCCTTCGGTGAGCTGCTTTTAATACCTGTTTAAACAAAACACAACTGATCATGAAGATGATTATTTATTTGTCCCTTGACATCTCTTTCCTCACCTTGGCAATGAACTCTTCAATTCTCTTCTCCAGATTTTCATCAAACTGTTCATCAACATCTTGCCAACCAATCTCAGCAGCACTCCCAGTACTGCTGTTGTCGTCTTCATTACAACCATCAGAACAGCTGTGTTTCTCATCACCGTTGTCTATGCCATTGCTGCTGTCCTGGGCTTTCTCATTATTGCCATTCTCACCCTTAACGTTAACATAAGTGTCTCCAGCACCATCCCATGAAGATTCAGCATTCTCATTGCTCTCATTCTCACCCTTAATGTTAACATAGGCTTCTCCGCATGAAGGCAGTGATGACAGCCATTGTTCGAGCTCTTCTTTGCATGGCTTATAACTCCAAAAGATGATGACCCAAATCAAGAAGTTGAGCAGGAGATACAAAAAGACAGCAGATGAGAAGTTCATAGCCAGAGCAGCAGCCAAAAACAAAGTCAAGAATACTGGTAAGGCAACAAGCTTCATTTCCTAGTGCAAAAATAGATTATACAGCTAACCAAATAGAACACAGTGCATGCTATGTTGGTGATTCCGCTTTTCTATAATCATTTGCTGTGGGGTTTCAATTATATAGGTGCATGCTTGAGGTTTTATATAAGAAAAATGGTGAAATTCTCGGAAACTGCTGTGTGTTTAATATAACTGCTGCACGCAGTTTCAAGCATAAAAAAGAAACTTCTGCAGAGCTTCTGAGATTACGGCCGCTCGTAATGCTAGCCACCTAACGCGCTCTCATGACATCAACCTAAAACAGATTCAAGTTTACGCAATTTCACCAACAAGCTAAACGTGGATAGATGAAGCTTGTAAATCCAGTTAAATAAAAACTTCATCAGATGATATGATTTATACCATTTTATTTATTGCTCTTTATATGCCCTAAGGGTTTCTTCAGTTCCTTTGAGTCGGACTTCAAACTTTACACATGAGACTCAAATGGACCAGAGCTCAAGCTGGTCAGCATGCTGGTCGTAGGTTCAGGTCCTACAGCAGGCCCAGTAGCTGCGTTTTTTTCTTCTACAACGAGTTTCCCGTTCAGACTTTTCATGATAGCGACTGTCGGCATCTATTGACAAGACATCTCTGATGGGCTTAGTTTAATATTTTTTCTTTCCAAATAATCTTAAAAGCATCGATCGATGCATTTAAAAAATATATTTCCTTAACTGCTAGTTATAATGTCCAATTTAAAAAGGATATATACCTTCTAGCCCTCCTCTCTACCGGTCGATTTGACACGGTATGACGGGCAATCAAGAAAAAAGAATCCGCGTATCGCTGTTTTGCAACTGGAGATGGAAGATGACATAATAAAAAAAGAGTTTTAACTAAGCTAAGTGCACCGGTGTCCGAGGACTTTGATGTTTCTAATGCGATTCATATTATTTTTTTAATATCTGTTTTTGTTTAAAAATATATTAAAATAATATATTTTATTTTTAAAAATTCTTTTTGATATTAACCTTATAAAATAATCTAAAAACATGAAAAAATATTTTATTTAAAATAAAAAAAATATTTTTAAAATGTCGCGACAAATAGTCAACTTATTAGTGTCACTAGCTTTTGTGTTTTTTTTTTCAAGTCTCTCTCGATGGAGTTCATGTAAATTTCAACACGTTTTGTCGTCATGCTGGTGTCTTGGGAAAAAAAACTCGTCTATTTAGGCTTCCAATTAACTCAAGAGATCTATTATTTACGCGCTTTCCTTGCTGGTCCAAGTGTTTTAAATTAACTAAGCCCCAAATTAGAGATCCAGCTTTATTAGATGAGCTTTATTTTTTAATTTCCTAATAAATATTTTTTTCAAACTCATTTGCATAATAATATTTAGTTTAGAAGAATATTTTTATTTATAGTGTTTTTATTTTTTTTTTCTTTTTAGTTAAAGAACTATAGGATTGTTTAATTTAAATTTTTTAATTTTTCTTATTCAATTTAGACTTAAAACTATTATAGATAGAATTGTTTGTCTTGTATTTGTTTTTTAAAAATCTTTTTTTTATATTCTTCTATAACTTATCAATTTAAAATCATGAAACAAAATAGTTTTTTCTCAATATATTTCAGGTTTTTATTTTAAAAAATATAAAAAAATAAGTTGTCCCAAGTCAATTTCCGACCCGAATAGAAAAAATGGTACGATGACAAGAGAAAAATAACAAAATATATATTTTTTACCAAAACAAAAAGGTTTTTCTTTACAGGCTACAGCACGACGAGCCATCCTCATGAAGTATCACAATGAAGCACGGTTGGGCTTAATGATTTATGTGAGTGAAAGTACCGAGACTTGCCGGGTGTTAAATTGGGCCGACCAGTACTAAATAAAAATTCAAAAGATTTTATAATAATCGGGCCTAATAATTGGGTGGAACCCAAAGACATGGTGTTTGGGCCTTCAGTCATCATTGTATACATGGGCCCAATAATTGGGGTTTAGGCCAACCAATATGGGTCAAGGCCTACAATGATCATTAGATAAAAATCGAAGATTTTATAATAATAATATCCGCAGCTGATTGATGAGAGTTCATATCTTTATACGATCTATTTGCCTTCCGTTTTGCTGTAAAGAGAAAAACATTTTGTGATAATTTAACATATATGATTTTTTGTTTTGTAATTTGATCTTTATTTTTTATATTTTAGTTTAGTTTCGATCTTTTTTATTTTTTCGGTTAATTCGAGACATTTTTTATTTTTTATTTGTATTTATGTATATATATTTTTAGTTTTGTTTTTTAATTTTTATTGTTATTTATCTCTGTATTAAATATAACTTACATTAAAAAACAGAGTAAATTTAGTTTTAATGATGTAAAATGAGAGTGAAACGCTCTTTTATGGACATATAATGAATGTTTTGTTATTAATAATTTGTTATCTTTGTATTTTTTTTTTATCTTTTTTTATTTCTTGATAGATTTTTATTTAAAAAACAATATTGCGGAGGTAAAGTCATCTTTTTTTCAGGGGATCTAAAAGTCATTTATTGATTGATTGGGACAATTTGTCATTCACTTTTTAAAATATATAGTAAAAATACGATGCTGCACTTAAAAGCTAAAAAAAAATGTCATTTGTGCTTTTGTGCCTTTTCTCTAGTTAAATGCCTTTTGTGTCATTTATCTACATAGTAAAATGTCATTTATACCCTTCGAAGCTACGAAAATAAAATTGACTGGATTTTTTTGTGTTTACATATTTTTGTACAGTGAATTGATATATTTAACTTTTGACTTTAAAAGATCTAATGCTGACTTGGGAGGGTGTTTTTTTTTCTTTGTAGAGATATTTTTAGTATTTTGTATTATGGAGATGTTAATAAATGAAATAAAATGAAGGCATAGAGATTTTTCTGTCTCTTTTTTTTTTCTTTACCATTCTTGTTGGCCCTTTTAAAATTCAATTGTGTCTTTAACATTTATTTTTTATATATATTTTAGTTTTTATTATTGTGATTGCTATTTTGTTTATTCTTTGCATTATTTTTCTTTATCATGTCCTTTACAATTTGAATTGTTTTTTTTTATTATCATTTTCTTCATTTGTTTTGTTTTTCTATTTAATTCCTAGCCAGTTTCTTTTAATTATTCTCTGCTCTAGACTTATTCCTCGTTGTTTTAATTTTATTTTTTAATCTTTTATGATTTAGGATTTTGATTTGTAATGTTTTAATATTTGTCTTTTATAGAATAATCCTCCTATCATGACATGATCCACTAATTTCGATGATTAACCCGATTTTATTTTTAAAAATATATATTTTTATTTTTATTTTTATTATTTGATATTGATGTAATGGGGTTTCAAGCTTTGTGATTTGTTAAGATTTTTTTTTGTTATAATCTGAATCACAAGTTAGATGAGTTAACCTGATTTGACATATATTTTTTTTATTTTTCCCATTTCTTACGCATAGTTGTCTCATGTGTTAGGTGGTTAAGTTAATGTGTTATCTATTTTTTTTTATCATTGTTTTTGTTTAACTTCAACCTTCCTTTTCAAGTTTTTTTTTAATAAAATATTTTTTAGATTTTGACTTTGTATCACATTTGACGAGTTTATAAAAATAACCCAGTTTGACTCGGGATTTTTTCCTTTTTTTTTTTTTACGCTGACAAGATTTTTTATTTTTATTTTTATCCTTTAATATTAAATCATTGGATCTTAGGCTTTATAATTTATTTTTTTGCATGGTTATATTGTAACTGAATTATGTGTTAATTTAATAAACCTGAATTGACTTGTCGTAAAAATAACAAACTGTAGCTTTATAAAAGATTAGATAGGGTCACTATTACAGTAAACAAACTATAAAATAACATCGTCACTGTCATGCATATTCTTTATAAGCTACAGAGCTACAGAGAATTCTAACTGTAGCTAGATAGAGCTGGTACACTATGATTGGCTAAAAAACAGATATTTTTCCTTCTGTTCGATGAATGGATGTATTCATGTACACTCCATTATTTGTGCATTGCGGTCTTTACCCTTCACTCTCAGTTCGAGCTTCCTCCTTTTAATTACTGTTTTTGTCCATTCTGCGTGCCCTTCCATGTATCCGTCAAGACCATTCACCTCCACATGAAATTTGAATCAATTAAAACAACACTGTCACTCGAAACTTTTAATTTTGTTCGACACTCTCTCGGTTAAAATCCAATTGAATAGGACTTGGAATCTACTCCCCCCCACCCACTGCCACCCACCCACCCACTCTCTCGGTAGAGAGATAAAAAGCTAAATTAATCAAGCTTTTTCTCTCCAAATTAATATCTGCTCGATCCATTTCGAGGGCAAGTTCTTCCAAAGTATTGATAGCTTGCTAGGGTTTTAACGTTGAAGAAAAAGGCAGCACCAAGAGGGCTAGCTAGTGCTAGGTTTTCTGAGAGAAGAAGGATATGGAGAAGTTCAGAGAATTGATCCACCTTTTTGTGACAGTGTTCCTCTCCACTTTTGCCACCTTAATAGTGATTCCGGCCATAACCGATGTCACCATGGTGGCAGTTTGTCCGGGTCAAGATGAGTGCTCTCTTGCCATTTACCTCTCTGGATTCCAGCAAGCTGTACGGTACTCTCTTTATAGTTTTATTTATTTTCCTTCATCTTTATCCCCATATTTTAGGTGGGAGAGATCGCGAACTCTCAGTAGCTAGGGATGATTGATCATGCACTTGTTTAATTTGCATGGTTTACATGGCCTGAAGAAATGATGAAGATTACCAAACAGGGTCCTCAAGAAATTCCACATGAAAACATTTTCTATATTTGAAAACAATTAATGCATGTCCATGTGTTTTTTTTTTTACTTTAAAGAACCATTTAAACAAACATCTCTTTCTGGAAACACGCACGCACAAAAAAGAAGGGGATTTCAAGGTTTCCCAGATCTTAGATTTTTTTTTAGGGCAATATAGTAATATACCCCACCCCATAGACATGCCCTTTTCTAGCATCCTCTTAAATTCCATGTTAATATTACACATGCCTCTTCTGTCCCATCCATCGTGTCTGCCGACAATTCAAACCTTCCAAGAAAGATGTTGATGGCCGTGTCTCCATATTCATAATAAGCTGTATGATCTTCATCTTTTTCCTCGAAGGTTAGCTAGCCAGGAGAATATGACAAACCAGTTAATTAATTAGTAACAATTTAATAAATGAAATTGTCCATACACTAATAATTGGAGAAACTTCTGGCTTTCCACTACTGGTGTCTATCAAAATTCAAAAGGGGCAACAAGGAAATATAAAACACAGTTAATTAGGATGTGATGAGGATTAAGTGAGCAGGACAGAAATTTCAATTTAGTCCTGAAAATTAAGGGTATATTGGGTAGAGACTGGGAGGTTAAAAGCTTCCATGTCTATAGAGAGACCAATTGTGTGGCTGATTGGTTAGCTAATTATGGGATAACGAGGGATTTGTTAGATAGAGAGTCTGATGTGCTAGAGGATCCTCCGGCAGGAGTTTACACTTTGTTGTATTACGACCTGATTGGGTCTACTATTCCCCGATTAATTTAGTAGGGCTTAATGCCCCGATTTTTACCAAAAAAAAAATTTAGGATGTGATGAATCTGTGCAGATCATAGGACTGGGAACGGTTGTGATGATGCCGCTGATTGGGAATCTATCAGACCAGTATGGAAGGAAAGCCTTGCTAACACTTCCCATGACTCTCTCCATTATTCCCTCAGGTAAATCATTCGTTGATGTCATAATTATTTTTGTTTTCTCCTATGAGCTTGGAAGGATACAGTCCCATTGTTGCCTAGTTCATAGGGACCCCACTGGCACAATGGGCGGCCACGTTAGCAGTGTCTTCCTTCCAAACAATCTTTTGGATAAACATGGCTTTGTTTATACATTCATGCTTGTCGGCCACTTTACCGGTGTTGTTTTTATCAAACCAGCTCCGCCTGTTCTCAAACTGTATTTTAAATATATTTTCAAGAAAATTTAATCTTTTATTGTTATTTTTTAATGCTTATAAATCACTCATTTTTTTAAGTTAATATTAAAAATAATTTTAAATATAAAAATAAATATTTTAATATATTTTTAAATAAAAAACACTTTAATATTCTTATTAAACACGTCACAGGTCACACACCAACTTTATTTGAAAAACATATAATTCAAGCCTGATCTAAATCAAAGATTAATTTAAACTATAAACAAAAACATTGAATTGATATGGCGGAGTTGATGTATAATTTACTACAACTGAATAAATCAACACCAACAAATTAAAAAAATATATATTTTTTTAATAAAATAATTAACCCAGTAACTCGGATCCATTAAAAGCTGGACCCTTTTCTAGCTCATACCACAACAATGGTTGTTTTTTTTCCTGTGTTTTGAAAATATATTTGATTTCAAAAAATATATTAAATTCATGATTTTAATGATTAAGATTAAAAATAAAAATAAAATTTTAAAAAAATATTTTGATATATTTTTAAATAAAAAATATTATGCAAAACAGCATAAACCTGTACTAGTATTTAATATTATGATATATAGCAGTGATTTTTCGTTTTTTTAATATATTAAAATTATATATATTCTTTTTTTAAAATATTTTTAATATAGACATTAAATGTTTATTGAAAAATTAATTTAAGTAAAAAATGAGTTGAACGAAAAAGACATCATCACCTAACTTTTATCATCTGCAGATGTTATGTTGCGTTCCCTTTTTCTCTCTCTGAATGTAAATTATTTTATCAAGGACCAGTCACGTTTCTTGAATTTTGTGGACATCCGACGTGGTCACCTCAGGAACTGCCAAACGTTAGTGTCAGACGACTTTTGAAATTGCCCGACACGCGTATCTATAGCGCTTCTAATTGGCCCAACGCACAGGAGCTAGCGATGGGGGATTCAGGGCGGGCTGGATTTTTGTTGTTACATTTATTTATATTAGATTTTTGAAGATAAGGGAATAGAGAGTTTAATTTCTTTAGAATATAGAACTTCTAATAAAATAAATTTATTCAACATCATGAAAGTCTTATTCACATTATTTTTTAAATTTCTAGATATACAAAAGCTAGAAGAAGAAGAAGAAGAATCAATGCCCTACTCGTGAGCAATTGAAATGGAAAGATTTATATTGAAAAATAGATAAAATCGATTATTTTTATTATTATATGTACTTCTAAAATTGTTATTTTTTGCACATATATCCTCAAGATATGGTATTAAAAAGAAAATTATTATTATTTGATTTATTTACCTATTAATTGCAGCTATATTGGCATATAGCAGGACAACCAGCTTCTTCTATGCCTACTATGTGCTCAGGACCCTCACGGCTATGATCTGTGAAGGAAGCATCAACTGCCTTGCCTTTGCTTATGTGGTAGCTATCTCTAATCAATCTAATTACTTTGAAGCAACTTTTGTTTGCCAAACGACATGTCGAGTGACAGTTTTTACCGTTAAGTTTCATCTCCTAAAAATACTCAGGCAGACAACGTTTTAGAGAGAGAAAGAACATCAGTGTTTGGAATTCTGTCCGGCATAACAGCAGCCGCGTTTGTCTGTGGAACCCTAGCTGCTCGTTTCCTCTCCACTGCTTTGACATTTCAGGTTTCTGTTGCTAAAAATACCTTAAAGAAGCGTGCCTCTCTTTTGGCCGCAGCTTACATTGTTGGTCCATTCCAGGTTTCTGCGGTGGTGGCAATGCTTGCCGCCGTGTACATGAGAATTTTCCTCCAGGAGAGTCTACCAAATAGCGAAAACTTGGCGCAGCCAATCTTGAAGAGCGGACAGGATGATCACAGTCAAGATGGTGGTGATTTACCAAGGAAGCCGATGGTATCGAAGAATATCCCGTCAGTTCAGGCTATCACTAGCTTGCTGAGGAGCAGGTAGGAGTAGTTAAGGATTGACTATAAAGAAAATGCAAAACATCTTCTGCTTTACTCGAACCGCCATAGTAGGACCTATATCAATGTTCTTCAAGGATGATATCAGATTTTGCGACTTTTTGTTGCAGCGTGACATTTTCGCAAGCAGCAATTGTTGCATTCTTCAATAGTCTTTCATATGGTGGACTGCAAGCTTCTTTGATGGTACAAAAACTCTCTTCCTTAAATTCAAATTCAATCTGAAATTGCCATTTTCCACCAATAGAGCAGACTAGCTAGAACGCCAAAAGCTTCTGGGAAATTCAAATTCTCAGTTAAAGTGTAAAATGTTGAGTAAGTGAAGAGACTAACAAGAGCAACCAAGTAAGAGTTGAAAACACAATTGAACAACACTGAAATGAAACGGCATATTAGGAAATATCAACAAAACGTTCATCAGAATTTCTGATTACCAGTTTGAATGATTTGTACCATGCAGTACTACTTGAAGGCTCGTTTTCACTTCAGCAAAAACCAGTATGCTGAGCTAATGATACTTCTTGGTGTTTCAGGAATGGCATCACAGGTACGCATTTACAAAATCGGCTATTGCTAAAATATTTCTTTCTTTCTTCTCAATATCTTCTACCCCTTTGCGTTTCATATCAGTAATAGTCTGCTAATAATTCCAGTCACCAGTGCTTATTACCCAATTCTAGTGAATTTCACAGCTGCTTTTCATGCCCTTTGTGGCACCACGTGTAGCAGAGGAAAAACTACTGGCTATAGGGCTATTAGGGGGCATTGCAAATGTAAGAGCCTTAACCTCACTAAGGTTGTTTGCGTTTATTCATGCTGATGAACTAAAACAACACGAGCTGAGCCTAAAATGCTGGTGATTTTACCTGAAATCTTGCAGGCACTGCTTTACAGCGTAGCATGGTCAGCTTGGGTAATGCTTCAACTAATTTACATTTTTTTTGCATCTTTTATTCCAGATAACAGTTCTTTTCTTCTTCTTCTTGAGCTCGTGGTATCATATGCCAGTTTTTTTAATTCTATTTTTGATTTCCTGTGTTTATGAAATTGGTGAACCATGTGTATGAAGATGTTGATTTCTCTTTTCTGATTCTTGTTGCTTATAATACTGAAAGTATGTTTCCATGGTGGGCAGGTCCCGTATGCCTCCACCATTTTTTCGGTTTTTGAAGTTTTCGTCTCTCCGTGTGTAAGTAATTTACTCTCATCTTCATGAAAGATCTCTTTGACAGAATAAATCTGATTGCTGATGTAATTCCACAGTTACGCAGCATCGTGTCGAAACAAATAGGGCCTAATGAGCAGGTAACTCCTACTCAAGAGTGGCTGAATTCTTATGCTTGATACAGATAGCCTCCATTTTCTCTGTATATTGTAAACGTGCTTACGAGCACAAACTTTTCAGAAAGCCATCAGAACCAATCTCCTGTTTGTTTTTATCTGCATTTTAACTCCTTAAAACTCGTCTCGTCTCAGGGGAAGGCTCAAGGATGCATTTCAGGAATAATCTCCTTGGCAAACATCATCTCCCCCTTAGTCTATAGTCCCCTGTCAGGTATGTGAAAATTTGACAAAAGGGGAACTTTATGAACTGAAGTAATTAGAATTTAACTTCTCCTTCTATTCTCCAGCTTTATTCCTGTCTGAGGATGCGCCATTTAATTTCCCTGGCTTCATTTTTCTGTGCATTGGACTCTCAACAGTACGAGCTTTACCCTAATTTTCTTTTCTACTGTATTACTAGAATTTTCTTCCATTCTGATGGCTCGTGGATTTAATGTCATGAATATGTTGTGCAGATGATCGCATTTTTTCAGAGTATTCTGATAAGGGCTGTTCCTCCTATTTCAAGTCACAAAAGCAGCAGCAGCAGCAGCATTCTAGCCTAGCTGTTCCTCCTAGTTTGATTGGAATTACGTTTTTAATGTACATGGATGAAGTTCTCTGAACATTTCATTTACCACCAGGGGTGGTTTTCCAGAGAGCCCCTTATAAGAAAGCTAAGAACAGACTTTGGAAGAAATTCTTCACTCTGTTATATGCATAATAGACGTTCAAATCGCTTACAAACAACTGCCAGAAATCTTTATACCTCAGCCTTTTCCTTTGATGAAGCAACATATAGCTGGGAAAAATTCAAGTAGAAAACTAAAAGGCATGAATTTTTCACCGTGTAAGTGCATTTTTCATCATCTCACACATCACCGTGGATAAATTGTGCATTTTTTTTTCCTTTAATTTATCTCTCAAACTTTTTTTCTTCGTGCGGTTGTATCCATTTTGACCCAAATTCAAGGTCAATTGAATAAAATTTGTTGTCTAAGGATGAGATTGAAAGGCTGGGGACCAAAATAAAAACATCATAAATCAATGATGATTTTAAAGTTAATTCAAAAGGTTAATTTGGTCCTCTTACTTTAGAAACTATAAATGTTTGGCATCTCAATATTTTATCAATTCTATTTTGGTATATTTTTTTTAATTTTATTTCTTAGTTCCTAGTTTGAGAGAGGAGATAAAGAGTTCGTTGGATTCCAGGCTAGAGAAAGAAAATATTATTGATGCCGATTTAGTACAAAAAAACAATTGATATTCATGTCTAATAATTTTATTTGATAAAAGAGTTCATATTAGGTGATTTTTTTAACCTTAAAATTGCTTAAAACAAATTTGAGCCCATGAATATTTTTTATTCAGGTTGATTTCGGGTCTTTAAGTTTTTCGAGACCATGAATAGATTGGTCACAACTCCTACAATGTTTTTTTTATGTGTATTTTTGAGGTAAAAAAAGGTTTAAATTGACTTTAAGAAACCATCTAATTTGTTTTTTTGGGCCACCACGGCAGCTAGATCCTGGAAAATCAAGTGGCGTGTTATCTGATTATTTTATCTTAACTCTTATCGTAAATGTTTTGTATAAACTTCCCATGTTTTTAATCAATCCAAGTGAAAGGCACCATGGATTGCTGTTGATGAACAAACGGTTACCGTCTAGGAGATCACATAATTCTGTCAGGATGAGGACAATGAGGTTCCGGGTTCCGTTCCGAGAGAACGCTTTAGTGGCACACCGACCATTGCTATTTCCTCGTCATATTTCCTGGGCCATAATTGTTTATAACAGGAATGATCAAGAGAGCGGAGCAGCACAGTTCCCAGATATCGATTTAAACTTCATTTACTGATAGTAACAATCTTTCAAATAACAATACCAACCATGATCTGGGAATGACAGTATTGGCATGCAGAGACCAGCCAAAAAAATTGCAAGGTCTTGAGTTTAGAGACTTAAAGCAGCTGCCTAAAAGTTTCTGCAATTCGCAAATTTGGTTGGAAGACATTATGTAACAGAAGAAAACATACAGGGAAAAAGGATGGGGAGAAAGTGACAATTGATGATTGAAAATTTTAAATGCAGAATAACATATAGCTAGTTTGGCAAGGAAACTAGCAAAACAGCTCAATAAAAGTCAAAGTTAAAACCGTACACTATGTACATTTAACTACCTCTTTTCCATAGGCCAAAAGGTTTAAAAATGGCATCTCCTAACCCAACGAGTCATCGTGATTTGCAGTATCTCCTCCATCATCTGAAGAAACGTCACTGTTAGCATTGAATGATAGTATAAGCTCTAGAAGTTCCGTATCCATAACCGAGTTCTGCACCACGCTTTCTGGGCTAGTCCTCTGCCTTTGAAGTGAAAATAATTGCAACATCAGGTCCTCCGGTGAAGCTACGCGGTACATCCATCCCCTAGCCTTTGGTTTCAGCTGAACAAAAGTTTAAATCAGAATCAACATTCATCTTAACAGCCAAGAAAATTATCATCATCACGATCACAACCATCATCATTACAGTCACCAAAATTGTCATCATCAATATCACCATCACTACTGTCTTCATCGCTGTCGTCATCCTCGTCATCCTCATCATCAGAGATATAATCATTGTCATCATTATCACTCATGCCAAACCAATAGCAATCACGCATCGGAACCTTTTGAAAACAAGTAACAGCTGAGAAATTAGTTCCCATGCTGCCCATATAGTCTATAGCATGGACATTGTAGCCATCTGGATCCATTATCATCACAATGCTCATAATGGAGTAAAGTTTTACAATAGGACTTTAATAGCTCAGTGGAATAAGCCAACCAGACCAGGAAGTTTTAGCCTAACATCTGTCCACATTAAATCCCCGCAACACCACTTTATTTTGTATTTTTTTGCCTTTTTTTTCCATGCATGAAAGTTTGGGACAAAAAGAACAAGAAAATGGTAATCTCCTAGAGTACTTACAGGTAAAACTGAAAGTGTCGATATCTCTCTTTCAACTATTTGTGAAATTAAAGTTCAGTTATTATTCCCTTCCAAGAACTTGGATCAAAGATAAAGCTACCAAACTGACTGTTGGCATTGGTCCAACAAAAGTTGAATCGTTTTCAAGTCGCAAAAAAGGATTCTCTTTTCAAACCTTATTGTTACAATATATAAACTATTTCAACTCTCGTAAATTAATGCAATAACATGATTTTTAAGGATATGGATTTCAAAACAAACTGGATGAACATAGCATACCTGTCCAATGTCTGTTGGCAGAGTAGCTCTCTCAATAGCCTTTGGAGTCCATATTTTTATATCCGACTCGATTCCGCTGCTAGCAAGTGCCATGGTATGAGGATGAGGCTCAGTACAATTTACCACATCCCTATCTGCTTCCATAACTCGAATAAGCTTTCCGCTCCTTTTCTTCCAGATAAATATCCGACCACAATCAGAGCCGCTAGAAACATACTCACATCTTGGCCCAAAAAAGTTCACACCCTTCACAGTCTCATTATTTCTATGCCCCTTATAAACTTGGGCAGCATTTTCCCCATCCACACCCATAGATGATGAAGATGCTATAGTCCCAGGTTCTACTTCACTTGCATCACTGCCCATTGAAATTGGGGATGAAAAGGATGGAAATGGTGGATTTCCCAAACCCATGTCTCGTGTAAAAAGATAGATGAACTCGTTATTATATGAGACTAGAAGCTCACTCTGGTCTGAGAATGACAAGCCTGTAATTCCAGTATCCCCATTACCAATCAAATGCTGAGGACAGAAGTAATCCGCAGGTTGACCAAAATCACTTGACCCATCCCACTTATACTTGCGGATGTCATAAAGTCTAGCAAACTCGTCCATTCCCCCAACTGCAAAGAGATTCGGGTTTCTTCGATCAATTGCAATGGCATTTAGATGGACATATGGCTGATGGACATATGGCTGGTAACTCCTTGAATCATTAACGGATCGGCAAGTAAAAAGTTTGGTGGCAGACCTAGTTCTCAAATCAAACTGATATCACAATGACAGTGTCACATAATTGCATAAACCCAGCTATTCATAAATCAAGAATAACAACATGCAAGGTGATAACTGCATGCAAATTGTTTTAGGCTTAAAAGATTTCTTATTAATTCTAACAAAAGCAAGAGCAGAACCAAAATTGTTATAAGGAAGGATAATCACAACTTACATGTTGAACCACTCCATCCTCTCCACAAGAATACAATATATGAGGATTCCCAGGTTCAATAGCCAACTTATGAACCCGTGAATCTTCATGTTTTCCAAGCAATACAGTCTTCACCTCTCCCCCTTCAAGAATTTGAGCTTGTCGAATCTAAAATTGAAAAAAATGCTCCTCGTCAAGAATGAACAATTCCTACATGCAACATACCATTAAAGTCATGCATCCTAAAACTCTCTTGGCAAAATAAGCAATTCCTGAATTCAGAATACCAGGAAAGTGTCAAAAGCCCTAAATCTTTAGCACAAAAGCACAGCAATATAAAACTCATTATAAACAGTAAAGTAAAAACAAGGCCGTAATAAGATGGCAACACATCATGCGCAATGCATATCATAAAATTTGACATACTAACACCCACTCCATTACTTGGAAAAAAATCACTTCTCTTTTTCTTTGAAATAAAGCTACACCCACAATTCTAAAAATCAAATATCATCTCCAAAAAAATAAAAAGCACCTATTATTAGTGATATTAAAAGGCACGCCTATTTTCAAAACAGACCATGAATTTCAACTAAAAATCTATTAAACATCCACTCCATCACCTGGCAAAGAAGTCGCTCTTTTTACTTAAACGACTACACTCACAATTCATAAACGAATAACATCTCCGACAAATGAAAAAACACCCATTTTTAAAGAACTAAGAATACCAAAAGTCAACCCTTTCAAAACCGATTTTCAACTAAATTCGACGTTTTCGAGAGCACCAACACGCCTAAGACACGGAGACGTTACAATACTTCTTTTTAAAGAGATAAACATATCAATAAGCACACCGTTTACTAAACCAACCGCAAATTTCAACCAAAAATCTACGCTTTCTTCACAATCACCAACACACAGGCATAACAATGGAGATATCAGATAATGCTGATTTTTTATTTTTTATTATTTACCTCGCCATCAGCAGCACAAGTAACAATAGTCCGATCATCAGAAATAGGCATGAACGTAGCTTGAAACACATTATTACGATGACCCGAGTTAAAGGAAAGTTTAACACGCCCAGTTTCCCAATCCCATAAAATCACCCGCAGGTCATCTGAGCCCGACACCAAGACATCACCACCTGCGTTAAAACTCAGCGTGTTCACGCACCCATCGTGCTTCTCCAACTTCTTGTGTATTTCAAGCCTCAATACAAGATCCTGATAAAAAAAAACAACCACACACGACCTTAATCAATTAATTTCATCAATAATAGCGAAATAATTAGATAAAAGGGGAGGAATCGATGGGTTACCTCGGAGGCGGCGAGACGGTGAGCGAAATTTCGAGTGGAGAGCTGACCGAGTTCGCGTTTCCAAACATTAACTACTGCTTGATCGAGGTCCGTTTTTCTTCTTTTTTGCATCATCTGAGTCCGATTGGTGAGTTGACAGCTAGGTGAGTCGAGAGGATCGAGTCGAGTGGAATCGTGGAAGTTCTGGCTTTCTCTTTATGAGAGTGGAGAATCGGTTACAGTGTATCGGACCTATCGGTTGATCAAAAGCACTCTTATATATTAGATTTTGGATGTCGTTTTTATTGTTTTTTTAATTGTTTATTGCAATTTCCAATTACATCCTTTCTTATGTGTAAGTATTGCAATATTACCCTTGCACCACATAGTTTTTTTATTCTTGCTAAGAACATGTCAAATAATTTTATTGGAGCAACAATAACAAATATTTTTATTTTTATTTTTATTCTGATATAGCTAGGATGATTATGAATTATTTTTTGTCCTCATCTCATCTATATTAGATATTGTATCATCAACATAAAACAAAACAAAAAGAAAGAATATGTTTCAAATAGGTGTGTATAAGAGTTTTTTTTTCTATGGGAGAAGATGAAATACACTTGATATTGTATTAATCAGGAAGCATTAAGGGTAGGATTGAAAAGTTTGATATATTGTGAACCTAATTGAATCTTGATAATATTTTGAGGGTTTGGATACTCTTATTTCACCTATATTAATGATGTATCTAGTTCTAATACCTTGCTCACAATTTTTTTAGTAGCGAGCTGAAAGGTGATATTAACAGAGAAAGGGACCATAAAAATATAGCACGTGGCGTTGTTAAAGATTGGGAAATTACTGGTACTTTTGTTCACTTCAATCACCTTTGTCGTTTTTTTTGTTGAAATACGTGATTTTCACGTAATTTATTAAATATGACAATATATTTTTTAAAAAAAACTGTCTTTTCTATTCAAATACACATTTTATTAAAAAAATATTTTTAAAAAAAATAAAAAATATGTTCATTATTTTGTAAAATTTAAAAGAAACAATCAAGGCACCAGATAGATTGTAATTATTAATTATTCTTTTCTAAGATAAATATATATATATATATATATATATATATATATATAATTAAGTTCTCTATTTGTATACAAACTGTATTAAAAAATGTTTTTTAAATTTAAAAAGGACTTTATTCTTCCGAAATTTAAGAAAATATAGGAGTGATAGTTTAGCTAGATTGAGAATCTCAACTCTTGTTTTTCTTGATATATGAAAACATTATTAGTTTTCCTATTTGTATACAAACTCAATTAAAAAATATTTTAATTTTTATAATTTTACAAAAAAAATAAATACGGAGCCACAGTATAGTTTGACTGGGATTATTAATTACTCTTTTCTTGATATAAAAAAAAACATTATAAAGTTTTCTATGTGTATACAATCTCTATTAAAATATATTTAGTATATCTAGATTGGGATTTTTAATTTTTTTATAAAGAAAAAATTACTAACTTTCCTATTTGCTTACAAACTCTATTAAAAATATTTTTATTTTTTCAAGAAAAAAAAAATCAAGGGGTAACAGTTTAGCTAGATCACGATTCTTAATTATTCCATACCAGAAAAAAAAATCATTAAGTTTCCTATTTGTATACAAAGTACAAACTCCATTCAAAATATTTTATTTTTTAAATTTTACAAAATAATAAATTCCTTTTTTAACTTTAAAAAATAAATATTTACTTAATAGAGTTTGCACACAAATATGAAACCTAATTATATTTTTTTATTTTAAAGAAAAATATAATTGAGAATGAGAATTTAGCTAAATTCTTGTCCCTTGATTTTATTTTAATTTTTTATTTACTTGATTTTTTTTATGAAACATACGATCTGAGAAATTGGGTTTCATCTATTTCTTGTAGCATTGAATGCAGTGCTCAGTAGAGTACAGTATTTTGAATTGGAAATTCAACAGTTTAAAGTTTTGCATATGGGACTGATGTAACTATAAATTCAAGCAACAAAGCAAGCGCTGGAATTCTGAGCCTCGTTGTGAAAAGAAACAGGATAGAGGGAAATGACAAAAAAAGTGTGTGTGTGTGTGTATTCTCAGGTATAGGTTCGAGACAAGTTATGACTCGACATTGCAAACCATTTCTGTGCTTACTTGGCCAAACAGAAATGGAACTTCCTGGCAGGAATGGCGCGGGAAGGTCTCTCAAATTATTGCAACTTGACTTGCCAAACGTCTATCAAATACTCCCCAGGAAATCTTGCATGTACATTTCTCAGGGATCTTGTGGAATGCAGCTTCAGTCATGAACATCCTATGCTTCGAACAATATGGACAATTCTCAAGGCTGCTATATCTAGCACCAATCTTTGTTGGACCTATGCCGTAAGAGATTGATGATGGCCCACTACAATTTTTCTTCCGAGGATATAAGACCAGGGAAACAAAAATAGCAAAATACCTCATGTCAATATATAATATGAAGATGCAGCGTGCATCTCATGCTCCCAGAAAAAAGGCAAGCCCTTCCTGAAGACAAAAATTGCTCTGGGTCAGCTTATTTTTTAACCATGTCGACGGTGTGTTCAAAGTGGTCCTCCCTATTTTCCAAAGATTGAAGCAAGCAACCACCAGTTAATTCACAGCTGGCCTTTTCCATCCGGGGAAAACCACCCTTCCGTGCAAATAACTTGAATTTCCAGTTTCTGTTTTCGTCTGCCAGAGAGCCTGTAGATACATGAAAATCTAGTTGAATGCTCTTAACCTTACTACGTGGCAGTGTGTCGTTGCCCGAAACAGAGAATTAACAAGTGCAGCCATCCAAATAGTGACTTCATGCAGAAGGCACATATTAAAGATCATCAATGGGAGGAATCTACCCAACTATATGCTGCTTGCTTCTTGATATTACTCCTTTCCATCGTTGTTCTCACTTCTGCTGCACTGTCCCATTGCCCTACATCAGCATACATATTGTATAGCAAAACATATGGGGCCGAACTGTCAGGCTCAAGTCTTATCAATGCTTCAGCGGCAACTCGGCCCACCTCTATTTTGTTATGCACCTTAGCAGCACTTAGTAATGCACCCCAAACAGCCTTATCTGGTTCAAATGGCATGCTATTGATCAAATCCAGTGCCTGTTTCAGATGCCCGTGACGGCTCATGATGTCCACCAGTGAGGCATAATGCTCAACAGTTGGTTTGATTCCATATTCACCAGCCATGGATTCAAATATCTCTCGACCTTCTTCGACTAGTCCTGCATGAGCACAGGCATGCAAAACTGAAATAAATGTTATATGAGTCGGTCGCACGTCAAAACTTTTCATCAATTTGAAAACTTTCAGAGCCTCCAAAGCATAACCATGAGAAGCATATCCTCCAATCATTGCATTCCAAGAAATTACTTCTTTTTGCAGTTTCACCTCATCAAAAATTGCCCCTGCCTCAATTATTGCTCCACATCTTGAGTACATGGTAATGAGCGCATTATTTAGTGGAACATCCGGTATAACTGTCTTTGTTACCAGCTGATGGATCTGCATTCCCAGTTGAAGATCCACTATCCCAGTAGACACACTAAGAACCGAAGATAAGGTATGCCGGTCAGGTTTCTCTCCTTCAATTTGCATCTGAATGAAGATCTTGATTGCTCCAATATAATCATCATTTTTCTCATATCCTGTTATCACAGAATTCCATGACACCAAGTTCTTCTGGGGCATCCTCCCAAATAATTCATTAACACTGTCCAAATCACCAATCTGGGCATGCCCTGCAATCATCTTATTCCACGAAAAAATATCAGGATTTGGCATTTCACAAAAAAGTTTTGAGGCTTCGTCCACATCTAACATGTTAACATAGCCACTAATCATGGTATTCCAAGAAATGGTATCTCGTTCGATCATTTGGTCAAAGAGTTCCCTAGCAGAAACAATATCTCCTGCCTTAACATAGCACATGATCATAGTATTCCATGACACCACATTCCTCCCAAATTTTCCATCTCCTCCTTTTCCTTTGTCGTCACAAAACGGTATTTGATCAAAAAGTTTCCGAGCTTCATCAACCCTGTCCCTCCGACCATACCCCGCAATAAGAGTATTATAAGCTTGCAACAAATTCTCTTCCCTACCACCATCTCTCTCAAACGTAACCACCACTCTTGCGGCCTCGTCCAATTCCCCATTTCGAATAAGACCAGACACAAGGGCACTAAGCGACGCAGCATCCCTCTCCGGCATTCTCTCAAAATACTCAATTGCACGAGCCACGTCACCATTCTGCAAAAACCCAGTAATGATAGCATTCCAAGACACAACATCCCCCTCTGGCATCAATTTAAACATCCTCAACGCCTCATCCATTCTCCCATTCTTCGCATACCCACTAATCATCGTATTCCAGGATACAATATCCCTCTCCGGCATTCTATCAAACAAGTTTCTCCCTTCTTTTAAGAACCTGGTCCCATGACACGAAACATACCCCGAGATCATTAAATTCCATGAAACAATGTCTCTGCGAGGCATTTCATCGAACAGTTTCCTTGCTTTATAAATTTCTCTACGTTTCACATACCCCCTTATAATTGCGTTCCATGAAACCGTATTTGTTTCCTCCATTTGATCAAACAATGCTCTTGCTTCATCAATTTTACCGTGTTTTTCCAAATTCGAGATCTTCTTGTTGAATTCATACAGGTTGAGGTCCTGAGCTGAACTGTGTGGTCTTGTATATGAAGAAAGAAGACGAGCTCGTAAGAATCCACGCTTGGAAACGACAGCGTTTATATAGCGTGACATCTTTTTGTGAGAGTTGGGTTTTTTAGGTTGTGGTACGAGGTTTAGGTTTTAACTATGACACGTGATAATAAGTGAATTTATTTTTAAAAACATCTTATGACTAAGTTTTTCTTTTAATTAACGTTCATAGCCCTTTTTTTTTCAAATGAAATATCAATTAAAATACTCGCTTCGTTGCGGTAGTATTAGATTTTGCTTAGAAAATTAATTTAAGATTAATATTTAATAATATTATTCACTTTATTAGATTTAGTAAGAAAGTGTAAAGCTTTTAAATGTTAATGAGAAATTACATATCTTCGGTTACTTATAGGGATTGGCATCGGTTGGGTGTTTAATGATTTTTCAGGTTGGGTTTTAAAAATGTTGTTAAAAAGTTCCTTTTTTTAAATTAATTATTTTTTATATTTTCAAATTATTTTGATGTGTTAGTTTTTTTTTAAAAAAATTATAAATAAAAATATATATTATTATAATACATTTCTAAATAAAAAATAAGTTAAAAAATAACATCAACTACATTCTCAAAAAATATTTTTGAAACTAAATTATATATATTAACAACCTAACAATAAAGAAAGTATTGTTTATTGTATTAACGTATACTCTAACCTGAACTTAAAATGGAAGTGCGATGCATTAGGAAACTCAACTGTCAAAACCATAAATAACGACGTCCCTGGAAACTCAGGATCAAGCAATGGGCTGGAAATTCAAGATTATAAATAGATTTGAGTACCATTCTGATCACAATTCTTTCACAATATTTTATTTATTGTATTTAATAGATAAATGCATTTCATTGTTAGAGTATAGCATATATGGCGTAAAATATACATGGTCTTGTTCCACATTGTATTTTAAAAACGCTTTTAAAATAATTTAATTTAATTTTTTTATTTTTTTATTAAATTATATACATAACAATTAAAGTCACGGAAAATAAAGTATCAGCATATATATATATACTAGTTAAGTGCCCGCGCGTTGCCGCGGATATTTTTTTGTATATAATTTCACACAATTAAATCTACAATGATTAATTTATATGATATAAGTAAATAAAAATTATAGATTAAAAGATAAAATGTTTAAAATTTTGAGCTGAGTTTAAGCATAGATTACATCTTTTAGAATATAGGCATTGCGTTATAAACAATCACAAAAGAGCGCGCACTAATATTAGAAAAAAGAGCAAAATATTTGAATAAGAAAAAAAAACTTACTGAAATGATTATTGTGCAGATAATAAAATTATTAAAATCCATTCATAGCAAGAGCAAATAAAAAAAGACAGCAGGGAAAATGAAGCAATATTCATTTAAAATATTATAACAATAGCAACATCGGAGTCTTAACATCTAAAATTATTATTGCTCCTAGAATAAAAACAACAAAAATTATTAAATTATACCGAGGGAAAAAAATAAAAAGCATGAACAAAATAGCAAGCAAGAAAAACCAATTAAAAATTATTATTATTATTATTATTATTTTTATTATGAAAGAATAAATAATCAATATTATTATAATAATAGAATACATAAGCACTATTCTTATAAAATAAATGAAAGATTAAAAATATTCTAGAAACTTTAACAAAAGATAAAAAAAAATTACCATGGCTATTACTAGCAAAAAACAAAAAACTTATCAAATTATCGGGAGGGAAAAAATTAACAAAAGAGTAAGAATGAAAAATAATTAAATCATTATCATCATTATTATTATTATTATTATTATTATTATTATTGTTTTAAATACACTTATATATACATGGACAAAAGTAGGGATTAAAAAAAAAGTGTAAGGGTTGAAATGAAAATCAAATATCAAGGGCTTAAATTAAAAAATTAAAAGTCAAAGGGCTGAAATGCAACTTACATATATTGTCAATTGAAATCAGAGGACGAAATTGCAAAAATCGGAACTTTTGTACCGAATTGATTGAGTTATATACAGCCAACCCGGAAATTGAAAGTAGAAGGACCGAAGTGAAACTTTTCCATTCCGGAGAGAGAGCAACGTTGCCGGCAGCTTGAACCGGCCCCCGCCGCGTCTTCGGGCATGTGGTGGTGACACGCACCACCGCGGGAGGACGACCACGCGGTGGCGCATCGTTCTGTCCGCCGGGATCCAATTTTCGGCCACCGGAGGAGGCCGCACGCGCCGCCTGAACAGGGCGTGAGACGGAAAACCGTCTGGCGCGTGCGCCTCACGCCCCCAGAAACGCCGATTTAAAATTTTGAAAAATAGGGTCAATTACCGTTCTAACCCTGGACCCAATTCATTGTTTTTGTCTTATTAGGGGTTAAAACCGTCTTTAGCCATTTCCGAAAATAATAAGAAAAGAAAAAGTTGCGGCGGACCGGACCGGACCGGGCCGGGCCGAGCCGGTCTGGCCGCGCGCAATTACGCGTGTGCCCCACGCCCGGATGCCTTATTTTGTCCTATTACCGGGGACGAAACCATCATTGCACTGTTCATAAATGAATATTTAAAAAAAAAAAAAGGGGGGGAAACCCAAAATGGCTCCGGCTGCCAGCCCCTCTTCGCCGCGCGCCCGAGGGCCATTTTCGGGCGTGCACTGTCGCAATCCACAGTGTTTTGTGAGTGTGTGTACAGTGCAAAAACCTACGCTGTTTATATGTTTTTTAATATATAATAAATGATAATGAAGTATATGCATCCAATCGTCATACTTGTTTACCTTTGGTGTTTTAAACAACAAGACAAATATGATTACAAATGTGCTTACGGCACATCCAACATCTGAGACAATAAAAAAGTGGCATAGATTTAGTGCCTATCAAGACAAAGAGATCAAAACAAATCCCATGTTTTTAAATGAAAGCTTGAAGATAAAAACTCTTAAACTATCTCAATGTTCAGATTTTTCTTTTCTTTGTAACATTAGTCATTGATGTTTAACAGTGAGAACGAAGCATCTGGGTATTGTCGTAAATTGTAATTATATGAATATACATTTGTTTATTATCATTTTCTTTATTTTATTACCTTTTTATATGCATATTTTCATACATGTATTTTTTATTACTTGCCAATAAATTCCTTTAGCCATCAAAATAAAAAATAACTTTGGAAACCCTAAAAATGAAAATTTTCACTTTTTTAAAAAATAAATATGCAAAAAAAAAAACTAAAAAACCCCACAAAACATAAAAACCTTAGAAAACCCTAGAAAAAAAAATAGATAGAATTAAAAAAATGCCCACAAAGCCTCATGATTAGAAATATGTCTATGGCATGCAAATGACCTTTTCAAATTTTGTGGATAAAAGCAATATACAAAGGAAATCTCAATCGACGTAAAGATCCAGAAGAAATTTGTGGTCGATGGATGGATTCCCTGCTCATTCATATGTTAACAATAGCCACTTCTTGACAACATTTCCTTTAGCGACGAAACAACCATTGTTCTTCCTATCTATTCTCATTGGACTCCTCGTTCGAGCCATTATCTCTGTAATCATAGATTTAACAGGAGATTCGCCTCTAACGGTGCTATGATTTCCCGATCCACAAACAACCGTAATCTCTGCTGGAATCACATGCTCTCCGTTACTCAATCTATTCCTCATCTCCTCCATCCACTGCAACGTCATCACATATGCTGAACCCAAGTGCATTCCATGTAAATCCAACTTCCCCTCTGAGGTATCCCACCTCATTGCCTCTTTCAAGACCGGCGATTCAATCAATTCTTTGACTAACTTTGCTTCATCCTCGCTCAAAATCTTCAACAACTCTTGGATCGAAACTGGACAAGAAGCATCCAGGTTTCTCATCAATGCCATGATCGTGGGACAGGAATTCAGAACTGAATTGCAAGTCCTTGTTGACAATGGAATGCCCAAAGTTTTCATCTTTCGCAGCCACAATCCCATTTCAGGAAGTGCATTGTGAGCTCCATATGATGCAAGAACCATATTAGCACAGACTGTATCGGCTTCAATCCCTCCACTTTCCATTTTATCAAGAATCCTCTCCATATCTTTAAACAATCCTAATCTTCCATATCCATATAAAACACACCTAAATTCAAACAATGTAGGCTTCATTCCTCTCTCTCTCATCTCTCCAATCAGATCCTCTGCCTCTCTAGCTATGCCCATTTCACATAACCCGCTAATCATTGCTTTATAGCCCTGCTTTTTTACATAAACAGAGTTGGAATCACAAACAAGCTGGTTCAAACGAGAATAAGAATCATCAAACCCACGAGCCCAATTGTGTTTTGAGTTAAACCCAACCAAATTGCAATAAAAAAGAACAAGCTCCCTCTCTTTAAACTCTAATCTTGAAACTGTTTCAGACATCAAAGCTTCTAACTCTTTGTCTAAGCCTTGTTTATCTAGCAAGACAACAACTTGTGCGACTAACTTAGGATTCCAACTGAACCACGATGCTTCACTTATCTTTAAATAGAGCTGCAAAATAGAAACATAAATACATTACGCATAAAAAAACTGGGTTTTTTTTTAATTGTCAAAAAGAGAAAAGGAGAGCTTTTTTTTTATGCGGGTTATTACTTACAGGGAGAGTGAGAAAATACAGCAGAGGGTGGTGAGTGGAGTTAAGGGAGAGAAGATGAGAGAGTGCATCAAGGGCGATTGATTTCGGTGATGATGCTACAAATTTCTTGATCAAACGGTTTGTAGCTGAAGTATCTCTTGTGGCAACGGTGGGCAATACTGCAGAGAAGAAGCGCTGGGTTTGTTTGCTAATTGCTGCTAAACATTTAAAGTTGTTCCATTTGGTTGATAAATTCAGTGGTGGTGATGTTGGCTGTGAAAGAAAAGTTAGTGGTTGTTGACGGTGGCTGAGATGGTGGTTCCATGGCACGTGCGAGGTTGTTATCTTTTGTTGATACCCCACGTGCGTGTGCATAGTTACAGGTAGTGGAACTTACAAAAACAGGAGAAGGGTGACTGCCTGGGTGTGTAATGGAGTCATCACGTCGTTTTAATAAAAAATTGTAATGAATTGGATTTTACTGAAAGGGCCAAAATCACGATTAGAAACACAAGGCCCATGTAAATTTGGGTGTCTTTGGATCCTTTTCTTTCAGCACTAGACAAATACAAGTAGAATTGAAAGCACTAAAAAAAAAATATTCCAAAGAAGTAAATGAAGCTTTAGAAATATTGAAAAACAGCTTTTGAGATGTGGTTCGGTGAATTGCTTTTAAAATATATTTAAAAAAAAATTAAAATCATTTTAATGTAATGATATTATAAATATTTAAAAAAAATAAAAGAATATTATTCTAATACTTAGAAAAGTATTATCTAAAATCCAAGTGTAATGGACTATGATTAGGAAAAAATTATACCTACTTTAATCAGTACATGTATAGATGATTTAATAACCTAAATTAATCAGTTTTATTTTAAGATATCATTTTTTTATAGAAAAAAAAAACTCTCTTAAACGATGAACACGTATAGAACTCAAGTTTGAGCCTGCTAATGCTTCCAACATAAAAGAGAATAATAAAACCGGAGATTTATATCTGATCTAATAAAAAAATATATATATATTTTTATCTAAAAAAAAAAAACTCTTTTATATTTATACCCTCTCTTGTATTATAAGCATTACTAGTTACAGCTTAAGCATCAAAGCCTCGTACGATTCTTTTTCTTTCTTTCTATTTTCTCCAAATTTTTGAAACGAAGAACTGCTAGAGTTACATGATTGTCACGCAGGCATTAATACTAAAATTTAAAAAGTACGGCTAAAGAGATTACTCTCACAACTTAATAATAATGTATTCGTAGAAAAAAATGGGAATGACTGTTTCAAAACATGGACTAGGGTAAAATTAACAAAAGTAATAACGAATATAAAAAAAAACAGCTTGATGATGATTGGAAGAAAAGAAAAAAAATACTGTACAGTAATGGTATTTTAGAAGGATTGAAAATGGTTGGTTTTGCCATCCACTCGTAGATTGATCAGTTTAATGAACAAATGCCAACTACTTCCTCCTGAGCGCGGATAGAAATCCGCCAGATGATTTCTCCTTGCGCCATTCACCATCACCCCCAACCTGCAATGAAAACTTGCAAGCCATATTACTAGTGAATAAAATGTGCAGAGACATAAATGATGACCCATTTGAAAGAGAAACCAAAACAGGAAATCTATTAAAAACTGCTGAATACCTCTTTTGCTATTTGTTGCAGGATTTCTATAATCTCTGAGAAGTCAGGCCTTAGAGCTGGATCCTGTTTCCAGGTGTGTTCAAGCAGCTCGGCAAGCTTAGGTTGAGTATTCTTGGGTATAGTTGGCCGCAGACACTGAAACCACATCAAAGGAAAGCACCATGCAGATCGTTATAATCGTGAAACTATCATATGAAATGATGTGTGTGTGTTTGGGGGGATGCTCGGCGAAAAAGGAATTTTACCTTTTGAACCACTCCAACAGCTGCTTGTAATGGGGTTAAGTACTCGTATGGAAGCTGGAAAGCCAAATATGTAAGAGTTTCTTCAACTTAAGAGATCAGAAACTTTATAAAAAGAGACAAGATATTATTCAAGATGACCAAATACCTTTCCAGTTAACAGCTCCCATAACACGATCCCAAAACTGAATACATCAGCCTTGTGGTCATACGGCTTGTGTTCAATGACCTTCAATGCAAAATAACTGTTGTAAGAAAATGGCGAGATGAACCAATTAGAAGATGCGTGATGGTCGCCAAGAAAACTAATGATGCATTCAAGTTCACATAACAATCTTTTTTTCTTTTTTGGGAGGGGAGGGGGGATAAAGCTATGATTTGTTTAACAATGGCAAACAAGTGGTCTCTCCCAATGACAGCAAACAATCAAAATAAAATCAGTTCCAGAAAATCGGTGCCTGAGAGAAATATAGAGAATAGCCAGATAAATGACACTCGAGGATCTGAGTATCGCCATGCTCATAACCCCAAGAGTAAAGTCAAGATAGTTTGCACACTGGTACTGAGAAAGATATTGGTAAGCATGGAACTCTTTCAGACTAAAAGGTGCAAAGGTGCACCTCAGGAGCCATCCATCTGTAGGTCCCAGTTTCTGCCGTCATAACTCCAGTCTGAGCTTGCACTCTGGCAACTCCAAAATCAGCAACCTTAACCACCTGAAATGAAATAAAAAGAAGTCTCATAACTTGATTTATCTGCTTCAATGATCATGATGGAATTAGAAGATGTGGAGGGGGAGGAAAAGACTTTGTATAAAATATCATTGAAGCTAATCGAATAGTAAAACCACTAAATGAAAAAATGAAAAATGGTAAAGGAGAATCATACTTCATTTTCATCCATGAGAAGATTTGCAGCTTTCAAATCCCTGTGGATTATATTATTTTGGTGCAGGTAATTCATTCCTTTAGAAACATCTATTGCTGCTTTAAGTAATGTTGGAAGCTTAAAAACACCCTTCTGCTTGTGTAGGTAGTCATAGACACTTCCCCCGGACATAAATTCTGTTTAACAAGAAAAGAAAAATAATGAGTAAAAGATACAAAATGTTGAGTTGAAGATGATAGACTGTAGGGGGGCAAAAGAAGAAGAAAAAAGAAATTCATACAAGGAATAAATAAACGTAAAAAACATTTAAAATTCCACTGGCATTTACCTGTTACAATGCACAAACTTGGAAGCTTGGTGCATGCGCCAATAAATTGTACGACATTCTTATGTCGAACTTTCCTACAAAAGAATATGTAAAAACAAGGAATAAACCAGACCCAAGAAAATTCAGCAGCCTAGAGTTGTAGATAATACTGCAGCTGAGGACATTAAGTCAAACCTCATTATGTAAACTTCTTGGGCGAACTCTTTCTGCATGTCTGAATTTACTCGCTCAGGCTTGAGGATTTTGATAGCCACTTCCTGACTGCAGTACGTACCTTTGTACCTAAACGAATAGGATGAAACAGTTGAATACAAAATAAAACGCTGTCAGAAATTGTATCTGAAAGATTGTTAACTTACAGATCACCATATGATCCAGATGCAACTTTGTTCCCCATCTTCAAATGTTTAGGGTCAATTTCCCATACATCAGTCATATCATTGGGTATTGCAACATGTTCAGGATCATATTTGATTGTGGATTGCTCATGATCACTGGTAGGAGATGAGGCACGGTGATTTGACCAAGCCTGCAAGAGCAAGGCAACACATTTAAAGTGAGCTGAGAAAGCATACTGAATCAAAATCTAAGAGATGAAACAGCACAATACAATAAGAAACACGGTCATGTCCAGTCAATTGACATGGTGAAGAGATCATGGCATAAATGAGACAACAATTAGCTTCTTATATTGGAAATCAAGGAATAAACAAATGCAAAACCTGGAGAACTACGATGCGGTAGCCACCACCATCCTATGGTGAATTATTATTCTAACAAAAATATTTCAGATGCATGTTTTACTACATTCAAAACATTGTTAGCAGCATTCTGTCTGTCATTAACTAGGCATGCATCTAAGCTTTAAGAGGCAGTAGCTAGTGAGAGAGAGAGATGAAACTTGTTGAAAATGATGCAGATAAACATATATGTCAACAAAATTAAGGTTCCAAACAGAATCAGCTGGATAAATTCTTATTCGCCCATGGTCCTGTTTAATGCAATCCCACACTACCCTTGCCCATTTTCAGCGCTACTAAATGCATTGCTGGTTGGGAATTCCTGAATTTAACTCTTTTTAGTTCTCTTATGACTATCTTGTGATTAAGTTTCATTTCTACCTACAGCAGCCCCTCCTCAACCCCATAAAATAACCATCCATATGGTAGAAAGATCTGAACCAGCATTAATGAAATTACATCGAATATTAGAAGGCAGTTTACAAACATTTTATTGCATCCCGCCCAATCCACTGATTTAGCAATAAGTTCAATCTGAAAGGACCAATTTAGAAACTAGACCATTGATTAGAAGAGAATAATGTGCTTGCAAGGTCATGCAAAACTTGCATGATCCTCATCAAATAATATTAAATCTCCACTAAACAAGGAGCAAGAAAATCAAGCTACTGGAAACATAATCAATTTGAGAATAAATAAATTCATAAAAATCTTGTAGAACAACGCTCAGCAGTAAGCATTGTAAGATACAGAAACCCAGATTTATAAGCTGCAAACTCCAAAAGAAGACACTTTTCATCACTGCAAGTTAAATCAGGGAAGTACCTCAATCTTGAAAACTTCTTTTTCCAATGCTGTTCTGAGCTGCTCTGTTTCCTGATGATCATTAACAGAGTCTGTCAATCTTGTTTGTTGTGCTTTTCAGATATTTTCTTGATTAATGACAGCCTAAGTACCTAAGGGCTTTAATACAGAAGGTGCACATGGCAAGTACCTCATATGGCCAACCATCAACAACAAATACATCCAAGGAGTAGCCATCGACTGTTGAAAATACGTGTGCTTCTTGGATGTTTAACCCAATATGAGCGAGTAAGGAAGTCAGCTGTAAATTTGCACAAAGAACAATGACCTCATAAATTAAGTAGCACTACCAAGAACAGAGAGACAGTGAAGCATACTCATTTAAAATAGCTAACTCGAAGCACAATAAGCCACGGATACATTAAATCAATGGCTAAGTGTTTATTTTCATGACATCAAACACCCTCACTATCTCTTCATGCTTCATGCAAACAACAAATGCTGGTGTTTATGCACCCTGACCAGACAGCAAAATCCACGCTGCCAGCTGATGTAATAAAGCTCAAACTAATCCTCGACTTAGTTTGCAATTCTTCCAAATTAAATACCAAAACAGCATTCACATTGAAAGAAGCAGCGGAATAAAAGATGATTTTCCCCCGAAAATTGAAACACTGCTTGAGAAATTATTAAAAATAAACTTGGCTTTCTTCAACAGGCATGCTCATCTTACCTGACTCAGGAGTTTTGGCTTGTCATCGCTTGAAAAAGTAATTTCATGCATTGGCCTACATCAATGCCGATAAGAAAAATAGAGTAAACTTCGCCATCCAAATCTAGTAAACTATGCAAATATACGGGTGCATAAATATCTGCATGAATTTATATATGCATAGAAAAATGCATAAATCTGCACAATAGATGCATGTGAAGTGACAGAATTATCAGTGCATAGCATGTTCAGTTAGATTGAGTTCCATTTCAAATATATCAGATCTCATATACAATCAAATACAAAGAGAGTCTCTACCATAGTCAAGGATTAAGTTTTTTGAATCTTGCTTTTTTACTCAGATTGTTAATTGAAGAAAAGGATTACTATAAAAAAAACTTCGTTAAAAACTTTTTGAAAGAAAAGGTGACAGTGATTTAACAAAAGGGCAAGAACCCCAAAAGACCCTCACTGGAACCCAGTCCACTTTGGCATGATAGCTTTAAGTAAGAGAATTACTTCAAGAACTTCGAATTAGCATGCACAGAATTATCGCCATCTTTATCATCAAATTGGTTTGCTTCAAGTGCAAGTGCTTCAAGATTAGGTGATGAACCAAAGGCTGGAGGTGGATGTATGCTGACCATTGAAACCAAGAAAACGATGTCAGTCGAATTCACAGTACACATGGATTAATTGGATTCTAGAAAATAAAATTATATCAACAGCATACCTACACATGAATTAATTGGATTCTAGAAAATAAAATTATCTCAACAGCATACCTCTTTCTTTTGGCTGCTTCTTTACTAGGAGAGTCTGGAAGGATAAAATCAGCTGAATTATCATCAGAAGTAGGATGAACCTGCATAGGAAATTCAATTATTTGCTTGAAAATTTGCAAGGTTTCCACTCAATCAATTTCAGAAAAAATAAAAAGTTACAAGATTCCATGAAAAACAAAAGATACAGCACATGCAAAAAAAAGTTTACGAACAACATTTTATGGAAATTCAGCTACATTTGTTGAAGTCAGACAAATAAAAAAACAGCCTCAAAGTTTGTAATGCAGCAGACATTCAAGTACATGTTTACAACAGATTCATAACGTGGCTAGTAACTGAAACTAGTATATACTCCTATATTATGTACCGTCAAATCTCATTTACTTCTACATCAACATTGTGGATTTTTTTTTTAACAAATTTGATGAATACAAAACTTCCGCCTCCAGACTCTCCATTAAATAGGATTGTTAAAACCTTGAAAGCACCGGTTGAAAACTTGTTTTACGGATGATTCCTCTCTCTTCTGATCTAAAATCCACAGTCTAATCAATCATATATTTTAAACACGATCAAATCTTCACAAGTAACCGAACATGATAAATGTAAAAAAACACAACAAATCAGCAGCAAATAGACGTTACCTGAACAAGACGAACTTCGATCGCCGGTCGATTAGCAGGATCATGAGCCAAATGCAGCAATCTCTTATGCATTAACACATCTTCTGCTCTCTCCACATTCACATCGAACGCATATCTACACCGAGAATATTAAAAAAAATAATCAAAACCATCCTCTAAAACTAAATTATACTACAGAAAACAGTAAAAAAAATCTAACAATCCAAATTAAAAGAGAGACTCGAATTTTATTTTGCTTCTGAAAAAGTACTCAAAATTTTCATTCCCGTATCAAAGACGCGACAACAAATCACAAACAAACAACCAAAGATAGATACATACACACACAGCGCGTTCGCGCGTGTGCACACACGAAGAGATACGGTAATGAATTGATATACACGTACGCACCTGGCAGGGAGGCGACTGAAGTGAGTCCAAAGTTGATCATCAAAACCAGGTAGATTAGCTTCTTCGTGATTAGATTCTTTAAGACGACGAAGAATCTCATTATAAACCTCAAGTTTCTGCTGCATCCTTTGCTGCTGTTGCCTTCCTTGTAATACCGAACCAGGCAACGTCGTGCTCTCGTTCACTGTGCTCCCGCAGCTCTCGTTACTACCACTCTCTTCCATCGCCATATCCACCATCTAACTAAAAAAATCAAGCAAATGCAGAGAAAGAGAGGGAGTTTGTGATTTTTCTTCTTGTTGTTGTTGATGTTGTTTTTCTTTTCTTTTCTTTTTTTACGTTAAAGAGGGAAAGAAGGTAGGTCTAGAAAGAGAGAGGGGGGAGGGTTAAGAGAGGATTGAGGTTTAATAATTAAGTTAATATTATGAATTTATGCTGCGTTGTGGGTTTTTGGCTTTCCTTTTTCTCGCAAGCTGTTTAAAGGCGTAGTGCGCACCCATAGGAATCAAGACGATGTGCGCCTCTTTTAGGTTCATTGTTTGTTCTTTATCCTCCCCTAAATAAAATATCAGTGGAGAGAGTTTTATATGCTGTGTTTACTTTCCATAAGCTCGCCTTGTTAAGCTAATTGATTATATAGTTACTAGTATACCATAAAAAGAAATGCTGTTATTATTATTAAATGATTTAAATCTTGGCTTGGAGGTTTGGGTTTATGACGAAAATTTGGCATGACCATGAGAGTGTGTGTGGTTGATTATTATTAAGACTGTTTTAATAATGCGGTTCAAACTGTTTTTTCTAATTTTTTATTTGAAAATATAAAATTAGATTTTATAATGTTAATGTGTGCATATTATTTTTTTATAAATTAATATATTTTTAATTAAGAGATATTAAAAAAAACATATTACCGCAACCAAATACATGTTTGAGAATATAATTGAGGTTATTCTTTAAAGTATTTTTTTGTTTAGATATAATTTAAAAACACAAAAAAAAAAAATTTAAAACAAGAAAAGGAAAAAATTTAAAAAAAAAACATTTTTTTTAGTTTCCATACACCCCCATAAAGATTGTTTAATTAATCCCTATGAATCCGTGATGCCATCGTCACCTCCCACTTAATGGAATTTTCCCATTTCCTCCCTGGTAAAATGTGGCATATTCCATGGCTCCCACCGATTCTTGTTGATCTCTCCGTGGAAAGACCATAATGTCCTTGAATGCTCGTCTGTGTGACTCCATATCTGGCCCATATATAATCAAATATAGTCCTTGCCAAGCTGTGTATGACGCGGCTCCCACATCAGCTTGTCAAGATGTAGAGGATAAGATCGGTGGGGTTCGAAACAAAAATTGCCGCTCAATGATGGCTGGAGGAAATGTTCATCAAAGGGGACGTAACTGTATGTCGATGATGATCTTATCTTGTACATGATGAAAAAATATATAACTGCCCTTAAATTTGCCATGAAACGCGAGGACCATGGACCAGATAGATACAGCTCCACAAAAGCATTTTTCACTGATGCTGCCTTGTAAGGTGGAGAGTGGACAGAAGTGATAAGAGAACACATGGCATTTCATCACGGACGGTTATGTGACCCTTCTCTGTGGTCGCGTGACTCGCGTCATTGTAGGAAGGGAAAAAAACGACAGCGAAACTTCCCAGATGTTTGGCAACCTGGATACCATTAATTCCTGCTGCTTTGTCCGTGAATAATTCTTGCCAAACAAGAATCGAAGATGGCTCTTTCTGCTAATGCTATGACACCTGTCCAGACATAGTTCACTGGTGTCATGGTAACACTAATATCTGGTTAAAGCCAGATCCTTTTTCAGGTAATTATATAAATAAATCCAAACCGAAGTGATAAACGAGTAGTTAACAATGAAGATACCAGAATGTTTTCCTTTGTGCCACGCTTTAAGGTCTCACCAGTGTTAATTTCAAAAGTGTTTTTAAGAAAATTTATTTTCTTTTTTGTTTTAAATTAAAAAAATCATCTTAATATATCACATGAACACATGTCAAGAACATAATGAGCGTTAATTATCACATGGCACTGCTCCATCAGACAACGATATATAATCTGGCAAATCACGGTCAAGAATATAATCACACATGCAAAACGTGGACATTATAAATAAATCACAATCAATATTTTTGAGAGTCAATTAGCTGGTCTATCTTAATCAAGTGATGATTAAACAACTAACATAGACATTCAGAAGCCTGAAATAAAGCCACCTGCTGCCATAACCAATCGGGAAACGTTTCAGTGGTGCTCATTTTATTTTGATAAGAAGTCTACAATTCATAGCCTGCCTGATTAATTTGGCTTGACTCCGATCCAAATGTAGTCGGCTAATAATTTTTTAAAAATAAAATAATATTATTTTGATAATAATAATTAATTTAGTGACTCGTGTTTTAATCTAATAGAACAATAATTAAGACTTTTTTAGATTAATTCATAGAATTTAACAGCTATCTTAATTTCCAAACAACCATACGAGACTGATATTTTTTTAAAGCATTGATTCTTCAACATCTAAACAGAGAAATCAATTTAATGAGTAGTTTGATTTAGAGGCTCTTTAATATTATAACTAATTAAGTCTAAGCACGTTTACAAGATTAATGTCATTTTTCAAGAACAAGTTGGGTGACAAATTGCGAGGAAACAGAAGCCTGATTCACGGGGATATGAAAACAAACTAAAAAAGACAGCTCACCTAGTCAACCATGACGAGGACACTCCAAGGAAGAGCTCTTGAACCACGTGTCTCTCAAGGATTGCTAGATAAAGTAGTTAACCTGTGCGAGAAAACACATGATTCGCATCCCAGAGGAATAAACGGGATTTTTAACTAAGAAATAGACTAACATGGAAGATAATCAATAAGTAGTGACTTGAAGGCACGTGGAAAAATGGGATTGGCTGACGAGGTAAAGTGGCCTTTGGAGGTCATCTAAGGTCTCGTGAGACTGGCAGATGAGACTCAGCAAAGGAGCGACAAGTCGCCGCTAGACCGCAAGAATATGCCACTCTCCAGTCCAAAAATCCACGTTCCTCATCTTATCCGGTTAAGTTTTGGATACTATTATTTTTCAGGGAATATGAAGCATTTAAAGTCAAATTTTTACCTTGTTTAAACAAAATAAAAATCAACTAGCATATTTTTTTTACTTCTTCAAATATTATAATTTTTTTTCTGGACTGACTTTTAGATAAATATCTACGAATATTTTTTTTGTTTAATTACATTTTTTAAATTCAGATCTACGCGCAAGACTCTCACATCTTGTCAAAATGAGAAGATTTTACTTTTTATTTTTCTGGTAAAGAGCTGAAATTGAGTTGTAAGACTGCTGGCAGGTGTACCCAGACTCGATGTTGGAAATGTGAACGTTGTCTCCTTCCATTTTTGGAAACATTTACTGTACTCACTTCATCAATATTAGTAAATAAATAAATAAAAAACATATATTCGCTTTTGATGGGCCAGCTTTGTACAGAGAAAAGTCTGCCAAGTTTGGATTTTCTTGTAGATTGGATCAGATTTGTTTTTTAAAATGTATTTTTCTTGGAAATATATTAAAATTATTTTTTTTGTTTTTAAAATTAACACATCAAAATAGTTTAAAAATATTTAAAATATATATGTAAAATAAAAATAAAAATAAAAAAATAATTTTTTTTTTCAAAAATATTTTTTAAAATACACCTAAATGACCGAATCAGCATGGCGGCATTCTAGTTGCTGTATCGTATTCTACTTCTACACACCAGCAACGTTACGAGGTGCGTGTGTATGTACTACGTATATAGTTATATTCTCTTTCATTCCATCTCTGGATAATTTTGGCCCACATAATAGATATTTTTCTCTTTTTTAATAATAATAATAAATTGAAACTTAATCTAGCTTGAATTAGTGATTTTGAACATAAAAGCACTCTTCAAACTAGTACTTATTTGTTTTTATCTTATTTTATAACATTGACATCTTATTTAATTATTTAAAAATAATGATGTTCAGTCAAGTCAATGGATGCTATGAGATTAAGAATAATATTACCATTTTAATTATAAATAAATAAATTTAAGCAATAATAATATAATCTAGAGTTTTTTAGCCTGTAGATAAGTTTTGGATATTCTTACCGGGGGGGGGGGGGGGGGGGGGATCAACTAACATATTCTTTTACTTCCTTCAAATATTATAATTTACCTTTTTTCTGGACCGACTTCTAGAAAAATATCTACGAATGTTTTTTTGTTTAATTACATTTTTTAAATTCAGATCAACGGGGTATCAATTGCCGCCGCGGCCATGGCTCTCACATCTTGTCAAGAATGAGAAGGTTTTATTTTCTAGTTTTTGGTAAAGAGCTGAAATTGAGTTGTAAGGCTGCTGGCAGGTGTACCTGGACTTGATGTTGGAGATGAACGTTGTCTCCTTCCATTTTTGGACTAGAAAACTCCTTCCTGGGTAACATGTACTCACTTGATCAGCAATAAAGTAGCAACTCTAATTTAGAACTTTTTTTTCTTACAACAATAAAGTTTTTATTTTAAGGGAGAGAAAAACTCTCACGTGATTGTTCTTGGGGTGCGTGAAGAAGGAATGAAAACAAGCATGCCGAAGGCCTCAAGAACAGAAACTATCACGTGAGACTATAATTTTTTTGGGTGCATAAGTGGGGCCCCTTCTTTGGGATTTGAACCATGACACGAGATATTTCGTACTCCGAGAACATCATCGTGTTAAAGTACTTGTCTTGCATACAGAAACATGGTCCCTGTGTCAGATCTCTTATACTCCCGTTGTATTAATTTTTCATTATATATTTATCCTCGATCCAGTTTTTATATATAAAAAAAAACTTATCTTACGTGAAATCTATTTTGGACTGGCATCGATTTAAGTCGTACAATAATTTTTCCAATTTTTATTATTAAGAAGACTCATCCACGGCAAATAAATGTATATTAGCACCCTAATTTTGCCGTCGGAATCATATTTTTTTATATAAAAAAATATTAATTATATTAATTTTTTACTATAATATAAATTTATAAAAAATAATAAATCTGTGCAGAATTTCTGTGAAATAAAAGTTTTCTATAAAATATATGAATTTTAAATCAATATAAATTTATCTAGTTAGTAGATTTCAACAAAATCAGCAACATAAAATTATTATAATCATTAAAAAAATAAGAAGATTCGGATACCCTAATTATCGAATTCACTGTATTAGGATTAATTTAATTTATAATTCAATTTAAATTAAACACAAAAAATAAAATATCATTTGTGAAAACACCTATAATAATCAAATAAGAAAAATAAGTTGTTAATTTTTTATCTACAAAAGAAGAAAAATCATTGAAAAATCATCTCTATGTTATCGTCATTATCATGACTATAACAATTAAAATTATTATCCATATTTTTTTCCAAACAATTAAAATCATTAAATTACCCCCAAAGAATAAAAAAACATTTTTTACAAAAAAAAAATCACTAAAATTATCATTATTATTGTGCAAACAATGAAGTAATAAAATCATCTGACCCGAAGAGCAAATAAAAATAAAAGAAAACACACAAAAAAGGGGAAAAAGAGAAATATTCATTTTAAAATAAACACTAATATAAATTAAGATTTCAGGATTGAACCAAATAAAACTAAAATGACAAGAATAAAAAACTAAAACTAAAAGTATAGGTGCATAAATACGGGTAAAAATAAACATTGTCAGAGAAAGACCGACAAACAAAAGGAATTAATACCAAATAAAAAAATTTAAAGAATAAGGGCTGAAACGAAAAATAAAATACATAATTAATTCCAATCGAATGACAAAATTGAAACAAATAAAAACCTCGGGACCGAGACATATAAAGACATTTTTTTATAAAAAAAATGCAGTGTAATTTTATTAAAAAAATTAAAAGATTAAGGATTGAAATCAAAAGTTGCATATATGACCAATTTCAATTAGAAGACAATATTATAACAAATTAAAGTTTGCGTACCGAAAAAATTAAAGAAACCAAAAACAAATCAAAAATCAAAAGAATAATGACTGAAATGAAAACCAACATATATAATCAGTTTCAATTGAAGAGCATAATTGAAAACAATCAAAAAATTTATTGAAGAAATCAGGAATAAAACCAAAATCAAAAGAACAAGGACCAAAACCAAACAATAACACACAATAAGGACTTAATTGTATTTATCGGCGGCAGGAGAAAGAAAGGGGAGAAAAAACCAAAAACTATCCATTAATAATTTACCGACTATCGGATGCGATACGCGCCGCACCGGGAGGCAAAGGACATGGTTGTGCACCAGGTGACATGATTGAAGGTTAGTTTCCACCACTAGGGGACGCCTCGTGCGGCGCCGGAAAGGCACGTGGGCGTGAAAACACTATTGACCTGATCATACGACACGCCTGCAGTATTTCAGAGAAAAAATAGTAAATTACCTATACACCCTGAACCCAGTGATAGCCACAAAAAAACCAGGGTGAAAGTTTCACACTACCCCCGGCTCCAGACTTTTTTTTGTCTTTTTTGGGGGTTGGTTTTGTGGTTTTACTGTGCATGAATTTATGAAAAAACAAAAATATCCCCGCTGTTCTGTGTCCTTTTCTTGGCACCCAGGGATAAAAATATTAGTTTTATTTTGCAAAGAAATCAGAAATATCATCCATGTTCTCTGTAAATGTAAAAAATAACCCCAGTCTTGGGGTTAAATTTTTTTGACACTGAGATAAAATAATAATTTTACATACCATCCATGTGTCCTGTAAATATAAAAAATAACCCTTGTCCTGAAAGTTAATTTTTTTTTACTTTGAGATAAAATAATAATTTTATTGTTTGAATACACAATGATCCGTGTCTATATGTGCAATGAAAAAAGCTACGTAATTTGGCCACAGCAATTATATTATAGTTAATTGTTTTGGAAGATATTTAGTCTTACCTCTTGAGAAATTATTTATATTTTATATTCAGTCAAAATCAGCGACAGGCTTCCATGTCATCCAATCACTAGCAGTTTTTTTTTTTCCTGGCAAAACTGTAAGTAGATTCTATGACCAGGTCCACTCAAAACCAGCCAGACACTGGATACGAGGTTCATATCATAAATTCCGCCCCCACAAATCTTAACCTTTTGAAAGTCCCCCTCTCCCCGACTACCTTCCTCCGCTTCGAGCCAGAGAGAAACAAGCCAAGACGGGCTAGAGAGAGAAAAAGTATAAACATCCTTCACTTATAATCCCTGCTTGGAAAGGCGGTTATACTGCCGATTTCTTAAAATTTGATTTTTTTTTATTTTAAATGAATATTTTTTAATATTTTTAAATTATTTTGATGTATTGATGTTAAAAATGATTTTTAAAAAATAAAAAAAATATCATTTTGATATATTTTTAAATAAAAAGCATTTTAAAAAGAAATCACAATCACCCTCCTAAACATGCTCTATATAATGGAACCATCGAGTAGTGAAACTTCAATTCCGGAAGAGCACTGATAGCTCTTAGGGCTTCGTCTCCAAAGCGAATGCCAGGCAGAATGGATTAAAAGCAGTTAATTCACTTTTTTATTCATGGAATCAAAGCTGGTGTCTCTTTCGTGGGTCGCTATAGCTGTTTAGTTGGGTGGTTAAATTTCCAGAATTTGTAATTAAAGGACTGAATTGAAATGTTCTCAAGAGTCAAGGATGTTTTGGAAAATCCGAGGTCCACTGGAAATCGAATGTAAACGGCAGGTATTGTTTCAGCAAAGGGTAGTTTCACAAGAACTACATGTCGGTTATTAGCCGTCAATTGCAGTTCATCACCGACCATAAGAGAGAAATGTTTGAATTAATAAATTAATTAAAGATATAGTTTTCCTTCTCTGATCTTCAATTCACTATGATGCTATCTCAAGATTAACTTGCCATATTCTTACTGGTTTTATCAGGATATTGTTAAATCTTAAATCACTTGAGGAGCAGTTCAAACGATTTGATTGGGAAAAAATAAATCAATCCAATCACACTTATATTTATTTTATTTTTCAATCTAAATTGATTCAGTTTAATACTTTAAAAATTGAAAAAACTTAATTTAATCCATGAATCTTTTAAATTAATTTTTTTTCCGACTTTGATTTAATAGGAATATAGATTATTATGATTTTTTTAAATTTGATTCCGTTTAATTCAGTTAGGTTTGATTGCTGAAACTGAAACCAAACTGTTTTTTTATTTTTTTAAAAAAAGTGCTAATAAAAATTATATATATATATATATATATATATATATATAATATTAAATTTAGTTAATTTCAAGTCAAATTTACAAATATTCTGGATATTTCAGTTAATTTATTCACCCCTAAACTATCTGAAAATATGATTGAAGTTGTTTTTAAAAGTATTTTTCATTGAGAAATACATCAAAATAATATATTTTTTATTTTTTAAAAATTATTTTTCATATCAGTATATATGAAAATAATCTAAAAATACTAAAAAAATAATAATTTAATATTAGAAATGAAAATATTTTTTTTTCAAAAACGTTTTAAGAAACAAGATAAACAGTCCTTTGTAAGTTCATCTTAATGACACCTTAATATGAACTTGTGATTGAAAGTTGAAAAATAATAGAGCTGAGACCCTCGTCCCATAGGGGTTCATGAGCACGTCATCCATAAATTAAACTGGCAGTTATTGAATTACTTGTCTCATTTATACACTAAGGAAAATAAAACACTCAGCTATCTGCGACTAAATTCTTGCTTCGCTCGCAAGTTTCTCCATCCAGATTGGGGAAAAGGGCATCTCCTGTATACGGTGAAGCAGTATAAGAACCAGACTTTCTACAATTAGCTTTCACTGCCGATGAAGTTAGAATGCTTGTTTGCTGCTGTATCTCATCATTTTAAAATTATCTTGCCATCAAACAAGTCATCCACGATGGGGCCAAAGCCTCATCAATAACTTGACTCGCCAAAACTGAAACCTCTATCAGCAGCATAGTCCACGAAGCTATAAAGTGGCAATAAACTCTCACCATATTTCTCAAACCCATCCAGTTCTTTTTTAGCCTTGGCTCTCAGCTCCTCCGCCACCTCTATAGCCTTCTCAACCCCATATAAAGCTACGTAACTCTTCCCTTTCTTTTTCTCCTCATCTACCTTGCTCTTCGTCGTTTTGGCTTCCAGGATGTCATCAACGACTTGATATAATACCCCAACAGCTCTTCCATATCTCCTCAATCTCTGTATCTCATCGTCCCTAGCACCAGCTAGCAATCCTCCACACACCGCAGAGCACTCACTCATTTCACCAAACTTCTTCTCCTGAACAAATTCAACAGAATTGAGGCCGCCCTCGAGGTCGATGAACTGCCCAGCGGCCATGCCTGTGGACCCCACAGAACGAGCGATCTCAGCAATCACACTGAGAAGTCGTGGCTCTGGTACAAGGTCAGAAGGTGTGTGGGATACAATGTGGTGAAAGCCAAGAGGGAAGAGTGCATCCCCAGCAAGGATTGCCATATCAACGCCATACACTTTGTGGTTTGAAGGCTGGCCTCGACGTGATGGGTCATCATCCATGCAGGGAAGGTCATCATGAATCAACGAAGCTGAATGAACCTGTCAAAACCAGAGGATAATGGATTCAATTATCGCAAGGAAGGTGATTGCAAATCAGCAAAGTTGCCATGTATACATAGATGACAGACCTCTACAACACTTTCCTTTTCCTCCAATACAATGGAAGTACTTCAAGTGACCTAAGAAGAGTTGGCATTCTCCTTTTTATAAATAGAGTTGTTCCTCAGTATTGGAACCAGTTAAAATAATTCCATGTTTACTATCCGACTCTGCTATGCAGGACAAACTGAAATCGAAATATTTCTACCTCAAGAGAAGTACCTTGAATCCTTCCTTGAATGAAAAGATTCTACAAAAAGAATGATATCTGTATCAAATGTCCAATGTTCAACACCTTAAAACTTAAAGTTGCTCAACATAATTGGACATCATAACATCACCAGTCCAGTAATCTCAAGATTATAGTTTTCAGTAAGATTCCTCTGACAGCTTCTAGATGACAATCTACAGGACAAGATTAACACCAACCTTACTTCATATTTTTCGTTATATGACATCTAAAGCAGAACAGTCATCATGAAAACCACATAAAAAAGTTTGAGTGCGATCAAAGAACCTGCCTAACAACTTGACACTACACTCTTTAGTCATCATCAAGAACCTAACAACATCAAATTCAATTCTTTTCTTGATAAAGTTCCTCAAAAAAATATATAATTAACTAAACAGCAAAAAGAAAATCAAATTAAAAACCATACTAAAAGAGAGTCAAAATACAAAGATGGGGGTTCTTAATCCTGTTACCATTTCAAGAGCACAAGCAGTAGGGAAGGCAGCAAGACGATTACCACCAAAGAGCTCACAAGCAGCAACACACATAACAGGAGGGGCTCTTTTAGCACCTTTGGCAAGAACAGAATACCTCATGGCCTCATAAATCTTATCTGGATACTGAATAGGAACGGCCTGGTCAAGTTTCTGATTGATTTCTTGAATCAAGGTTGTCCAATAAGTCTTTAAATCAAACCGGGGTGTTTTTGATTGGGTTGAAACTGGTAAAGAACATTGAATTGGTGACATTTTGTTAAGCTTTGGAGGGTAAAGATTTGGGCCTTTTTTAGGGAGATAGAGCGTAATAGGTGGTGATGGTAATGCTGCAAGAGAAAAAACCATTTCCCCCCCGCAGAATCTGTGTTTCTCTCAGCCACTGGTTATGCCTCTACAAAGGTTGCGTTTCCAGTGTAGAAAGTTTTGAGCTTTGAATGGAGAGTTCTGTGCATGTTTATGATATATTGGATCGGGTTTTGGAGAGAGAAAAAAAGACGAGGTTTCAGTGACTTGTCGTCGTGGGTTGGAGCATTAGCTGGAAATATTTCGAGGTTTCTCACGGAAAACATTATTTTCATTAAAAAGGTTTTTCAATTTGACAGAATCCGTGTTTCCTTGACTTGATTACTTGAACAATACTGTTTTTATTTTTTATTATTTTGGGAATGCATATTATATTTTATTTGGATAAATTACATGGAAATACAATATTTTGGGTTAACATTTATTTTTTTAAATATATATAAGTATACTGGAAAATATTAGAAAGTGTAGACCTATACATCAAGTCTACAAATATTCGCATGATCCAAAACAATTACAGAGGCAGGTGTTGATTTAGCAGAGGTCCATTAGAGCTTGTCAGGCATGTCTCTCCTGCCTCAACGGCGGCTTCTGCTCTTACCCTGTGAAATGGGCTGTTATGTGATTCTTATTGTGGGCCAGGGCCCAGGTATTGCTGTCTTGTGAGGCCTACTGAGTTTGGTATTATCATAGAATCTATTTTGGGCTTTTTTTTCCTTGAATGTGATGTGTTATTGACCACCAGGGACTACATCCGTCCTAAATTCTTTCAAGCTGGCTCGTCGCTATAACTCTCAAATATACAAAATGATCAGAGCTCCTCAGCTCCATAAACTGCATAATGAACTCGAGCACATTACCAAGAAAACTTGAGATATGATTTGTAGGGCTCATAACCCGCAGGCAGCCCTTCCAGAAATTCTCGAAGGCACAGGGCCTTGGAGGGGGTTTGGAAATAGTTTTCAACCAGCAATTGACGCGCCTCGGTTAGAATCTCACTAGCTGCGTCATTGCCCCAAGCGCAAAGATGTGGAAACCAGGAAACACGGGTTCAGTTTTATATGGCACCATTTGTATCTCTACATCATGTCCTGTCAATGTGGGATTAGACCACTGAAGATTCCAGGCTTGTAATCCAGCTGGTATTCTAGCACTTCGACTGTTCGTTGCGTGGTTGTCTATTCTTCTTCCGCTATTTGCTTGTTCAGACCACAGTACAATTACACTTGTAATTTTTGTAAAAAGACACAAATATATTTTGGTTTCTTGATCTGTAATTATTCTAATTATGTTTTTAATTGATTTTAAATTTTAAAATTATGTAATTTTATTTCGTTAAAATTTCAATAACAGTCTTAACTTTACACACCTATTTACTTAGGTTCTTGGTTTTAAATTTATATAATTGATCATTAAACTCTCAATTTTCTTTAATTTCATCCCTGATTTCATCCACTTGACTGGACAAAAATTCAATTTGGTCTTCGAAAAAATTCGTTCTTCTCAGTTAAACGTGAATTGGGCTCATGAACTTGATTTTTCATCAATTAAACCCTTAATAAAATTAATTTTATCAATTTAAAATATAATTAAGTCTTTACACTTAATTAAATCCTCAATTGGACCCTAAATTAGTTCCTAAATATAATTATACTTTAAATTGATCCATAATTAAATCAAATTGGCCTATAAAAAATATAATTGTGCCTTTTGACTTAATTTTTATGTAGATTTATTCAATAATAAATTATTTTAGCATTGAATCTGTATTGTTTTTCATTTTTGGACACGATAAAGGTATGATCGGGCTCTCGAATCCGTCCAAAATTTGCAACTTGATTTTTCCACCTACATCAGCCCCTTTTTATTTTATTTCGATTAAATTGTGGGGAATAACCCAAAAATGAATTATGACAAACTAGACAGTACATAGCATAGTTGTAAAATTCGTTCCGGGTACCGTTCCGGTTTTTTGTTTGGAACGGAACGTTCCGGTTTCGGTGCATTCCGGCGTTCCGTTCCGGTTTTGTACTGTTCATATATAATTAATTATATATATATATATATGAAAAAAAAAATATTTTAACAAATATAATTAAAATTCAAGATAAATTAACTTTAAATTATACAATACAAACACAAAATCAAACAAACATAATCTCAAAATTAGAAACATCTCTAAAATTCCAACAATAAAATTATTTTTTTAAAAATAAAAAATAAAAAATGAATTTAATTATAATTAAAAGATCCAAAATATTTGAAATTTAAGCTACTTATTGTATGTTTTTCAAGTAATTCTATGTTTTTTTATGGTTGTTGTATTTGAATTTGAATTTTGAAATTAATTAATGTTACTTATTGTTTTTGATGTTAGAAAAACTTAAAAAAAATAAAATAAACACATTAAGAAATAATCAATAAGTTCAAACATAATTAATTAAAATACATTCCATTACAAATAATTCAATCAAATTAATTACAAATTAATACCCCTATTTTTTATGTTAACTATTATTATATAATAATTAATTATTAATTATTATATAATAATTAGTATAAAAACCAATAAAAGTATAAAACCCTACCCATCCAACCCTACCCATCCAACCCTACCCATCCTTTCTTCTTCTCTAGCCGCCGCCCAACCCTACCCGTCCTCATCTTCCCTCATCTTCCTCTACTCTTCCTCTTCCTCGTCCTCATCTTGGGGAGAGCATCTACGAGAACAGAGACCCACAGAGTTGGTTTTCCACTTTTGACAGTCTCCGTCTCTTTCCTCAACTCCTTTTTCTTGTTTTGGAACTGCTTTCGCTTCCTCGGCTTCATGGCTTCCTTCATCCTTTTTTCATCAGCTTAAGTTCTTCCTCTTCCTCGTCGTTTTTTATGTGTTTTGCAAGGGGACATGAAACGGCGTCGTTTTGATGAACCCGGAACGGAACCGAGGCGTTCCGACCGGAATTGGGCCGGAATTTCCGGATCTAACCGGAATTCAAACCGGGACAAAAACGTCGCCGTTTTGTCCCGGATTTTGTAGTGGAACGGAACGTTCCGGCCGGAACGGGACAGAATTTACATCTTTGGTACATAGTTTGTTTAGTAAAGCAATTCAATTTACTTTTTAAGTTGTTAATGTTAAAAATAAAATAAAAAGCATGAAAAAACAATATTTTAATTAAAAAAATAATTTTATGCACCGCATTTACCAACATAATCTTAAATTATTTGGCCCCGTCAAGTTCCTCAATAATTTCCCACTAAAAAAAGATGGAATAATTAAGAAAAAGAAAAGAGCTTCTCTACGTGGGGTGAGATATCGCCGTCTAAAATCTTCCCCATTATTTAACAAAAAAAATGCCAGATTTTACCATAACAAGATGCCACCTCATTGTATAATATATGATATTTTAATGGAAAACGTAGAAAACTTTGTCCCAGTTAAGAAATCGTGCTTATAGTAAGGTGCTTTCTGTATTATTAAGAAATCGTGAGAAGAACACAGCAACCAGATGGGGGTAGCAGCTAGGGATGATATGAACTTGCATTTTATGGCTTCACCCTGAAGGATTATTCTTCCTGAAATTCCCTCCGTAGAAGGGCTGAATACAATGGTGTTTTAACCAGCAATAGATGCACCTTGTCGGAACTCCTCGGCAGCGCCACTGCTCCAACCACCAAGATATTGCAAGTTTGGCTGTTATTTTCACAGAACAAGTGTTGAATATGAGCAAACAAAGGGATTTCAACATAAAGGCTGAATCGGCAGAAGTACCTCTGCGAATGACAGACTATGACTTCACAAATCCTATCAGAAATCGTTGCAAAGGAAAGGATAATTGAAAAAAGATGAAAAATTGACACTTCTGTACATAGAAAACAGACAATCCATGCAGGAGCCTACTTTTGAACAAAGAAAACATCGTCCAAGCGAACTTGGACTGGGCAAACTATAAAAACACATCCTGAAATTGGTTTGTGAGTTAAGGGAAGCCTCGATGACAGATTGCACAGCCCGAATCGGTTTGATGTTGTAGCTACTAAAGCCAGCCTCCTTAAGGACACAATCCCATTCCTCGGAGGCCCTCTCCTTTCCTGACAATCTTTCCCAGTGCAGTCCCATTACCACCACCAACATCTACCAAAGTTTTTAGTCCATCAAACACCTTCGGACAGCTTTCAATTATGGCAGACACTGCCAGTCCAGCATCACAAGCCATGGCATCATCGATTAGCTTGTTGAAAGCAGGATTTGCTGCTGCATATTTCCATAAGTCAGCACCATAAGCAGCTTCAAATGCAGCGGTTCCATTTGCTCGAACACAGGAACTTAGATGATGCCATGGTGAATATAATCAGCCATGCTGTCTTCTCCCTGCCTAAGTAAACGACGAGAAAGAGATTTGTGCACATAACCTGCTGTGCCTTGGATAGTTGGTTCCTCTTTGAAAAAATGGCGATGCACCAAGAACCGCATGATGCGATCAAGAGAGAATGGAACACATCCCAGGGTGGATGATAGCTCTGATAATGCCATAGGACCCTCATTGTTTTATTATCATATGAAATTGACTACTTGTTTGGACAAGTTATGTGTATGATTATCGTGAAACTTCTAATTTAAACATTTACATTATTAAATGATAATTTAAGATATAATTTATATTATCTTCTAATACATCATTTCAAATAAAAATATTTTGGGTTTGAAATTTACACAGACATATAATATCTTGTGCTTAATTTTTATAAAATAAAAAAAGAATTTTAAGATTCAAACTTGTGATTAGTTGATCAATAATATTTTGATATCATGTCATGAAACTATATTACTTAAAAACTTGAGTTATTAAAATATAATTTATATTATAATGTTAATTTATTTCATGAATAGTATTTTCCACCGTATCATTTTAATCACGTTATCCTTTCAAAATTTTCGATGATATATAGTACATGTTTGAGAGAGCGGTTGCGGTAGCTTTTTAAAATGTTTTTCATGCCGAAATACATCAAAATGATGTTTTTTTTATTTTTTAAAAATCATTTTTGACATCAGCACATTAAAATGATCTAAAAATACAAAAACATGTTCACTTAAAATAAAATAAAAATTAAATTTTAGCAAAACGTTGATTTGGCCTCAGTGCCAAACGGGCTCATAATCCCACAATGGCCATTCAGCTGGGCCCCTACAAATAATTGGTTTTCCAGTTTTTTGATCCATGGCTTTGATCATGTCTGCAGGACAACATATCCAGTCAAGATACGCTCATCAGTATATTTCACGTGCTAATCTGAAGGTAAAAGACATTCAAAGAGTTCCTGAAAGCTGGCTTCCAAAGGGTTGAGACGACATGTCAATTGCCACTGTAGAAAGGCTGACAAAAACAGTGATCCAACTTTCAATTAGCAATATACTGACATTGTCAATAATTCAATGGTAACCGATGCTCTTAATTTCATTTTGTTTCCGCCGAAATAGCCTAAATATTTCATAACATAACAGTTAAAAAAATAAGATAAATTGATATAATTTTTATCTTGTTTAAAATTTTGGTTCATTTTGAAAATTCCATCCAAATTTCAGTTGGAAGTTTTTGGTTTTGTTCTGCCTGTTTCGTTTCGGTCAAATAATATTTTTTTTAAATAATAAAAAATTTTACAATATCAATTATATCTCTTAATCCAACTGTTAGATTGAGATGAAATTTTATGAGAAGTCTTTTGTCATATTTATATATATTATGTTAAAATTTCAAAGCAATCAAAGAATGTAATGACATTGCGAGAGTGATAATGACATTCTCATAATATTATACATGTTCATAATTTTATTTAGAAAAATCATTTTATTGTCTTTTTTAGATTAAATTATACAATTCTAAATAATTTTATTTTTGAATTTGAACTAAATATTTTTTGAATTAATATACATACATATACACATACACATGAAAAGTACAACCCCCGAAATGGGGAGCCAAAACATTTTAAAACCGAAACATTTCATTCCAATTAAAAAATAAAAACACCGGAATTGACAACTTTGACAACACACTGCCTCAAACCACTAAGATGTTGTCAACATCTTAATCACAAGTTTTAAAAAATTCTACCATCATAAAGCAAACGAGGGACTCATCATAGAAGTGGCATCTTTTTCTTTTGATCGTTTGATATGGAACAGTGACCTCTATGAATGACAATCTACAACATCAGGAATCCTGCTAGATATACAGTCTTCTTAGATGAAGATACAGATCAAGCAAACGTGGAAGAGCGGTTTTGAACTTAGAAAACATTAAAGCAGGCTGGGTACAGGTAAAAGCGTAAATAGACTGAAATACAAATTAGCTTCATAATGCTTGATTTTTAAATTACTGTAGAAATCAAGGGGAAGCAATAATGACAGATTGCACTGCACGAATTGGTTTTATAGTGTAGCTGCTAAAGCCAGCCTCCTTAAGAACGTATTCCCATTCCTTGGAGGTCCTTTCTTTGCCTGCGTTGGTATGAGACATCATTACCATGTCTAACGTTAGCCTCACAAATTCAAGCTTGTCGCCTTTCTCTTCACCAACCACTGCTTCGACAATTATCAGCTTCCCATTGTCACTCTGTATAGCTTCTTTACAGTTTTCCAGGATTTTGATGCACTCTTCATCGTTCCAGTCATGAAGAACCCACTGCAATGGCAGGAAGAAAATCAGGCGGATTATTTTCTGTAAGTTTCGAAGCTTTGATGTATCTGAAAATATATTACTTTTAACCCTGAAACAAATATAATGATACAGTAAATGTAAATATAGTGAGAGCAATTGATCCGTTAAAAATAGTGATATTCACACGTTAAAATCTTCTTGCTATACGCACTGTCATAGCAGGGGGGAGGAAATTTATCCGTCTGGACTTGTTCCAATAAGCTAGCAAGTATAGTGAGTGAATAATATTATTTCCCTTAGAGTACTGAAGGGAAAAGGCACTTGAACAATCGGATAAAGGTCGGATATCAACTATTTTAGGAAATGCTGACTGATATCAATGTCCTAATTAATTATGGAGGAAAGTGACAGTGAACCAATTCTGGGAAGAAAGAAAAAATGTTTTTATTACTAACCATGAGGAAAGCAGCATCAGCCTTTGGAACATTCTCGAAAAAGTCACCACCGACATGCTTAACACCTTCAGATTCTGGAGCAACAGAAACAACGTAGGGAAGATCAAAGTTTATACCCTGGATCCAAGGAAAAGCCTTAACCAGCATCTGCAAAGTAGTCCCATTACCCCCACCAACATCCACCAAAGTTCTAACCCCATCAAACACCTCTGGACAACCTTTAACTATCTCTGGCACTACCAGCCTAGCATCGCAGGCCATTGCATCGTCGATGAGCTTGCTGTGAACTGGATTTTTCGACGCATATTCCCATATATCATCTCCATGAGCCCCCTCAAATGGAGAGCTTTTATCTTTCAGAACACGGGAACTAAGATTATGCCATGGCGCCAGCATTACATGGCTGCTCTCGAACAAAAGAAGATCAGCCATGCTCTTCTCTCCCTTCTTAAGTAATCGGCGAGAGAGTGCTGTCTGTACATAAGCCGTGGCGCCGTGGCTCCAAGGTTTCTCTTTGAAAATGTTATGGTGGACTAAGAACCTCATGATGCGGTAAAGAGAGGAAGGAGCGCATCCAAGTGAGGATGATAACTCTGATAGTGTCATGGGGCATTCATTGTTTTCAATGGCATCAGCTATTCCAAGTTCAATGGCACACTTAACAACTGCCATATTAGTAAAGCCAAATAAGTATTTCCATATTTCAACTTCTGCCTGTGCCTCCTCTTCATCTTCTCTTATTTCTTCTTCTTTTTTTGTCACTGATCCCATCTCTCTCCCTCACTATGGTCTACCTTTTTTCTTGATTATGGACAAAAGTTTCCAAGCTGAAGCTTCAATTATATATTGACAAAACAGTTACCGCATTAGAAAAAAAATGTCACTTTCAAGCAGATCTCACTGTTTTTTTTTTTTTTTTAATTAAGATATAATCCCAATTAGCTCAGCATGTTTCCCACATGATTAGAAGCTGCTAAATAGTCACTGTCACCTCAAAAAGTAATAGTATCGATAATGGGGTTGAGAATCTTGTTAAAAAATATTTTTTTGTTTAGAAATATATTAAAATAATTTTATTTTTATTTTTTAAAAATTATTTTTGACATGAATATATAAAAATAATTTAAAAATATTAAAATTTTTAATTTAAAATAAAAATTTAAAAAAAAACATTTTTTTTTATAAAAACCTTTCGAAACGCATTTTCAACTACCCCCGTAATCTTCTTTTCTTTTTTCTTTTTTCTTTTTTTTGTCACTGATCTCTCTCTCCCCTTTTTTCTTGATTATGGACAAAAGTTTCCAAGTTGAAGCTTAATGACAAAACAGTACCACATTATAAAAAAAAATGTAACTTTCAAGCAGATCTCACTATTTTCTTGAAAATTAAGATATAATCCCAATTAGCTGAACTTGTTCCCCACATAATTAGAAATCTGTCAATCACCTCAAAAAGTACTATAAAATTTTCATTAAATATATTTTTATGGTCATTATTAATTCATGATTTAATTATTATCAAGTGCGCATGAATCACGTTATTGCCTATAGCAAGTTAATTGAATTACTCTCAGGCATATTTGAGAGTTATTGAGATTGTTTTTTAAGTTATTTTTTATTTTAAAAAATATAATAATAATAATATTTTTATTTAAAAAAAAATATTTAACATCATATCATTAAAATAAAAAAAAAAACATAGTATATATCATTTTATACTCTTTTTTTAGTTTTTTTCCCCGCGAAACTTAGGCTGGTGTCAACAGGACACCATGTTTATGTTTTTCAGTTCACTATATTATGTTAGGTTGACTAGAGCACATCATACGGGCACATGTAAACGGCCATGGGGATGGATGGAGATGCAATTAACTGCATGCAAAGATCATCTCTTTTCGGCAAAAAAAAAAGATTTGTGGGCACTGCTGAAAATCACAACTAGAAAGGTTTCGAGGTTTGTTATGGGAAATTGAAGGGCTTCACCCTGAAGCCATTCCAGGAATTCCCTCCCACTGCAGCAGGGCCAACACAGGCTCTCCCCTGCAGTGCCTGGCCAATATCATCAAATAAAGTAATCGGTACAAGACTAAATTTACAGCTCAGTCCTTACTGGTGAGTCGGTCAAAAAATTGTCATGAAATCATGATTGAGAACTTCACACAGTAGGTTCACTCATGCTCCTTTCCTTTCCTTTTTAATCTCTTATTTTTCTTCTACATGTATCTTCTTGCATGTATCTACACATCAGAGTCTATCGACAGACTGTTTCTTCACAAAGGCAGATTTTAATTTCTCCACCTCAATCAAAAGAGATGAATCTCTGTCGCAGGCTTCCACAAGGACTTCAAACCTTTTCTCAATATCACGAGCCTGTAGTGACAAACCTTCCTGCTTCTCAGGCAAGCGAGATGATGGCTTGTAATATCGAACCAATTCCAACATAATTCCCTGTAACATGAACTGGATAGTTAATATACAGATTGCTACCAAGTCAAATAACAGATGCTAGAAGATTGTAAACACCTAGATAACATCAAATTTTGCAACTAAACACTTCAATTTTCATATTGAAATGTTTGAATGACGTGTCATCGCCAATGTTTAAGCTTGGATATGCAAAAGTCAAGAAAACTACTTATTCAATCAGAACCAAACAAATACGTAATTAGCCCCTCCAGAAAAGTTCAATACCTCATGTCTCGTCTTCTTGGAGTAGTCTCGCAAAAGAGATTTTGCAAGCTTATTTCGCAGCGTTATCTCGTCATTGGCATGAAACAGGAAAATGAAAGATGAAAGGTGGTGTAGAGCCAGGGTAAATGCCATTGACACTCGAGTTGCGGCTCTGTCAAGAGCACCAGAAACCCATGCTTTGACATAAGCTTCCAAAATGCCTTCATTATCCTGCAAAGGACCAAGTTTCATAAATAAAAAGTGTGCATATTTTGATTAACCCCAGAATCTACTGAATATAAAAATTCTTGCAAATTCTTAAACGAAAATTATTAGAAATTGTGAAAATTAGGGAGACCAGCCCAACCATGACAAACTAAAGACCAAAATTCCTGAGATAAAAGTAAAACAAGATCCTGCGCTTGTTCTCGAAACTGGTACACAACCATGCATTTAGTTCATATCTCATCATTTCTGCCTAGGCAGACTATAACAGAGAAAACACACTTAATATCTCCTGTAACCTCGAGATAACCCAACTCACAAAAAATTATGCTCTTTCCTTTTTCTTTTTTTTTTCCTGAAACTTTCACCAGTTGCAGACAAAGACAAGAGCTTCATTCTCTTATTAAATTAAACCCATGTTACTTTGACCCTAAATTTTATCTTAGCACCCATGTCCAACAATGGACACTTGGACATGGACACTCGGACACTCCAATTATCTGCAAATGAAGGAAACTTCTTAAAAATAGCTGGCTCGGGAATGCATATATGTGTCAGACACAAACCCATGTCGTATATGGATCCCAAGTCCAAGCAACATAGAATGAGAATCATGCAAGCTCAAACAAGAATGCAGAAAGAACATAACTCAACTAAAAGAAGTTCATGGTCAAAATTAGAAGTTGAAGGTCAGTCAGCTGTACCTCGACAGGTTCAAGGTACCCTTCTGCCTCAGCAAAGCATTTCTCCAAAGGTGGCAGAATTTCAAGAACATGAGCATTTGCCAATCCATTCCAGGCAGCTAGTCTCACAGGAGTTTCAGTGCAACGGTGCAAATATACAGCCACTTGCCGGCCAAAAATTATATCACCATAGGATATAGAAGCAAACTGCTCTACAAGACTTTCAAGAACGGTAGAATAACTCTCATGAATCTCTGATTGAAACCTCAGAAACTCCACGGTAGATTTCTTCCCATTTTCTGGAAGGACATTTACATTATCATCCGTAAAGCATTCAGCACTTCTAATAGATCTTGATTCATCAAGAAGCTGACCATAGAGGTTTTGCAAGGCTTCGTAAACATCCCTACTCTTATCATCCTCAAGCACGCCCATTCCAGTAAGTAGTATGACAGATAGAGAATGCAACTTCCAGATTAAAGGTGTGCAGCGAACAGGAGAGGGGGCATCGGCAGGCAGGAAAGAGGACATGGTTTCCAGTCCCAGTAGAAAGAAAAGCCCACCTTTAGCAACTTCAAGTGTATCATGGGTGTCCTCAGTAAGATTCCGTGTATCAGAAGCACTTTGAAAACAACCCTGTTTGTTATTGGTGATGGTTGCAATTGGACTGAGAAACCAATGCAGGGGAAGCGGAAGTCTCTGGTGTGCCCACTCTGTTGTCAGAGAAGTTAAGTGATTATCTTGCCTTGTCGTGTCTGATATGTCCATATCCTCATGTATGGTTTCCAGGGATGATTTTCCCTTGAAATTGTCCTCTGGTGTGGCTTTCAGTTTCCTCTTCACAGACAACCATTTATTCTTAAAGTGAGAGGACAATGTGTTACCAAAGGACACATAGTCCTCTTCTTTATATTCCCATCCAAAATTTTTCACTCTCTCATTCAATTGTAGAAATCTCCGTGTATAGAAGCCAAGATACTTAAGAACAGGGACACCAAGCAAAATATCCAACGCCTTCTTCATAACAGGTATATCCCTTGGTCCAATGATTAGGTAAACTCCTAATAGAGAAGAGATCATGTTCATTGTGAACACCATTTCTTCATTAGTTGGAACTTCTGTGGTAGACAACTGGAAGATTTCTAGCATGCTGGTTAGCAATCTTGCATCTGTTTGAGCCAACAAAACAGTCATGGACCAAAATCCTCCACCAGAGGCACCCCAGCCAATTCCTACCCCTGGAGTTGGTCCTCCTCTACCAAATGTCTCAATTGACTGCACAGAGTGCCATTCTGATGTTACAAACTTAATAAAAAGATTAAGCACACATTTCAATTCAACTGAAGAGCTCTTTAGTATCCCATCCTCAAGTATTTTTGCTTCTCCTGAGAATCTGTATTCTTGGGAAGGTGGACTATGGACCCCCCTCTTAGCTAATTGAATCAATTTATCAATGGATACAAAAACACGGATTAGCCCATGGATGCAACAAACAGAAGCTAATGATGTTTCAGATTTACTATGTTGTCTCAAATGGCACAGTTCATCAATGAAGCTCAAAAACCCATTTTTAACAACTCCAAGTCCAATCTTAGGAACAAATTCTGGCAACCATGGCACATGCTGACTACTTCCTTGGAGTCTCAAGGCATCCTCTGGGATCACTCTCTCAAGCAATGTGGAGAGCATGTGCAAGACAGCTGAATAGACCCACAACAAGGAACTAACAGATGAATCTTGAAAAACAAATTCACTCCCTTTTCCTTTCTCCAACTCAAAGATTTTAGAAATGTATGGATCACTCATGGATGCTATCCACTTTAGAGCCAAATCAATCATTGGAGTCACGAAACTCCAAGACCAACTCTCTTGTTCATCACCAGCAAAATCTGACATCTGATTGCTTGCATGCTTCTGCATATAGAAATTTGGAAGATTTCTAGACAAAGCCTCCAAAACAAGGTATGCCTCCTTAGAGACTGAAGCAAATTCACTGAGAACATTGTTCTCTTGAAGTATCGTGAAAGTTGGTGGATTCAACCACAAGCACAGTGCAGGGAAGATATCTGAAAAGCATGATATACAGCAACCATAATTGATGCAGACCTTCCAAAGACGTAGTTCTTCGACCATCAAACCTGATGATAGTTTACAGATCTCCTTCCCAGATTTTAGCCAGTAATCAAGGGAGGAAGTATACCGATAAAGATGCCATGTCATAGCCTGGACAAACCCATTCTTTATCAACTCAATGCAATTGCTCTTGTCAGATTGAGCCAACACCTATTTGACATCAAAATAGAACATTAAAATGGTTCTGTCTTGAATGAAGCATTAGAGAAATTAAACATGCAATATAATAAATTGAACCACGTCAATTTATAACTTTTCAGAAACGTGCAGAAACTTCTTACCTTCAAAAGCCTAACAGATTTTATTTTAGAAGGGCGAACTTCTATGTTATCTCCCATAGTAAACCTGTGGACAACTGTATTAACAAGTCTTTGAAACTTCATAATTGCATTTGCACATGTTATGGAATGCCTTGCTATACCAAGAAGTATAGAAATTATGCATTCTTCCAAAGGAGCAGCAGGGTCAGCCTGAAATCAGACAGAAAACTGCAGATCAAAATACAATAAGTATGCGCAAGGGAACAATCATTTAAATCAATAATGCAGGACAAATAATTCAACCAAAGAGAGTAAACTATAATAGGTATGGTTCTAAAATATGTCTTCCCATTAGAGTGTGAGTAATTTCACACGACTATTATTCTGAAAGGAGCACTAAGAACAATTCTGTGACAAGTACAAAAAAATAAAAAAATCACATCCATCCCCATTTTACAGACCTCCAACAGAATTCATCCTTAAGTAAAACATTGTAGAAGTGATAGTCAATTCACCCACGTTGACTCTAATCACAAAATGTTGTATTTTTCTTGTCAATATAACTACACTCACTTCCAGAAGATAGCGCATCTTAAGAAGGATTCCCATCCTAACCAAACCTGCAGCAAAATCCTGGCTAGCAACAGCAATATCATCCTGAATTGTGTGTTTGCCTTCATTCTCATCATCAACGATATCCTCAGAGAAAGCCAAAATATTAGAAGGTTTAGCATTATACTTCCAGAAACCACCATGAAGAAAACCAGCATCAATGTCTGGTTTGCTTCGAAAAACAGGAGCAGTGAAGATATCCTCCTCACAAGTTGCAATTTTCTGCAAGCACAGTTTATCAAACTCAAAGTCAACCGATGCCAGAGATATGTTCAGCTACGAAGAAAAAGTCGAGGACTTTACCTCTGAAATCTCAAAGAAAGTCTCATTCAAATCACAACTGAGTGCAGACTGAATAACTTTCACACAAGCTAAAACTACAGAATAGTGATTATCATCAAGACACATCCTACAAATCAAAACAACATCAAGTTTACTATTGTGTCATTGTATGAAGCAAGAGATTTAATCATCATCGTCAAAGGGCAGTGACAATAAACAGTAAAAGAGTTCTGGAGTGACCAACCTCAATGCTAAAACAAGCTCAGGTTCAGGGCCAAGTGCAAAGGCCCAAATAGCTTCCCAGTCATCTGACTTGTCAACATGATTAGCATTGCTCACAGAAGATCCAACTTTATTTTGTTGGATACCATGTATCGCATTATCAAGCACAGATGCAAGAAGATGCAATGCAAGAGCCCGTTGTCCAGGAATCTGAAACTAACAAAATTAGCTTTGCACAAGAAACTTATAGCAAAAATCATAAGGTGTTGCCATTTATTCAGGAGACTCAAAATTTGAAATTAATACACTTAAAACCAATTGTACTATGAAACGAAGTTAACTGACCACACTTCTTGTAAGTTGAACTGCTTCTTTGATGGTGTATCCCGCTGCACCAGGGTCTCCCTCAGTCCGCAAAAAGTCACGTTCAGCTACATTATCAGCACTATGCCCATCGCCACTGGTTATATTTCCTGCAAAACAATTCATGGCATGGAATCTGTTAACCCTGTAAATAAAGACTGCATCTAAAATGTAAGTTTAACAGAAAAAAATATATACTATTATTACAGATAACAGAACCAAGTTCAGCAACATGCTTTCAGAGAGGTTAAGCATGATATTAGAAGAGCTGTGAATAATAAGATTATTACTGGTTTATGACCCAAGGTGAGGAGGTTTGAATAACCTTTATATCTAAAAGCGCTCATAAAAAAACAGTGGGCAAAAGTGATCACCAAGCTACAAAACTTTATAAGGTTATTATTATGTTAGGCATTAAAGCTTTTTGTCTGCTGAACATTTTAAACTTCGCTACTTGATTAGCTTCTCGCCTAAGATACCAAAACCTACAGGTTTTGGCCTTCGTGATTATGGGAGGAACCATCAGCAATCAATTAAGTAAATCAAATAACATGATGAGGTGTAATTGCTAATTACTCAATGCTCAAAAAATCCACCATAGATAACAAAACTGAGAATGATATATGAATAAAAAGATATCACCCAAATGAACTGAATATCAATAGGTTGTGGAGTAAATTAGAGAATCAGAATTTCTTTCAACGTTTGAAAAAAAATGAAACGGTGTTACGGATAAAGAACAAATAATCTAACAATAAAACGGATAAGAATAAGACTTTATTCATACCATTCTCGGGTTCATCTGCAATAACAGTCCCCTCCAAAGAAAACCTTAATCCTCTAACTGCCTCAACCCTCTCACTCCATGTATTCCACAAACAGCCACTGGTTGTGCTGAAATCATGCAGCACATTGTTATCTAGCCCACTGTTTGAGTCTTTTGATATATTCATTGTCATCATCTCTGACCTCTCACTGCATGCATGAGGAGAAATCTCTGAGTGTTTGAGCAAGCGATTCTCAATTGGGATACCATCCACTTGATTTCTGACAGCCTCGTCTGACCTTGAGACATTTTTCTTCTTCATTTTTTCTTGGCCACGTTTTTTCAGCAAGTTCAACAACTCAGGGTTCATCTTCTCCATTATCTCAGCCTGTGCTTCTGCAATCTCTTCAGCTGACATGCTCTGCAACCGGGAACGATTTTCTGCATCAATCTCACCCTCGAGAGGCTTGAATCCTTTTTCATTCCCATAGCTATTGAAACCAGAGCTAGAAACTACTGTTTGATTGAGCTGCTCTCGCTTCTTTAGCATCTCTGACAGTGCACGATTTTCTATTTCCATATCAGCTGCAGAAGTGATAGACTCTTTCACTTCAGCTGGGGGCATAGAAGAACTTAATTCCGCTTCTGTATCCACTTCCATTGGAACCTCACTAGCTCGTAAGGGGTCATTTAACAACTTTCTCTTCTCCACGCCATCTGCTGCTTCTCCATCCTTCCTGAATTTTCCTGTGTTCTTTAATCCAACCCTATTTTTTTCCACCTCATCAATCTCCAGTGAATTATCACTCGGGACCAATTCTCTCCACCGGCTAAGATCCAAACGCTTTTTCTGCTTCCTCTTTACTGGATGCGCGAAAGCCGATAATGGATTAGAGTAAATAGCATCATCATCTTCTTCACCATCATCCTCGTTATTATCATTGCCATCCTTTCTTCTACTTGTCGGGCCCCAATGCTGCAATTAATCAAGTCAACATATAGATTCATAAACATCCACCACGCAACCATAATTAATTCCATCAAAACCCAAAACAAAACAAAAGAACCACCAAGACTGGTTGTGTGAAATTCAAAACTTTTTTAACTATCCACTACGTCCCATTCTTTTAATTGCTCTAGAGCAATGGAAACTCAGCTAAACCATATCCTAGCACTAATAAAATCAACCACTTCTCTTCTCCTGCACTGAAACAAAAACCAAAGTTCAAAACTTTTCTCGAAACTTTTTCTTTAATTAACAAGAAACAAAACTGATAGAATAAAGCGCAAATGACTGTGTAAAAGGGCTTACAGGTCCATGGGAGCGGTGGCGAGCAACAGGGAAAGGCAAAACGGTGACCTGAGGAGGTGGAGTGGGCTTGTTTTGTGGGATTTCCGAAACACCCTTTTCAATAATGCTACCAATTAAACGTGAAGCATCATTTTCACCAATTTCTAGCTTGTTGGCTCCAAAAATCTGTCGAGTTGAAGTTGAGGGATTTGTCTGGCTTTTCCTTCTACTAATGTTTTGCTTGTTGGCGTCCATGTTTTGACTGCTTTCAACTTTTCTCTGTTTCTTGTTCGGTTTAATTAAGAGGGCACGACAGAGAATGAAGGAGCAAGAGATTTGGTCTTGCAGTGAAGGAATTTATAGGGTGAGGCCGAGAGAAATGGAATGTGTTTGGGCTTGGGTTCAGAGGATGAATGGGCTTGGTATTTGTGCTTGTACATGGGTTGTTGTGGAACTGAAAGCAAGGTTATCCTTAGTAAAATACATCGGGATTGTGTATAGTACAAAAAAGTACAACTTCTAAACTTTTCTTGCAAGATAGTCCAGTTTCTATTTATACCAAGGTTGTAAAATCCGTTCCGGGTACCGTTCCGGTTTTTTGTTTGGAACAGAACGTTCCGGTTTCGGTGCATTCCGGCGTTCCGTTCCGGTTTTGTACTGTTCATATTTATTTAATTATATATATGAAAAAAAAAATATTAATTTAACAAGTATAATTTAAATTCAAGATAAATGAACTTTAAATTATACAATACAAACATAATCTCAAAATTAGAAACATCTTTAAAATTTCAAAATATTATGAAAGTAAAATGTTCTAAAATAAAATAAAAATACATCAAACATCTTCTACATCATTAATATAAAAATATTAGAATTTCTTATTATGCATCCCAAAAAAATAGTAAATACCATAGTAAGATAATTACAAAGAGAATAGTACTGAAAATCATATGTTCAAAAAGAAAAGAAAAAAACAGATTTTGAAAAAAAAATAAGTAAAATTCGGAACACAATATGATATAAATAAAAAATCGTAAAATCGTAAGTAAAATATTTCTAAATACAATACAACATAATTATGACTATAAAACTTCATTAGTTAAGGTTCATATATAATTCAAAATAATTTAAAAATACATTACAAAACAATTTAAAAATAAAAAACAAAACAATTACTGATTTTCAAGAGTGATTCCATGATATATATATATATATATATATATATATATATATATATATATATATATATATATATATATATATATATAATTGTTATTTTTTTTATAAAATCAACACAACAATTTTATTTTTTTATAATATATATTTTTTATAATTTTTTTAATATATATATTTAAAAAATTATATATATATATATATATATATATATATATATATATATAATTTGTCCAGCATTAATTGAATTTGTCCGAATGCTGGGAGCCTGGGACAAAACCTCCGGAATAAAACCGGGGCGTTCCGGCCGGATCGGTCCGGAATTCTACCCGGAACTAAAACGTCGTTTTGTCCTGGATTTTTCAGTGGAACGGGCTGTTCCGGCCGGAACGGAACGGGATCAATAACCCTGATTTATACTTCTAAAAAGTAACTTTTTTTAGTTTTGAAGTTTGTTTTTTCAAAGTGATTTACAAAATAGTAATGTTTTCCTCTTTTTGGGTGTGTCTGAGTACAATTATGATTGTTTTTTAAAATATTTTTTATTTTAAAATAATTATTTTGATTTATAAAATTAATTTTTACATCAGTATATAAAAATAATTAAAAACACATGAAAAAATAATTTAAAAAAAATAATGTTATTTAAGAACGTGGCTGAACTGCAAAAAACAAGCACAACTTTAGTTGAGATCTTTTTTTTTTAATTGGTCTTCACTGTAACTAATTAAATGATTATTTAGAAACCATGTCATTCCTTTTCTTATACTCTATTCAATTCATTGACATGTTACGAGAAGAAAATAACATTTTTATTTTGTACCTGTTTGGCACTGCGGTCAAACTAGCGTTTGGCCAAAATTCAATTTTTATTTTATTTTAAATGAAATTTTTTGGTGTATTTAGATTATTTTGATGTGCTGATGTCAAAAATAATTTTTAAAAAATAAAAAATATCATTTTAATGTATTTCTAAACGAAAAGCAATTTTAAAAGTAACCGCATCCACACTCCCAAACATTCTCATGCCGTTAGCATACAGTCACTTCTAATAATCAAATTATGAGGGGTATAGCTCGTCAACTCGAGGTTTTATTAGCAATCACATATTAGCATTCACTCGAGATCTCATCAATCAACAATTGCACGTTTGTTAGCTTTCTTTTCCATCTTCGATCACTTTATAATCTATGCAAGTATAAATTCCGTTTTTTCACATAGCATTTTTTTATTCAGAAAATAATCCAATTTTATCCTAGCATTGTTATTTTTTCACCTAAGTGTTTTATTTATTTTAATCTTAAGTTTTTTTTTAAAAAAATAAGATTATATATATTTGATAGGGTATTATAAAAAATTTAACAAATACATGAGGGGCTTCAGCCAGTTTGGCATTGTATTTCAAAATGCTTTTGAAAAAAATTGAATTTTATTTTTTTTGGTGATTTTATAGCATTTTTATGTGCTAGTTTCAAAAATATTTTTTTAAAAATAAAAAAATATAATTTTGATATATTTTTAAATAAAAAATATTTTCAAAAGAAACTTCAACCACATTTCCAAACAATAACTTCATTAAACTTTGCTAGCTTAAGTGCCCGTTTGGCATTGCGATCCCATCGGCTTTTGGCCGAAATTTGAAAAAAAAAATTCATTTTAAATGAATATGTTTTTGTGTGTTTTAGATCATTTTGATGTGCTGATTTCAATGATTTTTTAAAAATAAAAAAACATCAATTTGATATATTTCGACACGATAAGCACTTTGAAAAGCTGCCGCAACCACTCCTAAACAGGCCCCAAAAGTGTGTTTATAATTGCAGTAGAAATTATTTTTGTAGTCATTTTTGTTTGACGCCAAATAATTTTTTTTTAAAAGTATTATTTTTAATATTATTACATAAAGAAATCTAAACATATATAAAATATTTAAACCTTAAAAACAATTTTTTTTATATATAAGAAAACACAAACACTAACTAAATTTATTGATTCAAGCTTCGTTATTATTCAATCCTTAAACACGCGCGCGCGCGCGCCAGCTTCTTTGTTTTTGTATTCATTCACGTCAAAAAGTCATTTATTCTGACAAGACTCTCTCACTCCATCGCAGAGCCGCAGGCAGAGAGTTGTAATGTGGGCTAGCGGTCCAGAATCAGGCCCACCCATTGTAGTTTATAGAATTAATATCCGGCCTTCAGTGCTATATTTTCGATGTGGGATACCAACTGTCTGGGTCCTTAAGAAACTATTGCAAAGTGCCAAATTGTTTTTTCTTCTGGTTCTTCCACTTGAAATCTTTACATGGAGATAGTTTTCAGTTCTTGATACGGTGGTGGATTTCCTTGTTATAACGTGACGTGATGTCTCTGAAGTGAGGGCTTGAATTGGCTTCCTTCAAAAACTCAGGTTGCTTGACAATGTGCAATGAGATTCGATCGAGCCAGATTCATTAATTATCCTCCTTCCAGATCTCTTTAGCCAGGGTCCCAGAGAGTGCCAATGATTTCACCATAAACAAATGTGTTTTTCCTTCCCCCAACTTGTGCTCCAAATATATAAATCCTAAATCAGACCCCAGTTTTAGAACTTTTTTTCCCGTTCCAACAACGGTCATTTGGATTTCTGAGCTCCAGGCAACTCTACCCAGTCAACAGAGACTGAGTTTCATTCTATCAAAAAAGATTTTCAATCATATGCTCCTCCTCTCCTGTGGCATATTCAAATTGTATACACTCAACTTTAAACGTCTTAAAATAAAAGTTTTTTTTTGTATTGTTCTTTTCTTTAAAATTATTTTTTAGACACTTTCAGATTTTTTGATGTTCTAATGTTAAGTTTATTTTAAAAAATAAAAATTATTATTTTAATATATTTTAAAATAAAAATTAATTTAAGAAATTATCTTAATAATATGCTCAATTCTAAATATACGGATCAGTAGGTTGATTCAGTCGAGTCACTTGGTATCTCTCTAGAGATTTACCTGCTTGCTTTCGTCTTCAATTTCAATAAAAACCAAAAATATATACTATTTAATTTATTCATCTCTGGCACCTTAAGCAAATTCCGTGTACAGTTATTTGTTGCTATCCCACATCGGAAAGTGAGAAAGAAAGAGAGGACGAAAAGTGTATAAAACCGAATGGACGGGCAACTTGACAACATACTTACCTGGACGGGGTCATTGGGCGATCAATAAGGCTCAGGCCTAGGCTGGTATCTCGCATTGCACTCAGTGGGTGCACCAGTCTAACATCTCCCCAAGTGGGAGAGTGTACGTCAAAATTTGTGGCAGAGGGGGCCTGCGCTAGCCGCGGCCCCTGTAATATAATCGAAGTTTTGTCTCTTTTTCGTATCTCTGAGGTGTATTCTGGCGGTTTCAATAATTGTGTTTCGAATCTCTTCTATAAGTGGAGACTAGTTTCAATATTATGTGTATTTATTTATTTATTTAGCTGAATTTCCTCTCTTCTTGTTTGCACATTAAGGATATCTTTAATAAGTAAAATGATTTGAGTATTATTATAATAATTAATTAGTACATTTTACAGCTGTCAAATAAAAAGATAAATATTTCTCATTAACTACTTTTTTCCACCAGAATTAATAGGAATTACTTGCAAAATTATTGATTATATTGCTTTCTATAAGAAGGGGACAGTTCTGCTTATAGATGTTCTAACAGATCACATGCTCCACAACATACTAAATTATTTCATTTGAATGACAAATGTTTAGACAATCATAAGAATATGTTGAGATTCTCTTTTCTTTTATTTGACAAATAATTAGCACAAATGAAATGCCAAAAAAACAATATCTTAATCATGACAATTGCTTCTGCTCTTTTTTTCTTGCCGGTAGCTTCTGAAATTCCAATTTAATAAACAAAAATGATCGAAAAAAATATGGTTTTTTAGAAAAGATTCAAATTACAACATTAATTCACAATTTACACCTCAGACATGGCATCAACAAAATTGTAATGAGTTTGTAAAAGCAAAACAAAGCCCACCTTCAACCTTAACAGATTTCAAGGACCAAAAGCCCATACAGATATAAATTCTCTCCCAATCCACGGTGCTTTCTCCCTAATTTTCCATCACTTTCTCGAGAAAAACCCACCATGGAAGAGTGGACCCACCTTCCGAAAGACCTCATGGAACTTATCTCCAAACGCCTAGACACCTCAACGGACCTGCTCCGTTTCCGTTCCGTCTGCAATTCTTGGCGTTCCTCGATCCCTCCGAAACCACCCCGTTTATCATCAAACACCTTCAAGATCCTCCCAAATGACGGTATGTGTCACACCTCTCTTGGGTTTTCTCTGTTCAAGCGACGTATATTCGTCATTGGGTTACCGAATTCCCATAACCAGACAGACCCACAAGGCTGGCTTGTCAAAGTCGAAGATTTGCCTGGTAAAAAACAGTTGTTTGATCCTTTATCGCGGTGCAGGTCAACTTCTTTGCCTAATAGTCTTCCTCGTGTTTTAGATTTAATGAATTTGAGAATTCGCGAATTGGGTCATGAACATGTTCTGCAACATGTTAGTTCATCGAGTTTTACTGATGCTGGTAATTTATATATGGAGAAAGTTGTGATGATTTGGTTAAATCGCGAAACCGAGTTTGTTTTGTTAACAATTCATGTTTCTGGGAGGTTGGCTATGTTTAAGAGTGGTGATAAGAGATGGACTATTATTAATGAAATGCCATCGCCTTTCGATGATGTTTTTGTTTATAAAGGAAGGTTTTATGCCGTGGATGATACCGGTAGGACTGTGGTTGTTGCGTTGGATACAGATTTGGGTTTGGTTGGGAATCCCATTTTTGGCGGGGACAAGAAGTATTTGGTTGAGTCGAAGGGGGATTTGTTGTTGGTTGATATGTATTTGACTATGGATTCTGATGAAGGGTTGAGTATTGGCGACGATATCGTAGAGTATCTTGTTCAGTATATGAGCGAGAGGACGGTTCAGATCAAGGTTTTTAAGTTGAATGAAGAAGGGAAGAGTTGGATCGAGGTGAAGAATTTGGAAGATCAAGTGTTGTTTATAGGTGATGATTCCACGTTTTCTGCACCGGCTTCTGACCTTTCTGGTTGCAAGGGCAACTGTTTATTTTTTGAGGATAATTTCTTTTATTCGAGAGAGGAAGGAGATGATGGATCAGTGATTGGACGTGATACAGGTGTGTTTGAATTGGAGAGTGGTTGTATAGGACCCTTAAGAAATTTTCCTGATTACTCCAAGCTGTTCTGGCCACCTCCTGATTGGGTTGCTTCAACTTCACTGGAAGTAAGCGTTCATCTTTCTTGTTCCCACGGTGTCACTGTTTTCATGAAGTTTCAATTTTGTTTTTGTGTGCTAGTTTATCCTGCCTTGATTTTGCTATCTACTCTGAAGATTTCTCAATTTGTTCGGGTTGCAGTTTGAATGTGTTTTTCAGCTTCATGTCTTGATAGCTGTGTATCTAAATGGCCCTTGGAATCACACAGTTCATAGTTGATCCATGATAAGCAAACTAGCAATGTTGTACTGAAAATAGATCCATTGGGTGGGAGGGGAACCCATTCTAGGTGAGGCATTTAGTGATGCCTTTTCCGAGACAATCTGGCTAGACCACCAAATATATTTGTGAGGAATAATGGAAACTTCTGTAGTTGAGCATTTCCAAAGAGAGTTGTCAAATTACATAATCTTAAGGCAACACTGTGAATTGATTTTGATTTTTGTTAGAAATGTTTTATTTTTAAGGTTCTGCTTTACATGCAAATCCTTCCTTACTCCCAGTCCTGTGTCGTTCCAGCTTATTGGCTTCTTTGTGAATGCTCGAACATTGTTACCAAAATGCACAATTAATTGTTGATTGTAATTTCAAGTGGCAAATCTTTCCTACTGGACTGTAGGAAGATATGCCTTGCAATGTGACGTCAATTTAAGCGGGGATGCATGATATTATCTTCCTTTAGTACAAATCATCATGCGTTAGTACATCTGCCCGTGTTCATGTTTTTTATATGATGACATGTTCTTTACTGATTTATTGAATACAATAGGTTCAGAATCAAAATCATTTGGAAGAGCTGATGATAGAGAAGCGAAGATAAGCAGAGCAGTCCATTGATGTACTTATCTTATGAAGCGATGAGCTGAAGTTTCCAGTGCTATATGAGAAGTTAAATATCAGCTGACTTTCACTTTCTATGTGAATACCAAAATGTTTTAAGAGATTTGGCTCTGCTTTTGTTCAGTTTAGCAAGTGGATGAAATCTCTCAACCAGTAGCCTGTAAATTTTCAAAAATATGAATACAACCATTGCGTTGTGGCTCACCATTTCTGTTTATTAGTCTATGCTGAAAATGTAGATAATCTTTTTCCAGTGTCAATTGGCCGACTCGAGAAAAAGAGCATAATTTTCTTCTAACATGCATAAAAGTAATATTTCCCTTGCTCACAACTTAATTGAAATACTAGATCAAAACTTGAGCATAATCTATCTACTGCTAAACAATATACAAGGCTAGAGACACGAATTCTACATGATCCACGGCCATTATATGTCCATCCAGATCACATTAATGAGTTCTTGATTGCATTTATAGAATAATAGGCAATCTCACTCAGGATGGTGAGAGCTTCAAAGTCAATCTCGTTCAGGAGCATCCCTAGAAACTCTTCTTGAACTAAGGTTGCCTGTGTATGTCCAAACCGTCTCAAACTCGGACGACAGAAGTTTTTCCAACTTCTGATCAGGTGCTTCCTTAGGTTTGCCTCTCCTTAGGGAGGATGACACCCTTTCTGGGCTTCCGGACACTGGAGTCGAAGCACAATAGGTAGGGGTTGCAAATGGAGAGGCAAAAGGGCTTTGTTTGATTGAGAAGGGGCTAGGAGACATTCTCTTCTGGATGGGAATACCTCCCAATCCTTCTCTGTTGAAGAGGGACACCGATTCTGCTGCAACACATTGCTTGATTGCATCATCTACGTAAATAACATCGTCTATCCTTGCCGTAATGTTGAAGGCCAGGCTCTCCATTACTCTTGAGTAGCTTTCGAGAATGGCCTGCCCAACATCCTGCAATAAAATAAACCTTTCATAATCCGCATAGCATGTCTAACATGGGCACAACTGTTGCTGGATGCAAGGGTGGCGATAAGATTCATAATTAAGAGGGGCAAAAATAAAAATACTATTTCGATAGGTACTATTACACATAGCATTATTTTATAAGTAATATTGGATTTAAAGAAAATTAATATACCATAATTGTATTATAAAACACAAAATAATCCATTTAAATAATAAACTCATGTATAATTATAAATCTTGTCTAATAAACAGAAAAGGTGAGCAAATATCTAGAAAAGGGGAGGGGGGTAAATTCAAAATTCTTAAACTATCAAGGACTTGTAAATTCTTTGATCAAATTAAGGGGGGGCAATTGCCCCTGTCATCTTACATGGAGCACCATGGAGCACCGCCCCTGCCTGGATGATCTGAAAAGTGTATGAGAGTGATATGTATGCGAGTGATATATGCAACTATTTATTCGTTATTGCAGCATTTTGGATTCATCTAAAAGAGATTCTCGACATGCCAAGTTATTTCATGTTGGAAAAAAGGAGTATTAGGTTAGAATTCTAGATCACGGCGAAGAATTGATGAAACTACCTTGTTATATTGAATCTTGTTCATATCCAAAGTTGTTTGTGGGAGGGCAGGGAAACGAAGCCTTAAGCTCTGTAGGAGAGTTTCTGATCGTTGGGCCAAAATCTCATTTTTATGCGAATCTGCAACCAGGCTCTTGACCTTTCCACCCCATGACGAGCGCTTAATTCTCATGTTATGTGTATGTTTTTTATGATCTTTTTGCTTCCAGACATGCACCGCTGCCTCAATCCTGTTTGCAATTTCCACAGTATGATGTTCGGTTGAAAGGTCAAGGTAATCGAGGAGGCAATCTGGTGAGAACTGCTCAGCAGTTACGTAGCGATAGATGATATCACCAAGGCAAGCTTTACCATTCTGATAGCATCACAGAAGAAAATACAGCATACTATGAGTTTAGCATCCAAAGTCCAACAGCAAAATTAAAATAAGAAAAGGTTCAAGGTACATGATTTATCAACTCTTTCGGTTTTTGAAGATAAAAGTTATTTCTAGGAGGAAAATATGACAACAGAACCTCGTCCAAATGTAATCAATCAAATTGCCAAGTAAACTGTAATGGTTATATCCTATGGACGTGTTATTTCAAGAGACACAAAAAGTTACCTTGGGCAAGGTCACCATGTAAGCAGTGGGTATTTCCATCTCAACTAGCACGCTACTATTAATAGCCATTGCTGCTTTCAGTATCTGATTGGTGCAGTCTCTGCACTGCTGCAACCTCTTCCTTGCATCATCTGACAACCCATTTGGTGGCACTTTTGGACATGGCAACCACCATTTCTCTTCCTGCCTAATAGAAGGCCTCCCACCAGAAATACCTGGCGGATATGCATCGCAATCACCACCATCAGCCACAACAATCCCCCGATCGACATACCAAAACTCCGTTTCACAAAACCCGTCTAGCATACTAATCAACATAGCATCAAGCTTCTTGAGCGCGGGCAGATTCACATATAAATCCGAGCGTGGTCTAGTTGCCATAACCTCATAAGTCCCCCCACCAGGAAATTGCTGCATCGACGGTACAAGCTCGACAATCGAATCACTCACACATAACAGCCATTCCATTTCCCTTTTCCACATCGACTTCTTTTGCAGCGACAATGGCTCTAACCTCCACAGCTCGCCAAAAACAGTCGCTGCAATAACAACCGGATATTGAGCCTAAATCCATATGGGCATCACACAAAAACAAAACTAAGGAAAAAACAGACCAGACAGATTTGTGATGGCATTTGAGATGGCAAGTGCAGTACAGACTCCTTTACCACCACCAGACATGTCCTCTCCTAGTAGAAGCTTAGCAAATCTTTCTTTCATCATCTCGACCTCTATGAAAATGTTCATAAGAAATCCAAAATTAGTGAAAATAAATTTGAATAATATAAAGAATTAAAAGCAAATAAATCACTCTTTAATCTCATAATCATTTTTTTTTTGCTTCTTCGAAAAAAGGATAAAAAATTTATTAACTAAGAAAGCATAAAAATTAATATCCACTAAAATGAGAGAGAAATATTTACCAGAAATGTCAGTCTCTCCTCGTTTCTCATTCTTTGAGTCCCAGACAGCCACATCTTTACCACCAATAACCGGCATCGGAAAACAGAGACCTCCAGCCACCGGACGCGGGGATGACGTGATCGAACTCGAAGCACCGCCACCATCACGACCAAGCCCTCGCCGACACGAGAAACTACTGGAGCTAGTACAGCTCTCCGACTCGCTGACGTCGGCGCTCAAACTATAGCTCCCGCACCTCTCGCTACCACCACCATCATCATCAGAAGACACACTGCCCATCTTGATGAAAAAACTAAAGAAGATCAGACGGTCATAAATCAAGAAGATCTCAACTGCTCATCCTCGTTATACGGACAATGTAGCTGATTAACTGAAAATGCGAGTAATGTGAGTGTGTGTCTCACTCTCTCTCTATAAAAATATGTTTTAGTTTCTCCCTCTAGAAGAAATGGTGTTCGTGTTTGGTACTTTTCAGATTACTTTTATTTATTTATATAAGCAGTGGCTGAAAGAATGTATAGGGAGTAGTTTGCTCTTTGCTGTTGATGAGGCGAGAGAGGGACGGAGACGGAGACGGACGTTTGCTTGCCACAGCCTAGGTTTTTTCGTCTTTCCGTAACAGGGAGGGTTAAGCACCAGACACGGCCTTCTGTGGGGACCATCTGTTTAATTTTTAATTAATTATTAGATCCCAATGGTAATTTTTTTATCTGGTTTTTGTTTTTCACGGTGTCAAGTACGGTCGGAGATTGACCTGAAAATGTTTTGGATTACCGTATCAACTCGTTAATTAATATGAGTTAATGTATTCTTTTGCTTTTTTAGAAAAATAAATTGAACTCCATTCGAATATGCTTGACCGTGTCCATTAAATTACTGGTTGATAGAGGACTAAATTACTGTTTGAATTTGCACTTTAATCATTTTTTTTATTTTTTTATGTGCTAATATATAGAAAAAACTTATTTAATATATTTATAAAAAAACATTTTCAACAATAATTTTCGTGGCGCTTCTTAACATACTTTGATTGAATTTGACTATATAAAATGATTATTAAATAAAATGTTTGAGATTTAAATAAAAAAAGAAATAGCTAGAAATATTCCCATTTGATCATGACACGTCCAAACTTGGATTTTAAAATAAATAATTTGATGGATTTGATCAACTTGTTGTTGAAGAAAAAAATGTTTGCTGGAGATATGAAACACGTTGCAAATTATATGAGCGTGAATTAAGGCATTTTTGGAGATCTTAGAAGACTAGTGCATAGCAAGATATACACCACGATCAAGATTGTTTTTTTCCTCTTTTTCATCCGTTATTTCTTTTTTCAATTGCAAGCCTTTAGGCCAGATCACTAACTAATTTGTTATAGCTTGTCCGTGAAGGAAAAAAAACAACAAAACGAGGACCAAAGTGTAAAACAAAAATAAATCCCATCACCGTCTTGTTTGGTCCACACACTTTTCTTTTTTTCTTTCATGGTATCTATAGTGATTTTAATTTGATCCCAGAGTATATTTTCCTAGCATTTCAGTTTCCAAGCTGAGCGGGGAGAGAAAAGTATGCTCATATTTCTGAGATTAAATATTTTAATTTATATATACCACTCAAAGATTATTTTATAGCTAGTGTTAATAACTTTGTATGTACATGTATGAATATTTATTAATATATATGATTGTTGATTTATCTGATTAAATATATAAATAAAATATTCCACTTGCAATAAATATTTTTTTCTTGTTACTGAGATATTAAAACACGTAGGAAACGCATTTACATTCATTTTTTGACGTCAAAAAAACATTTGACGTGTCAACTTATTATATATTAATATTGGTTACAAAATTGTCGGTAGATTAAAAACAAATTGTTAATGACTGTATTCCCGTCCTTTTTCTTTTTAGATTTTTCTTTAAAAAAATGGTTGGTGTTTGGTGGCAGCAAAACGCTAACAGCAGCCAAGCGTTTGCTAAAATGGCTAAATTTTTGCAGGCATGACATGTGTTACCATTACCGACATTCTGATATCATTACTCATGGATCTCCATGGTGATGTAATTGCTTGGGTGGACTTGGGTATTTGAAATGGTCTTTTAAAAGTATTTTTTTTTTAAAAAGATTTATTTTATTTTATTTTAAATAATTTAATTTTATATTTTTAGATAATGTTGATGTGATGGTGTCAAAAATAATTTTTCAAAAATTAAAAAATATATTATTTTTAATATAATTCTGAACATAAATTACTTTTAAAGACAAATTTAATCATATTTTCAAAACAGTCCATTCATAATTATATACATCGTTAAATCGAAACATTCAAAATATATTATTTTTTTACATATATAAAAATTCTTGTTTTAAATTTAATTATTATTATTATTTAATTTTACCTCTATTATTTCTATAAAATATAATTTATATCTTATTAGTTAGATAGCACTTTGGACAGCATAAAAAAACTTGATAATTTACATGCTTGTTATTATATTATATTTAATGATTAAAGTTATTTCAATTGAGTGTTGTTGAAGTGTAAGGTTTCGTGTTCACGGCAAAGGAGAAACGAGGACCCGATGAGAGATTGATCTATTGTCGAATAATTAATTTGTTGCTAGTGTTTTTGTGTTACATTATATTATACAGAAGGATAAATTCTTATTTCTTATTTTATTTTAAAATTTGAATTGATCAAGAATATATAACTGTAATATTTCTTAAAATAAATTAGAACGGACAAAACAAGTTTAAGAAGATCAAAGGTAATATTCTCTTTTCTATTCTAAACATAAGTTTCCCTCGTCGCATGAATATCTAATGTTGTTGTTGTTGTTATTATTATTAATATATTCTTAGTAGTTTTAAGATATGTTTCAAAATTTAACCTTCATTTAATATTTAAACCAAGCAACTGACATTTTCGAGCCTGTTTAGTATTGTATTTCAAAAGTATTTTTGAAAAAAAAATATTTTTTTCATTCAAAATTAATTTTTTGATATTTTTAGATCATTTTTATGTGATGATGTTAAAAATATTTTTTTTTAAAATATCATTTTGATGCATTTATAAACGATAAACACTTTCAAAAGCAATTACAGCTACACTATTAAACAAGTACTTCAATCAATGATATTTTTTTTAGAATCATTGTTTAGATTTAAAATCAATGAGAAATGAATTATTTGCCCAGTAATTAAAATACGAAAACCAATTATTTCATTATTTATTTTTTCGATAAGCAATATACACAAACAATGTTTTCTAGCTCTTTTGAAATTGTCAACACACCGAACCTTAGAGGCTATAAGCCTAGTCACGACATTCATTCAGGTGGGTCAACTCGATAATTTATTTATTTAAGACCTAGCTAGGACGGGTTATTAGAAAGAAATGATTTTTTAATTAAAATAATATTTTTTTCTTCATAACAACACATTAATAATCAAATAATAATAATTTAAAACAAATAAAATATTTAAAAAAAAATCAAAAACGAACTTGATTAAGCCAGTGATTTGGGTGTTAATGGAGGGAATGGCCGATAACGTGCAAATGAATGCAACGGCGGTTTTTCCCTGGCGGGATGAAGATACAAAGCTACTTACTTGTTGATGAGCCCTGGGCTCGTATTCCAAAGCGTTCGATCAGGCTACTTGTTGCTTGTAATGTTAATCCCATCTTTTTCAGTGCACAGAATAGGTGTAATTAATGCTTAATTTGGTCAAAAGAAATGGTCAATTGTTTTTGAAAGGGGCAAATTAGAGCTGGACCCTCCAATTATTGAATATTTCTGATCAGGTCCCTCAACCATGACATCTTTGAAGCAAAAATACCTGGATGGATATTCAGTTGACGGTCTTGATCTCACCAAGCGACTGAGAGTATCAGATAGAATCTACAAGCGGCTAAAAGCCTGGCATTGTGTGGAGGAGAAGTATTCTCTGTTGGATTTGATTGCGTGTAGTTACTTACAAAATCAATCCCATGTTACGCATTTCTTTTTCTATGTTCGAGGCGATGTGTTATCGGATAGTGTGGTTACTATCCGATCTGATCAGAATAAATTAATATTTTCTAAATCTAATCAATTTATTATCAGAAGAAATTAATATTTAAGTTTTTTTAAATATTAATATGATATATAAATATATATTTTAATATTAACATATAAAAGATATATATATATATATATATATATATATGAATAATATTTATCATTATACCACTTAATATACATATAATTGTTTCGTGTATATATTAATTAATTATTATTATTATTAAAAATATATTTTTATTTATAAATAATAAATATAATATATGAGTGTCTACTGTGATCACTTTAATTGTCATTACCAGCCTGAGACGCAGGGGACAAGTAGGCCTATTTACCGGGTCATACATTTTTTTTTTTATCAACGGGGTTTTTGTCAAGTGGTTTAATAATTATGATTTTACCATGCATTCTCGTCCTGATCTTTTCGAAGCAGATTGATTGCACGTCATTAAGATCACCAATCAGATGGCTGTGATTTGATGACGTTTATAAACTATATCCTTTTATTTTCTTACAAACGCTCGTGTCATTTCAGTCATCCTTGAATTAAACCTGGACCACTGAGATAAAATAATGGGCATGGTTAAGATATGGGATCTAATTAATGTTTTTTCACTTGGTTGACTACCTTATATGTATTCAGGCTATTTTTTCCGTGCAATGAAATTCAAACCATCCTTTTTCCATATGAATCAATGTGCTGTTTTTTTAAATAAATCTTCATTAATTTATAAATTGCTGACTTTACAATAAATTCTTCCTCGTAACTTTCTTTTGATTTGAATTTGAAGTAAAATGATAGCAAGAGGATTGAACTTGTAGCGATAAGACCGAAGTAAACTCATTTCGAGTCGAGAGTCCTTTTTATATTTTAAGAATATATATATATATATATTGATTAATTGATATAAAAAATAATTTTAAATACGATAACAAACTTTAAATAAAGTGACATTAAATATTTTTATTTTAAATCAAGATGACTCTGCTATCTGTATTTATTAAACCCAACCTGATCATATATATTAATTGGGTAAGCTCAAGATTTAAAGTATGATTTGGTTTAATTGAATTTTATTTTAAATTAAAGCTGACATCAACATGACGAAATATAAATGACATGATGACACGATAAAACTTGACGATACCTAAACAAAAACAAGAAAAAAAATAAATCCAAATTGACTCGGATGAAAAAAAAACTCAATTCTTTATGTGGTCAGCCTCGGACAGAGTGCCGCGACTAAGTTTATTTGGACGAGATTGAATCCGGGCCCTTGCTATAATGGAATATAGGCAAGAGGTAGGAGTGGGGTCGAATTAAACCTGGGCCGTTGAAACAGTACGAAGAGTTGTGGGCCCCGGCTGTAAATATGGAATGTAAAGTTGATACAGGCTTTTGATTTGTCGCGAGGAGCAGCATAACAGTTAGAGAGGCAAGTGGACGAGACATCCCTAACGATAGAAAAAACACGAGGTCGGCTTGTCAGGTTCGCTTATGCTGGAATTATGGATAAAGCCCGTAAAAAGTAGACGGCGTGAAGGGACATTTGTTTTTTACCAGGAAGAAGAGAAAAGTACTGGCTGTGCTTGCCGAGCATGGCTGTATCTTGGAAGTGCCTGATTAAAGAAATCACGACCGTGCAGCTACGGGGACCGTGATGATTCAAGAGTATGGTTTGGTCTCGTGGGAGCATTGAGTGGTTGCAGTGTGTAATTTTTAATTTGATGATTCATGACTTATTGACTTTGAAGTTCGGAGGTGATGATACCCTCTGAGAATATAAAAAGTTCCAATCCCAACAACAATTAAGGGACAATACAAGTTATATTGTTGATTCACATGCACGGCAACCTTTACGATGACATTAACATGGTCGATGGGTGATTGAGTTTCTACTACTTATTTATTTATTTAGAGTTTTTAAAACCGATTAGATATATCACCTAACTTAAATATAGGATCAGAGATTAAGCAAGTGAACCGGGTGAATCTAATCTACTTTTTTTTACAAAAATCCAATCAATTTTCAAGTTAATTTACATTATAAATTACAAGTTGATTTACATTATATCTTTTCAAGGTCTGTCTGAAAGTCTAGTTGCTTTTTAAGATAATATGTTTTTTTTTAAAAAAAATTAATATTAATCTATTAAAATGATCTGAAAATACAAAAAATAATGATCAAAAACTTTTTAATTTTTTTAAAATATGCTTTCAAATTATTTTACAAAGCTTCTTAAACAACTAACCCGGGAAAGCTTCTTAAACAACTAACCCGGGTTAATTCTAGACCATACGAGCTTAATAACAGTAGTTTAACTGGCCAAGACTTGAAATTGTGCTGAGTTATGGTTGTTTTTCCCCTTTTCATAGTATGAGTGTGTATCCTAGCACCAAGTCACCGGATTGTATCGGGCTGCATTTGGATTAAGATGAACAATCATGATAGGAGTGGGTGATTAAGGGTGTGTTTGGCATTGCTTTTGCTTTTGCGATTGAGGTTGAAAAAAAGCAGTTTTAAAAAAAGCGTTTTTACTGTAGTTCAAAATAAGCAGTGAGGTGTTTGGTTAAAACTGTGGTTGAGTTGGAGGTTGAAAAAAAAGTAGTTTTGGGTGTTTGGTTACCAAGCTTTTCATATTGCTTTTAACTTGTGAAATTATTTTAAAGGGTATATATATATATATATATATATATATATATATATATATATATATATATATATATATATATATATAATTTTTTTAAATATTGTAAATTTAATAATTTTAATAATATAATGTAATTAATAATTCATGAAAAAACAAATATTATTTTTTATTCTCCCATCAAACTACTTGCAATTTCAACACGAACAGATATTTCCCTTCCATTAGGACTGATCTGTATCGACACATTTTTTTTATTTTTTTAAAAATATATATTTAAAAAAAACAGGTTGGGCCGAGGGCAGCCCAACCAAATTGGGTCTAAGCCCAACTTTGCTGGACTTGGGCTGGGCCGAGTGCAGCCCAGCCCAAGCCCAGCTTCAATTGTGAAGAAGTGAAACGGTGCGCTGCACTGTGCGTCTTCTTCTCGTGACAGTGCAGCGCACTTGTGCACGTGAATTATTTCACGTGCACAGTAGTTTTCGACCGACCACGACGAGAGCTTCAACAGACGATACCAACGGGTAGAGGAGGCCGAGGTGGTTCTTCCTGTGGTGGTAGCGTCTGAAATGGTAGGCTGTGGTGGCCGGAGGCAGCGTTGGAAGGTTGCAGTACTGTTCACCGACCACGACGAGAGCTTCAACGGAGGATACCGATGGGTAGAGGAGGCCGATGTGGTTCTTCCTGTGGTGGTTTCATTGTAAATGGTGGCTTGTGGTGGCCGGAGTCAACGATGAAAGCTCCCGGCTTCCATGACTGTTTTGGAGAGAGAGAGAGAGAGAGAGAGAGAGAGAGAGAGACATGCACAGCCAAAGAACTTGTCACAGTTTCTGCTTTTCATATATACGATGATCAGATTCCAATTTTTCCTTCATTTTTCTAGTCATTTTTCTTCATCAGACATGGCGAGGAGGCTTCATTTTTCTTCTCTTCATCACGTGGGGTAGACATGCAAAATATAAATTAAACACACTGATGCAAGAAAAGCCGTTTAAATCTCGCACTTGCGATGCAAGAAAAGCAATAAATTTGTGTTTTTCTTGCATCGCCATCTGAAAGCAAAATGTACGTGAGACCCATACCACAAACCACAGTTTGTTACAAAACCAAACACCAGATTGTGGTGCGATCTGACAATTGTGGATCGCACCACAATGCCAAACATGCACTAAGAAGATAGCGAAATAAATTAAAACGATCTCGTTTGTCTGTGATCGAGCCAACAATCTCAGTCGTGGATATCTTTCGAAAACTAACCAGACTGAATTATTCCGGGGAGTATCAGATTACTTGCACAGGAATTCTTCCGTGCTGCTGTTAAGATGAACAGGCGATGAAGGAAAGGAAACATGTGAGATGAAACCTGCACAGCTCGTATTTTCCTCCTGTTCTTCCTTCTCCATTTTCGTGGATTAAAACGTTTGAAAATGAAAGGAATCGTTCCTTTCCTTTCTTAGGTATATACCAATTATGTGTTTTTTTTATCTCTTTTCCTTGACCATCAACGTCTCCAGTTCCATCATCAACGTCTCCAGTTCCATTTCATCCACCCAGCACAAAATATGCATTGATAATGTTGTTCCAAATCTGTGGATTTTTTTTGGAACAAATATTTTCTTGTATCTGCCCTCCATGATCTAGTTCAAATTCTTACTGTGTTTTTAAAATATATATAAAAAAAACGATAATTTTTTATTTTAAATTAATTTTTTTTAATGTTATTATATTATTTTGATATGTTAATATAAAAAATAATTTTTAAAAATAAAAAAATATAATTTTAATAAACAACTTGAATCATAGTTAAAATATATCGATCATCATATCACCGAGCACTATGCAACTGAAAAGACGAGGATGATTTATATAGAGATTGTGATAGTACTTATATTTATTTAAAAATATATTAAAATAATTTATTTTATTTTAAAAATTTATTTTTAATATTAACACATAGAATGTCTTAAAAGATTTTTTTTAAAATTTTAATAAAAAAACAGGTTAAATCTCAACAACACAAACGCACCGGAACCCGACTAATCCGGGTAAGTTCAGGCCAGTCTCACCACTTCAATCAGCAATTGGCCATACATTCACAACTCTCTCAACCGGAGTTACTGCATTTGTTACATGACTTGGATTCACAGCATATTAAATATGATGAGAGACAGTGGCATCTGCTACCCTCCTCGCTCTTTTTTTTTCCTTCTCACGCCTGCCTGCCGATTTACAGACGGATACAGTCCACATATGACTCACTGAAAAACTTGCATTAAAATAGCTCATCAATGTTTTCTCGACACTCACTCCCCTATCTTTCTTGTTCTATCAGATTGGCTTTTATTTTTATTAAATAGCTTCTCCTCTCCTGGTTTTTCTCATAAATGCAGTAGCCTAGATATAGACGACTCGTCTGGGATCTAATTAAAAAATATTGAAACTTGATGTACTAAACTGGTCGAGTAAACTAATAATTTTTTTCTATCTCACTTTTTTAAGTGGCAGTTTCAAATCTAATAATTTGATTTTCTATTAAAAAAATTGAATTAATCCATAAGCCATTTAGGTGGGATTTTTTCTTAGAAGATTTTGATATGATAGACACGTGGGTGGTTTTTTTAGCTTTTTAGATTTATACGAGTGAATTTGCCCGCTCCGCTGGGCTTTTTTATATATGTAGAAAATTGATTGATTTTATAAATGTTGTATTTTGTTATTTTAATATTTAATTGATAAAATTATAATTGATAAAATCTGTTAAAAATGGTTTTTTTCAACTAAAAAATGATTGAATATTGCTATTGCTAAAAAACTTTTGATAAAATTTGTTAGAAAATTTACTAAGAAGGTGAAATGATTTGTTAGAAACTTGTTGTCACGGAAACTCTGGTTAAAAAAAATACAAAAAAAGAAACCGGTTTAAAAAAAAAAACTTGAACACGACGGTTATTAAAAAATAAAAAAAAATGTGAAAAAAAAGGTTATCGTTTATTAAAAGAAAAAAAAAAGAGTATAAAATAGAAATTTAAATTAAAAGCTAAAGCCAAAGTTATATTTATAAGATTTATTAATCATATTATTATATTAAATGTATTCAAGAATACCGATATTAATTATTTTTTTGCAAGAAATCGTAGGTCATTTTTTTCTCTCTCTATATATTTTTAGGCGATAATATTCAATAAATATTAAAACATATACTCAGCCTTACATACTTTATAGTGTAATCGAAATGGGAAGTGGGTCGTAGATTTTTTAATTGTAGATAATTAAGGTAAATTTGTCAAGAAAAAATTATGAGTTGCCTTTTTCCTCTTGTAATATTAGATCTGACACATTATAAATAAAAAATATTATAATTTGTTTTTAGAAATAAACCTCAAGTTTTTTGCGTGCTATAATTACTTATTTGTCGTCTAAAAAAACAGTGTAATCGAAACGGGAAGTGACTCAAATATTTTTTAATTGTAGATAATGTAGGTAAATTTGTCATTTTTTTTAGTTGTATTTTTTGTCCAGTAATATTAGATATGAAATATTAAAAACCAAAATATTATAAATATTTTTTAAGAAATAAACTTTAAAAAACAGAGCACAAAATTAAAATTCGAAGACTTTTTTTTTTTAAAGATTTATTTTTTGTATTATTATATGAAATGTATTATACTGTTGAAAAAAAAAAGGTAGACGTGCGCTGCGATGCATCAGAGCAAATTGCCAATGAATAGTGACTGTAAGTCACGGGCTACAGTAGAAAACCGAGTTGTTTTAGCTCGTTAGGTAATAAAAGAAAATAATAATGAGCCCAGGGATTATTCGCGGCGCGCTTAGTTGGCTAGGAAAAAAAATATACTTGGGAAAAAAGAACCGTGGTGCGGGTAAGCTGACCCGGACACCTCGGTTAAGGAAAAAAATGTATAAGTAGCAAAACAAAATAGGGAAAAAAATATAAAAAAAAAGTTGATTACGAGATTAGTCGTGGTGCACGTAAGTTGGTTTGGACACTTTAGTTATTTAAAAAAAAATCTTGTTTTTTGGAAAAAAAATAAAAACAACAACCAGTTATTAAAAAAATTCATTTTTTTTAACCAATTTTTTTTTTTTTTTGCAAAAAATAAAAACATCAACCAGTTATTAAAAAAAATCATTTTTTAACAAAAAAACATTTAAAAAAAAACAAATCAGATTTGTAAAAAAACACAACAAAAACCAGTTATTAAAAAAAAAATTAAAAAATCAACAAATTTTTTTACAAATTTTTTTCTTTCTCAGTTCTTAAAAAAAAAAAAAAAAATCACATTTTGGTGTCTGAGCGGCTTGAACTCGCGCGCGCCTGTGTTGGCAGCGCGCGGACAACCGCTCGGCCAAAGCTTCTGATCTGTCATTTCTACCGTAAAAAATACAAAAAGAGTGTTTGTGTAAGAAAAAATTATAAAAAAAAGTGGATCCGGAGATTAGTCGTGGTGCACGTAAGTTGCGCTGGACATTTTAGTTATTAAAAAAAAAATGTTTTTTGTAAAAAAATAAAAACAACAACCAGTTATCAAAAATTTTTTTTAACAAAAAATACAATTTTTTTTTTAAAAATAAATAAAAACAACAACCAGAAAAAAACATTTAAAAAAAAAACAGTTTTTTTTTTAAAAAGCAAATCAGATTTGTAATAAAAAACAACAACAACCAGTTATTAAAAAAAAACATTTTTTTTTAAAAAGAAACCATTTTTTTGAAAAAAAATTAAAAAAAAATTCATTTTCAAAAAAACTTTTTTTTTATAAAAAAAACAGTTATTTAAAAAAAAAACGATTTAAAAAAAATTAAAAAAAATTCATTTTCAAAAAAACTTTTTTTTTTTTTAAAAAAAACAGTTATTGAAAAAAAAAAAAAAACGAAATGAAATCACAATTTGTGGCCGAGCGTCTCGAACTCGCGCGCGCCTGTGTTGGCAGCGCGCGCGACAACCGCTCGGCCAAACCCTCTCATCTGTTCATTTCCACCATAAAATATACAAAAAGAGCCCTGGCGTAAAAAAAAATAAAAATAAGCGCACATACACCCGCGATTCACTGTGAGAAATTGTCAGTCCACAGTGGCAATGAGTCACGGTGAACAGTAGGAAGAAGGACGACCTGTTTTAGTTATTAGGTAATTTTTTTAAAAAGGGTTTGGTTCAGTTTTCTTGATTTTAAAAATCAGAAAAAAAATATTCTTAAAATTTTTATAATCAATTTTTTTTATTTGATATATCAAATTATTTTCATCGTGATGTTTTTTTTTATAATTATTTCACTTATTTCGCGCGGCTGTTATCCAGCTAGCACTTTATCTTATCTTACAGTATAAAAATCCACACAGAAAAGGAGGTCCAGATTTTAGCAAAGGCCCATATCTCGTCCAAGTCCAGACCCATCCGAACGTGACCCTGCAACCCCACACCACCACCGTCACCACCAAAATACCATACCGCCACATTACAAATTCCGTAAACTGCCCACCAAAACATATCAGCGGAATCAGAATACCCAATTTTCTCTCTCGAATCCAAACGTAAAAACAAGAAGAAAACCCTAGATTTTATTAATCAAAGATGCCGAAGAAGATGGGAGTGAACAGCAAAGCCGAAGAGGCTCGAGCTCGTAAGAACGCGTTAGAAGCCGATAAAAAGTCTCGCGAGGTCCGCGAGAAAGAAGAACAGTACTGGCGCGAAGCTGAGGGGTCGAAATCACGCGCTGCTAAGAAGCGTGAGGAGGAATCGGAGAAAAAAGCTGAAGCCGCCGCGCGTAAAGCTGAAGCGCGCAGATTAGCGGAACAGGAAGAGAAGGAGCTGGAGAAGGCTATGAAGAAGCCGGATAAGAAGGCGAATAGGGTTTCCATTCCGGTGAAGGTGACGGAGGCGGAGTTGAGAAAGAGGAGGGAGGAGGAACAAGCGGAGATGGCGAAGAAAGCGGATGAGGCGAAAAAGAGAAAGGATAGGACTGCGGAGGAAGAGGAGTATGAGAAGATGGTGCTGGTTTCGAATACGAATAGGGATGACTCGATTATTGAAGCGAGTACCGTTGAGGAAGCGATCGCGCAGATCAGCGTTGCTGATACCTTGCCTGTCGATCGGCATCCTGAGAGGAGGCTTAAGGCCTCGTTTAAGGTGCGTCGCTTTATTGGATTGCTTTTTTGAAAATTGAGAATTTGGTACTGTATCTGGTGCTTTTATCTGTTTGTCACAGGGCTTATTATTGTAATGAATGTGATGCATAGAAACTAGAAAGTTTTTTAATTTTTGACTGGGAATTTCGGAATGGTTATTTTGTGCTGGGATTGTTGGATGGAATGTTGGCACACGCGGGTCCGGTTTGTGTGTACAATTTTATTGTTGAAACTTGTAAATTTGATTGAATATAGTAGGTAGCGGTGATGTATATGAGCAGAGTAAATTGGAGTGGAGCTATGAGGTTGTTAAGCAGTGTTAGTTGTATAATGTAAATTTCGTCTTTAAGATAGAGAGCAGGAATGGAATGTGTGCAGAATCAGGAGTGAGAATGAGAAACCAGATAAATGAATCAGATGTGTTGTTTTGGGAGGAAGTGGTGATGTAAAATGCCCATTTATTTTAGTCTGGGAAGACATGGGCGGCTGTAAGGTAGCTGAGAGTTTGATTTTTAAGATAACGTGGGGGTATAAGAACATGTAAATGAATTTAGAGATTATATTGGAATGATTAGTTTGTGGCATCACATGATTATGGTGTAAAGAGGCGAAAAAGTAAACACTGTATTGAGTTATGGTGGCTTGCATGCATCCTCTCACTCATGTTAGACGGTTTCAAATGTGTTTAATCACTCATTCCTTAATTCAAATCAACTGCTAGTGATTTGTTTCATTAGTAACAGGTGATTGATTCATCATGATGCATCTTTCTTTAATTGAATTTCTGTGCTCGTATAGGTGGTGTCTCTTAGCGATGATGGGAGTAAATTGTATCATTTTCTTCTTTCTGTTCTTCTAATCACATATATATTTTAAACATTCGTAGGCTTTTGAAGAAGCTGAGCTCCCCAAGCTCAAGGAAGAGAAGCCAGGCCTTACACACACACAATACAAGGACATGATATGGAAGCTTTGGAAGAAATCTCCTGACAATCCCCTTAACCAGGTATAATTTGTAACTCTTAAACTATGGCCTCTTAAGATTTTTCTGAGTGTTGTTTTTTGGAATTTTAGCTTTAAGCTGTCCATGGATTTCTCAAATCCTTTGGGAATTTAATTTTGTTTTAACATTATTTTTTTTATCACTTCTGATGATCCTCAAGATGGTCATTTCTTACACGTTCAGTTTTGAGGCATGCATGACTTTATTGGTAGATAATTTTCTTGTCAGGGCATCTCTCTCTAATCAAAAAGAAAAATTTAGTCATTTAGTAGCATGGCTATTATGAAATTGTTTACTGGATTACCGTGTCTGAAGTCATCTAATCTATATCCATTTTGGACATGCAGGCTAATGAGTGAAAGTCTGCATTTTCATGGGCTGTGTTTTCTTGGGACTCATTGCCAAGGAAAGGGGAGGTTCTCTGGGCATCCTATGATAGATATGCGGATGAATAAACTTTGTGAAAACTTGTATGTAATGTTTGCCCACTAAATTTGTATCCAATAACAACTGGGTTATAAGCAATCCTTTCTTTGTCGCAAGGCCTCATTTTTTTAATGAAATGTTATTTCACAATTTGCTGAGCAGCGCGTAGTATTCCAATGATGTATTGTTGCATGCCTGGTTGACGTAGGTAAGTAAAGTCAATGCCATGGTTCTTTTGTAAGTCGTTCCCTTCCACCTTGTTTGGAAACCAAAAGGTAAAAGATTATGGGAAATCTTTTAATGTGCGGATCTTTGAGAAACTGAAAGAGTGTTTGTTTGCCAGGTGCTCTGCATGTAAACAAGCACAGCCAGCCTCGGTGTCGTCCTTACTGCAGGTTCCATTAATCATTTGAAGTCTTCATTGACCATTTTTCTTCTTGCTAACTTAAATCATATACTATCAATAGTTAGGTTCTTTTAAAAACTTTCTAATAGCTACAGAATACCTTCGCTGTTAAAATATTTCATTCCATCGTCTAACCCCATATCGGAGGTAATCTAGAAAATGACGGGAAAGGCTCAAACATTGCGAGTAAATCCATGGTTTACAGCAAGGTCAGGTCGTGAAGACTTGAAATTATGTAGGGGGACACTGTTTTTATTTCATAGTTACCATACCTGAAGGGCGTCTAATTAAGAAAAAGGTTGGGTTACGAGGTCATTAGGTGAATTTACAAATCGCAAGTTCAATAATTTTTCATTTAAATAATATATTTTTATTTTAAAAAATTAACTTTTTTTTTATATAACTGACCGAGCTTATTGAGTTTGGCTTTTGGCTTTTGGCTCTTTTTTTTTTTCCTTTTCAAAGTTAAATCCCAATTTAAGTTAAACTCTAAATACAGTTTGACTGGGTCAACCAGTGAACCAAGTTTAATAAATGTGATTTATTTATAATAACTTGCTAGAGGATATGGTTGCTGATTTATCCCACATCGAGAGTGAGAAATAAAAGCAAGCAAGCGCATGTACAAGTAAGGGGAGCGAACCATTTCTTAAACTTAAAAGGGTCGGTTGGCTAAATATGCCACACTCGCCCTAGTCTGGTGAGTGCCGTATGGCTATCAAGACATATGTCTGACATAATTTGTGGGACAGCACAGGGTTGGCTCGCTTGGCCGACCCTCCGTTCAAGAAAAAATATCGAATTATCCAAGGATTTATAGCTGCTGCTTGTTATTCCTGCTTTTACCCCATGTCCTCCATCATTAATGCCTTCAAACTAACTTCTTCAATTTCTTTGCCACCTGGAGCACAAAAATAGGTGGGATGTTTCAAATCAATTTAGCAAGGTTAAATCTTTCTAGAACAATCTTCATCTACTACTATTAGCCTGGAACTGGATGCAACACATTTCGAGTTGATCAATTATTTCAACAAATGCCATTCATCAAGCTGCAAAACCAATATTTTTTATTTTTCTTTTCCTTTTCGGGTTGGGGTGTAGCTGCGAGGAGAATACCGAAGTTGAAAGTATGTTGGTCAGACGGATTAAATCATCACTAGCATTCCTTTCCTGGGAGGGTGTTGGAAAAGATGGAGAACATGAAGAAGCTTCTCTCTTATTTACTCGGTTCACTAAATTATTCATTGCTGGTTCATGGGGTAGGGAGCCTTGAAGTGTGCTGTCTGTATTGTCAATAAATAGGAAGCCGGCAGGCTGTCTACATTTTTGTGAAATTAAATTCTTTAACATTGTGCATCGTCCATTAAGAGATTTATGTTTTGAAATCCGATTTGGTATGAATTTCAAAATCATGTTAATAATTATTTTTATTTTTATAATGTCAATAATAGCTGACATGTCCCATGAACTGAGCCTGTCCTGGATCGATAGTTGAGTTTAAAACATTAAGAATAATAATATTATCAATGATAAACTAGACATGTGACCCCGGTATGGCCTGTGTTGATCTATGAATTGAGGTTTAAAACTACATACGAGAATTCTTTTATCAGCAAGTTTCAATTTACTTGTTAGAAAAGTTATAAATCAAACTATGAGAGCAGGTACCATAGCTAATAAATAAGTTGGTGGCAATGTGGGAAGCTGTGGAGAACGAAATAAAAGCCCGCAACTACCAATCACAGCAACACCTTTTGGTTCTGGAATGGGATGGTGGCTAGACAATAAACACCGATATTGTTTGCGATGGCGGGGAAGGCAAGCAGAGAATGGAAAGTTTTTCCGCTCCTGAAATCGAAGCAAGAAAGGAAGAGGAAAATTGTTGTAGGTTTAAAGTCAGACAACTATAGTAGAGAAATGCTCCTGCGGTTTCTCCATACAGTAATCAATCCAAGGGATGATGTGCTTGCTATACATGTTCAAGAACCGTCCGATTCTTTCGATCCAAACACCTTCTATATCCATGAAGATATCTGCAAGGCCAAGCAGGTATGCAATTTTGACATCACAAGAATTTCATAGGATTATTTGTTTCCATTCTAATTTGTTATTCTATGAAGGTGGATTTCACAGTTAAAGTTTGCAATGGGGACTCTTACATTTCAGAATTAGGCTATCAAGTACGCGTCAATCATGCAGCAATCCTTGCAGTGGGATGCAGCCTTTCAGGGTATTCAGGCTGGCATTCGTATATTTCTTTCTGTCTCTCTTCATCTTTCTCACTCCCATAGCTCTTGGATTGCAGAATCAAGCAATCAGTCGTCAATGATTGCTTAAAAGAGTTGCCCCCAACTTGCAGATTTCTGGTGATGGACAAGTCTGGAAAAATCATACTCCAGAGGCAAGGTACCTCTCAACAAGGCTCGGTTTCTGCACCCCTTCGGCATCCTCTATCGTCTTCATCAGAAAAAAGTTACTTTCATCGACAGAGAGCTGCCTCTCATTTACGAAAATCATTGACTGTACCATTGTCCTCAACAGCATCGTCAATACAGCAAACATGTATTACAGCTAGGCAGGATATCAGGAAGGCAGTCCGGGTTCCAGACTTTTGGGTAGACAAGGTTTCTCATGGATTGCAGATCCTGGAAGCTAAGGGACTTGTCAAGCATTTCACATTTCAAGAGCTCGATTTAGCTACTAATAGTTTCAGCCCTGAAATGGTGATCGGAGTCGGTGGGCACAGTAAAGTGTATCGAGCCAACCTCGTGGATGGTCAGGCTGTGGCTGTGAAAATCCTGGAAAAAACACATTCTCCAGCTGAGGATCTTCTCCACGAGGTGCGGATTCTATCTGACATAAAACATGAGAACATAATCCAGATAATTGGGTTCTGCCACAGTAAGGAGATGCATGCACTTGTATATAATCTGCTAACAGGCAGTTTAAAGCAAAATTTGAGACAACTGAAGTGGAATGAGCGAATGGGAGTTGCCGTTGGTGTAGCAAAGGCACTCGAACACCTACATCATTCTTTCAACCCTCCAATAATTCATCGAGATGTGAAGTCATCTAACATTCTCCTCTCTGGCACTTGCCAGCCTCAAGTAAGTTCTATCACCATCTAGATTGAATTTGCCTCGTGAGAACTTGTATGAGAATATAGTCCCGTGTATATACGTGTTTTAACACTAACAAAATATGTTTCTTTCGTGCCCAGCTCTCAGATTTTGGAGCAGCAATGGTAAACCCATCATCAGAACAAATTCCAGCAAGCACAGAGCCATTCAAAGTTGCTGGGACTTTTGGATACTTGGCTCCAGAGTACATGATGTATGGGAAAGTTGACGAGAAGGTAGATGTTTACTCATATGGGATTGTACTCCTGGAACTTATCACCGGGCAGGAGGCTGTTCAAACAAACCCGGAGAACCATGAAAGCTTAGTTCTAAGGGTAAGAATAGAAGTCCTTTGGATCTGAATGATTTTGATTAATTTTCACCTCTAATTTTTGAGGCGTCACTATCTCCTTGACTTGCAGGCAAGGTCTTTACTAAGGTCTGGTCTCTGTGAACGTCTCATCGATCCCCACCTGAGTGGAGACTACAAGAGAGAAGAGATGGAAATCATGATTTCTGTAGCACGCCTTTGCCTTGTACGCTCATCTTCTAGGAGGCCAACGATGAAAATGGTCAACTTTCTCATCTCTCTCCATGTAAAAATATTGCACACACCTTCCATGAAAATGTCATCACATTTCCTTTCTATAATGGGAGGCTAAGATACCTAACAAGGATTGTAATGCTGCTCTGTTCGCGCAGATATCGAGGCTATTTCAGGAGCCAGAATACAGGTTGAATATGCAGAGGGAGAGAGACAAACTCCTCGACGCTATCGAGTCCAGAGAAGGAAAGTTCATCTGGAGAAAGGACGACTCCACCTCGACTTCCAAAAGTAGTCTGCCCATGGATGATTCGCGTCATGAAATATTACTGTCTGGAGCTCCGGATTAGCAAGCATACGATATCTCAGTTGCCATGAAATCATTTCCAAGCTGGTTCTCCTAGTAAAGAGTGCTTCAGCTGAGAACATCGAAGTTCTCAGCACAGAGGAAGCATCCAAGCTGCTGCTGTAATACAAGCTGTAAATTTATTAAAAAATGTGTCAACATACTCAATGTAATATATATTGGGAAATATCAGGGCTTGAAAATCTGAGCGAGAAATTGATGGAATTTAATTTTACATTGCTTTGACAATTCCTCGAGTTGTAGCGCTCCGAATTTTCTTGACAGCGTTAATGAGCCCGAGTTTAGTGAGGCTTCGTTTGAGCCCATATGCAGAAATTTAAACGAAGATCCATGTTTTTTTAAGTGCAGGCCCAATGTGAATGTGGTTAATATCGGCCCAGTCTAAGTATAATGTAGGTCCACTTCAGCCCATTTGCATACATTGACATGGTTTTTGCATCGATTTTTGCACTACAGCCAATCAGCCATATACTATCATTCTTTTTGTTATAAATACATAAATTAAATGTATATTCTTAAGGGTAAAGGTAGGTTTATCATATAGATTTAACTTTTCAAACTATACCCACAAAGTCAACATTAAGAGAAAAAATAAAGGATAAAAAGTTGTTATTTTAATAAATAAAAAATGATTTTGATTTGATAATTTAGTTATCTAGGAAAAATTTTAAAGCTTTGATCACATCATTTTATATTCATGTGTTTTAGGCTAAAAGTGAAGTTATCAACTCTTTTTTTTATTATTATTCAAGTAAACTCCATCCATCTTTAGTTATTCTTTACTGGTTTGGATTAATCGAGTAAATCTTTGACTGTTTTAGATTCTTATAAAATAAACATGTCTTGATTTAAATCCTTGACCTGTAATACAAATCTAATTTTTTTTGTGACCACATCATACCCTTGAGAATGAAATTATCAACTGATTAGACTCTATTTTGAGAACCGGTTTGAGCTAAGAGTTATTTATACAATAACTCGAGGCAACCACTTAGTAAAATAAATATATATTTATTAATTATTATTTTTAAAATGTTCATAAAGATTGTTTTCATATAATAAAAGATTTTAAATATAAAATGAATATTGCCCAAAACCTCACTTGTTAGATACATATAAAAAAATATTTTTTAGCTATTAAAAAAAACCCTTCATTTGTAATTGTGTTCAAGTACACCTTAAACCGACTCTTTGAAAATTAGAAAAATACTTTATTCGTATGTCTAGGAGTTGTAAGGTGGAGAGTTCATGCAGTGCTGTGGTCCGTATAAAAGAGTTGATCGAAGACTGTTTGAGAATCATTTAAAAAGTATTTTTTTTTAAAATAATATTTATTATTTTAAAATAATTTTTTTATATTTTTAAATTATTTTGATACAATAATATTAATAATAATTTTAAAAAAAATAATTACAATCACAACCCTAGACAACGAGATAGAATAAACATAGCAGACTCGTTGAACTTATGAGAGTTAAAGTACAAAACGAAGTCCCCAAAAACACCAAAAAAAGGCAAAATACAAAAGGGGCACGAAGAAGGCAAGATGAAGACATCATCTTCAGGCGACTAGGAATTGAAAAATGTAGACGATCGAGTTGGCGAGTTCATCTCTCTATGGGCTCATCTGGGAAAAGAACTTGTACACGTCCAAGAAAATTAAGAAGTTCTTGATAGTTAGGTAATTAAGATCAGATTTCTTCTTAATCCACGTCATTAAAAATCATTTTTTTGGCCAATAAGGAGGCTTACGAGTGTATTTGGACGGGTAACGTGGTATTTTTTTTGTAGGGTCCACATAAAAATTAATAAAAACCATATTATAAAAGAATCTAAGCATGTGTCAAATACGTGTGCATGTCTTTTGCCTCCATTTTAGTCATGTAATTAGGCTCTAAGGCAGCGTTGTCGTTGTCGTGGTCGTGATTAGTATTTTTATTTATCACGAGTCTCTCCTTGGCTAGCTAATTAACTGTTGTGGTACATATATTTCGCCAAAAACGTAATTTTAACCACTGAAGGCATATACTGGTGCCCCGGTTTCCGCTCACCATTGTCAAATTTCAATGTTCAAGACAAAACTCGCCACTGCCGGTGACCCAAATGCTTTAAAAAGTATAACTTCTCCTCTATAAATACCCGAACCTGGAATGCAAGTCCTCACACCTTACCCAACAAACGATACTAGAAAAAGAAATTCAAGGTAGCAAACTAGAGAAATCACAATGGAAGTTGATCATGGTATGCTGATATGTTTTGCTCTCTTGGCTCTGGCTTCCTCATTCGCCACTGCCTATGATCCCAGCCCCCTGCAAGACTTCTGTGTGGGAATAAATGACTCTGATTCTGCTAGTACGTGCACCCTTTTTCTTACTCTCTTTTAATTTTCCATTTTCGACGATTTATATAAATCTTGATGGAAAATTTACTACGGCCTTGCGGGGCTCGTGTGAATATTTCCTTTTCCTTTTAAAATCATTATTTTTTTGCGTGACGAACTAGCTAGCATATATCTATAACACTTTGCTTGTGTCTGCAGTTGTTGTTAATGGAAAATTATGCAAGAATCCAAGCTTTGCCACCCCAGATGATTTCTGGTATTCAGGACTTAATGTTCCTGGAAACACATCGACTCAACTGAGAGCACATGTTAATCTCATAACGGCTGATCTAATGCCAGGGCTTAACACTCTCGGCGTATCTTTGGCACGGATAGACTTTGAACCAGATGGTGGCTTAAACCCTCCTCATTATCATCCTAGGGCATCCGAGGTTCTTTTGGTTCTAGAAGGCACTCTTTATGCTGGTTTTGTCACGTCAAACCCAGATCACCGCCTCTATTCCAAGATTTTGAAACCAGGAGATATCTTTGTGTTTCCATTTGGCCTCGTTCACTTTCAAATGAATGTTGGAAAAACTCCTGCGGTTGCCATTGCTGCACTAACAAGCCAAAATCCTGGAGTGAACACAGTAGCGAATGCGATCTTTGGAGCTAATGGGCCTATCGATCCTGAAGTTCTCACCACAGCATTCCACTTGGATAAAAAACTTGTGGAAGATCTTCAGTCTCAAGAATGGGTGAACCCTTCATAGATACTTTCTATTATTTCCCATATTTACAGTTGTTGATTAGTAATAACAAGGAAGTGCCTTGAGCCTCTCTTCTTATAGCACTATGCAATCACCATAATTGTGGTGTAATAAGGAAGTTGTATACCTTCTTTTCATGTTGAATTATGTACGCCCTAATGTCAATTACCTGTTTTGTCAAGCTAATCTTGTTGTCGTTCTCGTGGTTAACTTTAAGAATACATCTCATTTGCCCGAATTCTGGGGGAAAAGCTCCTGGTCCAGCTAATTGGACGCTAGATTGCAAGCCATACTTAAAATGTTAAATATAACACATCAGGAAACTCTGGTTTAGTACTTATCTCGACACAGTTGATCAAGATGATTTGTGTCATGCTCTAAAGTTGGATGATACAGTGGTCAAGTTATTAACGTGGAGGCCTACACTGATGAATCAATTGAAGTCATTATAAGAAAATAGAATATGGTTGCTGAATGAATTTTTAAAGCAAGGTCATTAAAAGCCCTTTGATATAGGCAGCAAACTACTGGTTAACACTAATGATACCAACTCTCTTGCTCCAAGCTTAAGTAGGTTCTGCAAAAACCGACAAGCTAAGGCAGAAAAGTTGCTTCAGTATTCTTTTGAACAATATGATAGAATCATGGACCAAACAGACAGGAAAAATGAGGACTTTACCCTCGATTGTTTCTCGTATTCATATATATTCCAAAGCAGATATGAGCTCTTGCTAGGGTACAGTACTGGTGTTTGAATGGAAATCACTAGGAAGATAGTTGCTACCAATGCTAATGAAGAACAATGACAGGGGGGGGAAATGGGTATCTGCTGAACCCTTAATAGCAGCAAGGTTGTCATAGACTGCAGAAAGTTGCTCAATCTGCTCTTGTAGAGGGAATGAGAAAAATTCAACAGTTTTATTCTCAAATCTGGATTAGCAGAGAACTGTAAAAGCTAGCTGGATAAATAGGCATCTACCGTTTTTTGGCCAGTTATGTCAGGAATGCCATACCCTCCAGAGGCAAAATTTGCTCCTCTGGAGCCAGGTCTTCTGATCAATTTTGGATTGGAAGCAAGAGCAACGAAAGTTAGTGGGCTTCTCTTGAATCCCATTAGCTTAGCAGACCATGCAAACATCATGAAGAAACTATGTTAAATCAAACCCTCACTGATCTTCGAAAAAAGATAGATCATTCACACTTCCTCGAGTTGGTTTGACAATTCCTCGAGTTGTAATCCTACTTCTTCAAATTTTCTTGACAGCGTTAATGAACCCAGATTTAGTAAGGCTCCGTTTGAGCCCATATGTATCTCATGCAGAAATTTAAACGAAGATCCATGTTTTTTTAAGTGTAGGCCGAATGTGGTTAATATCGGCTAAGTATAATGCAAGTCCACTTCAGCCCATTTGCATACATTGACATGGTTATTGCATCGATTTTTACAGCACCGCACTACAGCCATATACTATCATTCTTTTTGTCATAAATACATAAATTAAATTTATATTCTTAAGGGTAAAACAGGTTTATCATATAAATTTGACTTTTCAATCTATACCCGCAAAGTCAAGATTAAAAATAAAACAAGAATAAAACGCTGTTATTTTAATTTAAAAAAATGATTTTGATTTGATACTTTAGTTATTTAGGACAATTTTTGAAGTTTTTTTCACAGAGGTCATTTTATATTTATGTGTGTTTAGGCAAACAATGAAGTTGTTAACTTGTGAAACTCTATTTGAAAACTTGTTTAAGCTAAGAGTTACTTGTACAATAAAAACAAATAAACAATATTTATTAATTCTTTATGAAATGTTCATAAAGATTGTTTTCATATAATAAAAGATTTAAATATGTTCATAAAGATTGTTTTCATATAATAAAAGATTTAAATACAAAATGAATATTGCCCAGACCTCACTTGTTAGATAAATATTTGTTTTTTTAAATATTGAAAAAAAACCTTCATTTGTAATTGTGTCCAAGTACACGATCACCTTAAACCGACTCTTTGAAAATTAGAAAAATACTTTAGTTGTATGTCTAGGAGTTGCAAGGTGGAGAGTTCATGCACTGCAGTGGTCCGTATAGAAGAGTAGATTGAAAACTTACAGGGTGTTTGACAAGTATTTAAAATGTATTTTTTGAAGAAAAAAATTGTTAGTCTAAATAAATTTTTATGTGTTTTATTTTTTATTCGTGTGATGTGCTAATGAAAAAATAATTTCTAAATATATATTTTTTAAATAAATAATTGCAACAACCCTCCAAACACATTATGAGAGTTAAATTATAAAACATGTTTGTTATCGTATTTTAAAAGTTTTTTAAAAAAAATATAAAAATTATTTTTTATTTTTTTAATATTTTATTATTATTTTGATGTGATAATGTAAAAAATAATTTTTAAAAAATAAAATAAATATTATTTTAATATATTTTTAAATAAAAAATAACATTAATCACAATCACAAAATTCCAAAAATATACACAAAAAAAGAAAGCAATATAGAAAAGGAGTTTGAATGCAAAAGGAGCATGAAGAAGGCAAGATGAAGACATCATCTTCAGAAGATTAGGAATTGAAAAATGTAAACGATCGATTTGGCGAGTTCATCTCTCGATGGGTTCATCTGGGAAATGTTCATAAAGATTGTTTTATATATATATATATATATATATATATATATATATATATATATTATTCCTTATGAAATGTTCATAAAGATTGTTTTCATGTAATAAAAGATTTTAAATATAAAATGATTATTGCCTATATGTATAAAATGATTTTTATGAACACAATTATGAATTTGTGTAATATTACGAGATTATAATCATCAATCTCGCAATGTCATTATATTTTCTGATTTATCTGAATTTTAACATAATATATATAAATATGTCAAGAGACTCCTCGTAAAATTTTATCTCAATCTAATGGTCGGATTAAGATATATGATTGATATTATAAAACTATTCATTATTTAAAAAAAAACACTATTTTACTGGAACAAAACGGGCAAAACAAAAATAAACATTCCTAGCAAAATTTCAAGCATGACATAGATTTAGAATATCAATCTAAATTTAAAATCTTTTATTACATGAAAACAATCTTTATGAACATTTCATAAGGAATAATATATATATATATATATATATATATATATATTAGCTGCGGTTCAAAATAAGTTTTGCAGTGTTTGGTTAAAACTGCTTTTGAGTTTGAGATTAATGAAAAACAGTTTCATGTATTTTTTTTTTTGGATGTTAGGAAACTCCATTTCTTGGAAAACTCATTTTGTAGGTCCAAGTGAATGAGTAAAATCCTGATTATCCCAGATTCTTAAAAGAAATACATGTACTGATTTGAACTCGAGAGCTACTATGCAGATCTCCAATTTTATACCATCACGCCATGTACTTTAAACCGACTCTTTGAAAATTAAAAAAATACTTTAGTCGTATGACTAGGACCTGTAAGGTGGAGAGTTCATGCAGTGTTGTGGTTTGTATAAAAGAGTTGATCGAAGACTGTTTGAGAATCACTTAAAAGTTTTTTTTTAAAAAAAAATTAAAAATTTTTTATATCATTTTATATGTTAATATCAATAATATTTTTTTAAAAAATATTAGTTTAATATAATTTAAAATAAAAAATATTTTAAAAAACAATTGTAATTACACCATTAGATACAGCGGAATAAAATAGTCATGGCGGCCACGAGAATAATAAAAAGACTCATTGAATTTGTCATCACCCAATTTCTGGGTGATTCCCCAAAATATACCAAAAACTAACAAAAATAAAATAAAAAGGGCCAGCGAGGGTATAAAAATCAATGTAGAATTTTTGGTTGTTTTCGAAAGCCCGGTCGTACCTCTTTTTGCCCAGAAATGAAGGAAAATGCAGATTCAAGGCTAAAATAATTTATTGGATATATCTGCGTAAAACTTGAGTCGAAAGACATAATTATATTTTTATGGGTCAATTCGATTTAATCATCGGCCAATTTAAAATGTAATTATGATTTCGGAATTAATTGAGAGCCCAATTGAAGGATTTAATTAAGCGCAAGGGCTTAATTATACTTTAAATAGGTCAAATTAATTTTATTGAGGGCTTAATTGGTGAGAAATTAAGTTTGGAAGCTTAATGTGGGTTAAATTGAGATGATCAAAATTTTCGGTGACGAAACTTTTCGGGTGAAATCGGAAGTCAAAATTAAAGATAAAAACATCGTTCTTCCTGGTTTTTACCATCAAAAAACTCTTTTTTGTTACAACTTATTGATTTTAAATTTGAAAAAAAAAAAAAAAAAAAAAAGAGAATTGCCGGCAGCATGCTTGGCCATACCGGAGCCATGCTGCACCATGCCTTCCACCACTCTCACCATAACTCAGCCATGCCCTGCACGCAGCACCCCATTCCTATACATCAACCCCATTCCTATACATCAAAGTTTACCACATGGAGCATGTTCTTGGTATTCTTCACAGACTTTTGCAAGAGAAATATTATTTTAACAATTATATATATATATATATATATATTAGATTTCAATTGCAGTACTGCTTTAGGTTCATGCCCACTGGTCTTCTCTATCTCACTTTCTTAAGAAAAAACGTTTGTTAATCTAACCTATCGAGTCGAGCTAGATCTAGCTCTAAAAATACTATTAGAAAAACTCAATACGGTATAAAAAAATAGCTACAAATAATAAAATCTTAGGGTTTTTGCATCGTGCCGAATTCATAAAATATCAAGTTTTCAAAATTATTTCCACTTTTTTATAATTTTTGGTTAAGTAATTATCAAGCTAAGAAAATGTGCTAGCTAGGTAACTCGCTCCGGCTGCTCTCTTCTAATTTCTTTTTCTCCCAAAATCTGAAACGTTGACTGGATCTGGTAAAAGTGTTTTTTTCTCTTTTCAAAATTTAATGAAAGATGGCTGATTGTTATTTTGAAAAGAAAGAAAAGGAAAAGTCCGAGAAAGAGAGAGGAAGTGATCTTGAATCTCTCACCGCATGGCATATATGTAAATTCGATTACCATTTCAGGTTTGGGTCAGCATGCAATCTATTTTACGTCATCCACTATCCACATGTGTATGTAAAGTAAAGGTCAATCTATGAATATGCCCAGCCCAGCCCAAGTCTAAGGTAATGGGCCCTTGGCTGGGCCGGCCCATTTGGTTGGGCTAGGCCCAGCTCAAAATTTTTATTTTGATAATTATTTTTTAAAAAAAATACAAAAAAAATATTATAAAAAAAAAACAAAAAATGTATTTGTTTTCATGCATACGGCCGAATTCCAAGATTTTTCCATGTTTATTTTTCATAAAAAAAATATGTTGCATCTTTCTCATATTTTAAAACGAAAATTGGATATCGTAACCGGTTTATGATTATCCTTTGGAATTTGGCCAAAATATCAAAAAAATAAAAAAATATTTTTGTTTTAGTTATCTCGGTGTAAAATTACATTGTAAAGTATACTTAGAGATACTAAAAAAGATTTTCTTTTATTGCGGTGTAAAATTACATTGTAAAGTACACCTGCAAACAAAAAAATGTTTTTTTAATGCAGTGTAAAATTCTTTTGGTTAGTCTTTCAAACTCCTAACGAGGTAGAGATTCTCTCACGAAGAGAGATCTACGTCGAATTTTAGAAAAGACAACAAAAAATCAAACTTAGGAAAAACAATCAAACAACAATGCAGCTTGCCTTAGGTAGGGTGCACTGGGGGTGATACGTCTTCCCCTTGCACAACAAGTCCCCTTACCCAAGACTCTCGCAGACCACTAGGTTCCTAGTAACCTTAATACTAGGTGGCGACTCCTCATAATTATAGTCGTAAATTTTACGACTATAAAACTCCCCATTTTCACCGCGCGCCGTTGTCCCCCCAAATCAAGGGGTGACGGCGGGGCGCGAAGCGCGTAAAAAATCGCCGTCGCGACAGAATTTATAAGAGTTTTTTTTTTTGGTAGTGTTGAATTTATAAGAGTTAAAGTCAAAGTTATTAAATCCGTTCCGTTCCATTCAAAAAATCGAGACAAAACGGCGTCGTTTTTGTCCCGGTTTTAATTCCGGTCCGTTCCGGAAATTCCGGCCGGAACGCCTCAGTTTCGTTCCGGGTCAAAAACAAAACGACGCCGTCGGAAAAATCAAGAGAACAAAGATTACAGTAATTGAAAGAGAAAATCAAAGACTGACTTGGATACCGAAGGTGGAAGGCTTGAACTCGTGGAAGGAACAGACACGGAGACACGCGGCGGCCCAGAGTTGGTCCTCCTCCGACGTTTCGAAGATTATAAGAGATGACTTGTCGATAAGGTGTGGAGCGACTACGTGTGTGGCTGTGATTGGGTAGAGGCAAATTCGCCGGGAAGGGTAGTAACGGTAATTTGGAGAAGTTATTGAGAGGGAAGGAGAAGAAGAGAGGAGTGCCATTTTTTTTTTGGAGTGGATTATCCTGAGCTTCTCTCTTTAAGTGAGCTGTTCGGTCTTTTTTCTTTTCAGTTTTTAAGTCTGTAAGTGAACTGTTCGGTCTTTTTTTTCTTTTTCCTTTTATTTCCTTTCTGTTAAATAATTTCATAATTCATATAGATGCTAATATATATATATATATATATATATATTAGTGTGTATGATATTCAATATAAAAAAGAATATTAATTTAAAACATTTATAATATTGTTAAAAAATACATTAATATTTTATTTTTTTCATATATATATATATATATATATATATATAATTAATTATATATGAACAGTACGACACCGAAACGGCACACCGGAATGCTCCGAAACCGGAACGTTCCGTTCCAATTGAAAAACCGGAACGGCGACCGGAACGGCGACCGGAACGGTATTGACAACTTTGATTAAAGTACAAAACGAAGTCCCCCCAAAAAAAGCAAAACACAAAGCACTATAAAAATACAGGATTTCATTAAAAATAAATTATATTAAAATTTTAACTCAAGATTTTATTATTCATTTGTTTTTTTATTTTCAGGTAGTCTGCTTCTGTAAAAGATTTATAATTTCTTAAATTAACCTAAATAAGCTAGAGAACTTGAGAATAAAACAATAAATGTCTTACACAAGCTTCAAAAAGAAAATGAAGTATTTATAAACTAAATATAATAAGAATCATAAACCAATTAAAAAAAGATATTTTAATATATAAAACTAATATTTTATTAATTTCAACTCGATTCAGGAGTTGAACAAAACATTATATCGTTTATAATATTCATAAGCTGCAATAATGCTGGAAGAAAAATAAAATGAAATGAAAAAGTAGCATATGATATAACAAACCAAAAAAAGAAAAATCAAATCATCATTAAACTTGGAGGTGGTGGTCCGGTGTCTTTCCACTATTGTGAAGGGCTTCGATCGTTGTCACAATGGAGCACCAGCACATAGCTGTCGTTGAAGGGATTGTCATATCTTATCCCAATCAATTAAGGCATTTTCGATGATTAATTTCCTCCATTATAGATGCATGTGTCGACATATTCTTTTTCTTTTATTAGAGTACAAAACGAAGTCCCCAAAAAAAAAAGCAAAATACAAAAGGAGCACGAAGAAGGCAAGATGAAGACATCATCTTCAGAAGACTAGGTATTGAAAAATGTAGACGATCGATTTGGCGAGTTCATCTCTCTATGGGTTCATCTGGGAAAAGAACTTGTACTAGTCCAAGAAAATGAAGAAGCTCTTGATAGTAAGGTAATTAAGATCAGATTTCTTCTTAATCCACGTTATTAAAAATCATATTTTTGGCCAATAAGGAGGCCTACGAGTGTATTTGGACGGGTAATGTGGTATTTTTTTTGTAGGGTCCACATAAGAATAATAAAAACCATATTATAAAAGAACTTGCCGAATTGCTAAATTAATGTAAAAAAATATTCAAAATAAAACACTTCAGTAAGGCTGTCGCTTTGCCCGAGGTCCGAAGTTTATAAGCATGTGTCAAATACGTTAGCATGTCTTTTGCCTCCATGGAAGTCCAAAGTGGTCAATTACATCCTGTTTTGTGAAATGATCGGTAAATTTTGTTTTAATTAAAAAAAATATAATAAATTAAAGCAAATTTTATCTTGATTAAAATCTATGTCATGCTTGAAATTTTGCTCGGAATGTTTATTTTTGTTTTGCCCGTGTTGTTCCAGTAAAATAGTGTTTTTTTTTTAAATAATAAATAGTTTTAGAATATCAATCATATCTCTTAATCCAACCGTTAGATTGAGATGAAATTTTACGAGAAGTCTCTTGACATATTTATATATATTATGTTAAAATTCAGATAAATCAGAAAATATAATGACATTGCGAGATTGATGATTATAATCTCGTAATATTACACAAATTCATAATTTTGTTCATAAAAATCATTTTATACATATAGGCAATAATCATTTTATATTTAAAATCTTTTATTAAATGAAAACAATCTTTATGAACATTTCATAAGGAATAATATATATATATGAAATGTTCATAAAGATTGTTTTCATTTAATAAAAGATTTTAAATATAAAATGATTATTGCCCACAACCTCACTTGTTATATACATATAAAAAAATATTTTTTAACTATTAAAAAAAACTTTCATTTGTAATTGTGTCCAAGTTTTTTTTTTTTTTGGATGTTAGGAAACTCCATTTCTTAGAAAACTCATTTTGTAGGTCCAAGTGAGTGAGTAAAATCCTGATTATCCTAAATTTTTTTAAAAAATACACGTACTGATTCGAACTCAAGAACTACTATGCAGATCTCAAATTTTATACCATCACGCCATGTACTTTAAACCGACTCTTTGAAAATTAAAAAAATACTTTAGTCGTATGACTAGGAGCTGTAAGGTGGAGAGTTCATGCAGTGTTGTGGTTTGTATAGAAGAGTTGATCGAAGACTGTTTGAGAATCACTTAAAAAGTTTTTTTTTTAAAAAAAAATTAAAATATTTTTATATTTTTATATTATTTTGATATGTTAATATCAATAATAATTTTTTAAAAAAATATTAGTTTAATATAATTTAAAATAAAAAATATTTGAAAAAACAATTGTAATTACACCATTAGATACAATGGAATAAAATAGTCATGGCAGCCACGAGAATAATAAAAAGACTCGTTGAATTTATAAGAGTTTTTTTTTTTGGTAATGTTGAATTTATAAGAGTTAAAGTACAAAACGAAGTCCCCCAAAAAAAAAAAGCAAAATACAAAGCACTATAAAAATACAGGATTTCATTAAAAATAAATTATATTAAAATTTTAACTCAAGATTTTATTATTCATTTGTTTTTTTATTTTCAGGTAGTCTGCTTCTGTAAAAGATTTATAATTTCTTAAATTAACCTAAATAAGCTAGAGAACTTGAGAATAAAACAATAAATGTCTTACACAAGCTTCAAAAAGAAAATGAAGTATTTATAAACTAAATATAAAAAGAATCATAAACCAATTAAAAAAAGATATTTTAATATATAAAACTAATATTTTATTAATTTCAACTCGATTCAGGACTTGAATAAAACATTATATCGTTTATATTATTCATAAGCTGCAATAATGCTGGAAGAAAAATAAAATGAAATGAAAAAGTAGCATATGATATAACAAACCAAAAAAAGAAAAATCAAATCATCATTAAACTTGGAGGTGGTGGTCCGGTGTCTTTCCACTATTGTGAAGGGCTTCGATCGTTGTCACAATGGAGCACCAGCACATAGCTGTCGTTGCTTTATTTAAAATTATGATCTTATAACAAGGAGCACATATTTAAAAGGTTAACTTAGGTTTACCCGAGTTGATTCAATATATCGTTGTTTTAATATTTTTTTAAGATGTCAATTTGATTTGTTTAGTTAAACTATATTTTTTTTTATCAATTTTCCATGATATCTTTGAGCTCATAAGTTGGTTGAGTTATATTAGTTCAACTCTCATTTTCTTACCTATGTTTCAAATTTAAATTATACAATTCTAAATAATTTTATTTTTGGATTTGAATTTTTTTTTGAATTAATATGTTTAAGTGTGTGTGTATATATATATATATATATAGAAACATAAACAATATAATTCTGAAATGAAACGGCGAAATACTTCAAAATAAAAATATTATGCTCCAATTAAAAAATAAAATACTAACCAAAACGGAATTAAAAACCTTGTTTAGCCATGTAATTAGGCTTTAGGAGGCGTTGTAGTGGTCGTGATTAATATTTTTATTTATCATGAGCGTCTCCTTGGCTAGCTAATTAACTGTCGTGGTATATATTTTGCGCCAAAAACGTAATTTTAACTAGTGAAGGCATATACTGGTGTACCGGTTCCGGCTTACCATTGTCAAATTTCAATGTTCAAGACAAAACTCGCCACTGCCGGTGACCCATATGCTTAAAAAAGTATAATTTCTACTCTATAAATACCCTTACTTGGCATGCAAGTCCTCACACCTTACCCAACAAACGATACTAGAAAAAAAAAATCAAGGTAGCAAACTAGAGAAAGCACAATGAAAGCTGATGGTATGCTCATATTTTTTGCTCTCTTGGCTCTGGCTTCCTCATTCGCCAATGCCTATGATCCCAGCCCCCTGCAAGACTTCTGTGTGGGAATAAATGATGCTGATTCTGCTGGTACGCGCGTCCTTTTTTTTACTCTCTTTTTGCCATTTTTTCAACGATTGATATAAATCTTAATGGAAAATTTGCTACGGCCTTGTGGGGCTCGTGTGGATCTAGGACCGTGCAATATATATTTCCTTTTCCTTTTAAAATCATTATTTTCTTGCGTGACGAACTACCATCTATCGATAACACTTTGCTTACGCATGCAGTGGTTGTTAATGGAAAATTATGCAAGAATCCAAGCTTTGCCACCCCAGATGATTTCTCGTATTCAGGACTTAATGTTCCTGGGAACACATCGACTCAACTGGGAGCACATGTTAATCTCATAACGGCTGATCTAATGCCAGGGCTTAATACTCTCGGTGTATCTTTGGCACGGATAGACTTTGAGCCGGATGGTGGCTTAAACCCTCCTCATTATCATCCTAGGGCATCCGAGGTTCTTCTGGTTTTAGAAGGCACTCTTTACGCTGGTTTTGTCACATCAAACCCAGATCATCGCCTCTTTTCTAAGATTTTGAAACCAGGAGATCTCTTCGTGTTTCCATTTGGCCTCGTTCACTTTCAAATGAATGTTGGGAAAACTCCTGCATTTGCCATTGCTGCACTAACAAGCCAAAATCCTGGAGCGAACACAGTAGCAAATGCGATCTTTGGAGCTAAGTGGCCTATCAATCCTGAAGTTCTCACCACAGCATTCCACTTGGATAAAAAACTCGTGGAAGATCTTCAGTCTCAAGAATGGGTGAACCCTTCATAGATACTTTGTATTATTCCCATATTTCCAGTTGCTGATTAGTAATAACAAGACAGTGCCTTGAGCCTCTCTTCTTATAGCACTATGCAATCACCATAATGGTGGTGTAATAAGGAAGTTGTATACCTTCTTTTCATGTTGGAATGGTGTACGCTCTAATGTCAATTACTTGTCTTGTCAGGCTAATCTTCTTGTCTCTCTCATGGTTAACCACTTAATAAAAAATAAATTAGATATATTTATTAATTATTCTTTATGAAATGTTCATAAATATTGTTTTCATATCACAAAAGATTTTAAATATGAAATTAATATTGCCCGAAACCTCACTTGTTAGATACATATAAAAAAATATTTATTAAATATTAAAAAAAAACCCTTCATTTGTAATTGTGTCCAAGTACACAATCACCTCAAACCTGTTAAATCCTTGAAGTTTCCACTTTTATTCAATTGACTCCCACAATGACTATTTGCATCATGCCCCTTTTTATACAATTTCAGTTTAGTACCTCAACTAACTGAACTTCTAATCTAACCGAATTCCACTAACTATAACAGAAAATACAACAACTTTTATTTGTAACTAACTAACTAATTTGCAACTAATCATTTCAACATACCCTCCCTTAAACTGAATCAGTTTACAATTTTAGGTATGTCACATACTCCTAATTGCTTTCTCAGATTTATAAAAGTGTCTAGTTTCAATGGCTTGGTCATAATGTCTGCAACTTGTTCTTGTGAGCTGCAATACTTCAGTTTTATCTCTCCATCCTTTGCTAAGTCACGAAGAAAATGATACCTGACAGCTATATGCTTGCTCCTCCCATGCATTACTGGATTCTTTGATAGTTTGATCGTAGAGGAATTATCACAATATATCACGCAACTCTTTTGATTCCAATTCAGTTGCCTAAGTAACCTTTGCATCCAAATAGCTTGGCATGAGCATGCTGTTGCTGAGATGAACTCGGCTTCTGTGGTTGAGAGGGTGACTATTGCTTGTTTCTTTGAACTCCATGCAACTGTCTCAGAACTCATCATGAACACATATCCTGAGGTGCTTCTTCTGTCATCCACATCACCTGCATAGTCACTAGCAGAATAAACAATTAATCCATATGTCCATCCTCTATTCTGGTAACATATGCCCAACTCAGTAGTGCCTCTCAAATATTTCAAAACTCTTTTCACTGCCTGCATATGTAGTTCAGTGGGCTTCTCCATGTATCTGCTTACCAAACTCATCACATACATGAGGTCAGGTCCCGACACAGTCAAGTACATTAAACTTCCAATCATCTGTTTATACTTGATCGAGTCAACCTTAATTCCTCCTTCATCCTTTGTCAATTTACAGCCAGGTACTATTGGAGTTTTGGTAGGATTACTATTTTCCATACCAAATTTCTGAAGTATTTCTTGTGTATACTTCCTTTGACTCATGTAAATACCTTTGCTGTTTTGGATTACTTCCACTCCTAAAAAGTACTTCATTTTCCCCAAATCTGTCATGTCAAATTCATTTTTCATTGACACTTTGAATTCATTGATCAACTCCTCATCATTACCAGTGAATATCAGATCATCCACATATATACTAACAATCAGCACCTTACCTTCTTCAGTCTTAGTGAACAATGTGTGTTCACTAGGACATTTCTCAAACCCATACTCAAGGAAATATGCTTCTATTCGGTTATACCAAGCCCTTGGTGCTTGCTTCAGGCCATACAACGCTTTGTTGAGTTTAAGTACCTTCCCTTCTTCCCCTTTCTTTACAAACCCCTTTGGTTGTTCAATGTACACATTCTCCTTCAACTCGCCATGTAGGAAATCACTTTTTACATCCAATTGATATATGCTCCAATCATGATAAGCTGCCACTGCCATAATCAACCTTATGGTGTCTCATCTTGCAACTGGAGCAAACACTTCTGTGTAGTCAATGTCATACTTCTGAGCATACCCTAACATAACCAACTTGGCCTTGTGTTTATCCACTTCTCCTTTTTCATTCAACTTGGTTTTGTAGATCCACTTCACCCCTGTAGCTTTGGTTTGACTTGGTAATTCTGTCAAAACCCAAGTTTTGTTCTTCTCTATGGCTTGTATTTCAGTCACCATTGCTTTCTTCCATATAGGGTTTCCGCTGCCTCTTCATATGACTTTGGATCCCCAGTTTCTGTATTGTTGCGTGCCTGGTTGACGTAGACAAGTAAAGTCAATGCCATGGTTCTTTCGTGCATTTCTTCGTCACCACAGAGTCACCGACTTCATCTGTCCTGGACTCCTACAACCCTTAAGATTATCAAACCCTGGAGAATTCGGAGTTTGATTGAATCTCTGGTTGGAAGAGTGAACCATTCGGCACGTTAAATCTTCTGCGCGCGCCAAAGAACAAGGGGTTGTATGTCGTTCCCTTCCACCTTGTTTGGAACCCAAAAGGTAAAAGATAATGGGAAATCTTTTAATGTGCGGATCTTTGAGAAACTGAAAGAGTGTTTGTTTGCCAGGTGCTCTGCATGTCAACAAGCACAGCCAGCCTCGGTGTCGTCCTTACTGCAGGTTCCATTAATCATTTGAAGTCTTCATTGACCATTTTTCTTCTTGCTCACTTAAATCATATACTATCAATAGTTAGGTTCTTTTAAAAACTTTCTAATAGCTACAGAATACCTTCGCAGTTATAATATTTCATTCCATCTTCTAACCCCATATCGGAGGTAATCTAGAAAATGACGGGAAAGGCTCAAACATTGCGAGTAAATCCATGGTTTACAGCAAGGTCAGGTCGTGAAGACTTGAAATTATGTAGGGGGACACTGTTTTTATTTCATAGTTACCATACCTGAAGGGCCTCTAATCTAGAAAAAGGTTGGGTTACGAGGTCATTAGGTGAATTTACAAATCGCAAGTTAAATAATTTTTTATTTAAATAACATATTTTTATTTTAAAAAATTAACTTATTTTTTGTATAACTGACCGAGCTTATTGAGTTTGGCTTTTGGCTTTTGGCTCTTTTTTTTTTTTCCTTTTCAAAGTTAAATCCCAATTTAAGTTAAACTCTAAATACAGTTTGACTGGGTCAACCAGTGAACCAAGTTTAATAAATGTGATTTATTTATAATAACTTGCTAGAGGATATGGTTGCTGATTTATCCCACATCGAGAGTGAGAAATAAAAGCAAGCAAGCGCATGTACAAGTAAGGGGAGCGAACCATTTTTTAAACTTAAAAGGGTCGGTTGGCTAAATATGCCACACTCGCCCTAGTCTGGTGGGTGCCGTATGGCTATCAAGACATATGGCTGACATAATTTGTGGGACAACACAGGGTTGGCTCGCTTGGCCGACCCTCCATTCAAGAGAAAATATCGAATTATCTAAGAATTTATAGCTGCTGCTTGTTATTCAGGTTTTACCCCATGTCCTCATCATTGATGTCTTCAATTTCTTTGCCACCTGGAGCACGAAAATTAGGTTGGGATGTATCAAATCAATTTAGCTAGGTTAAATCTTTCTAGAACAATCTTCATCTTCTACTATTAGCCTGGAACTGGATGCAACACATTTCGAGTTGATCAATTATTTCAACGAATGCCATTCATCAAGCTGCAAAACCAATATTTTTTATTTTTCTTTTCCTTTTCGGGTTGGGGTGTAGCTGCGAGGAGAATACTGAAGTTGAAAGTATGTGGATCAGACGGATTAAATCATCACTAGCATTCCTTTCCTGGGAGGTGTTGGAAAAGATGGAGAACATGAAGAAGCTTCTCTCTTATTTACTCTGTTCACTAAATTATTCATTGCTGGTTCATGGGGTAGGGAGCCTTGAAGTGTGCTGTCTGTATTGTCAATAAATAGGAAGTCGGCAGGCTGTCTACATTTTTGTGAAATTAAATTCTTTACCATTGTGCATCGTCCATTAAGAGATTTATGTTTTGAAATCCGATTTGGTATGAATTTCAAAATCATTTGGCATGAACTGAGCCTGTCCCGGATCGAAAGTTGAGTTTAAAACATTAAGAATAATAATATTATCAATGATAAACTAGACATGTGACCCCGGTATGGCCTGTGTTGATCTATGAATTGAGGTTTAAAACTACATACGAGAATTCTTTTATCAGCAAGTTTCAATTTACTTGTTAGAAAAGCTATAAATCAAACTATGAGAGCAGGTACCATAGCTAATAAATAAGTTGGTGGCAATGTGGGAAGCTGTGGAGAACGAAATAAAAGCCCGCAACTACCAATCACAGCAACACCTTTTGGTTCTGGAATGGGATGGTGGCTAGACAATAAACACCGATATTGTTTGCGATGGCGGGGAAGGCAAGCAGAGAATGGAAAGTTTTTCCGCTCCTGAAATCGAAGCAAGAAAGGAAGAGGAAAATTGTTGTAGGTTTAAAGTCAGACAACTATAGTAGAGAAATGCTCCTGCGGTTTCTCCATACAGTAATCAATCCAAGGGATGATGTGCTTGCTATACATGTTCAAGAACCGTCCGATTCTTTCGATCCAAACACCTTCTATATCCATGAAGATATCTGCAAGGCCAAGCAGGTATGCAATTTTGACATCACAAGAATTTCATAGGATTATTTGTTTCTATTCTAATTTGTTATTCTATGAAGGTGGATTTCACAGTTAAAGTTTGCAATGGGGACTCTTACATTTCAGAATTAGGCTATCAAGTACGCGTCAATCATGCAGCAATCCTTGCAGTGGGATGCAGCCTTTCAGGGTATTCAGGCTGGCATTCGTATATTTCTTTCTGTCTCTCTTCATCTTTCTCACTCCCATAGCTCTTGGATTGCAGAATCAAGCAATCGGTCGTCAATGATTGCTTAAAAGAGTTGCCCCCAACTTGCAGATTTCTGGTGATGGACAAGTCTGGAAAAATCATACTCCAGAGGCAAGGTACCTCTCAACAAGGCTCGGTTTTTGCACCCCTTCGGCATCCTCTATCGTCTTCATCAGAAAAAAGTTACTTTCATCGACAGAGAGCAGCCTCTCATTTACGAAAATCATTGACTGTACCATTGTCCTCAACAGCATCGTCAATACAGCAAACATGTATTACAGCTAGGCAGGATATCAGGAAGGCAGTCCGGGTTCCAGACTTTTGGGTAGACAAGGTTTCTCATGGATTGCAGATCCTGGAAGCTAAGGGACTTGTCAAGCATTTCACATTTCAAGAGCTCGATTTAGCTACTAATAGTTTCAGCCCTGAAATGGTGATTGGAGTCGGTGGGCACAGTAAAGTGTATCGAGCCAACCTCGTGGATGGTCAGGCTGTGGCTGTGAAAATCCTGAAAAAAACACATTCTCCAGCTGAGGATCTTCTCCACGAGGTGCGGATTCTATCTGACATAAAACATGAGAACTATAATCCAGATAATTGGGTTCTGCCACAGTAAGGAGATGCATGCACTTGTATATAATCTGCTAATAGGTAGTTTAAAGCAAAATTTGAGACAACTGAAGTGGAATGAGCGGATGGGAGTTGCCGTTGGTGTAGCAAAGGCACTCGAACACCTTCATCATTCTTTCAACCCTCCAATAATTCATCGAGATGTGAAGTCATCTAACATTCTCCTCTCTGGCACTTGCCAGCCTCAAGTAAGTTCTATCACCATCTAGATTGAATTTGCCTCGTGAGAACTTGTATGAGAATATAGTCCCGTGTATATACGTGTTTTAACACTAACAAAATATGTTTCTTTCGTACTCAGCTTTCAGATTTCGGAGCAGCAATGGTAAACCAATCATCAGAACAAATTCCAGCAAGCACAAAGCCATTCAAAGCTGTCGGGACTTTTGGATACTTGGCTCCAGAGTACATGATGTATGGGAAAGTTGACGAGAAGGTTGATGTTTACTCATATGGAGTTGTACTCCTGGAACTTATCACCGGGCAGGAGGCTATTCAAACAAACCCGGGGAATCATGAAAGCTTGGTTCTATGGGTAAAAGAAGAAGTCCTTTGGTTCTGAATGAATTTGATTAGGTTTCACCTCTAATTTTTTAGGCGTTACTGTCTCCTTGACCTGCAGGCAAGGTCTTTACTGAGCTCTGGTCTCTGTGAACGTCTCATGGATCCCCACCTGAGTGGAGACTACAAGAGAGAAGAGTGATACAAGGAATTTTGTGAAAGAAGAATAACAGAGGGGAATAGGGAAGCTGGGATATTTTTCATGCCCTTTATTGAAATTAACGTTGGCATTTATAGCCACACATTGCATACTGAATCGACAACATAATAAATAAGATAATAAAAGAGAGTTACAGCACTGCCCACTACTTAACAGTTACTAATGACCCACGTTCTTTCTTTAACTCTCCACGTTCCTGCAGCACGGAGGTAATTCATATTCCTGTAACTGATCTTCACGTCCATGCAGTATCATGTAGTGAATGTATCAATCCCGCCCACTTAATGATCCTTGTCCTCAAGGATTGGAGAAGAATAAGTCTTATTGAAACGCCACTCATTCTCCCACGTGGCATCTTCTATAGGGGTTCCCTTCCACTTCACTAAAATTTCAGATTTAGGCCGGTATTGACCCTTGCGAATGACACGTCGATCCAAGATGGCCTCAGGTTCTGGGAGAATTGTAGAGGTATCGGACACCTGGGGAAGATTGGGTGAGGGTTGTGTAACTTGCCCATGATGCTTCCTTAATAGACTGACATGAAACACATCATGAATTAGAGAACCGGGTGGCAGTAACAATTGATAAGCAACCTGACCGACTTTCTTCACAATTTGATAAGGACCGAAGAAACGTGGGGCAAGTTTCATAGATGCTCGAAAAGCCACCGAAGACTGTCTATAAGGTTGTAACTTTAAATACACATGATCCCCCACATCAAAGGAAACGTCACGCCGATGCTGATCTGCTTGACATTTCATACGATTTTGGGCCAGTAAGAGATTATGTCGTAATTCCTTTAAAATTGCATCACGATCACGCAGATTTTCATCCACTGCCTGGATGCGTGAAGTGCCTGGAACATATGTTAGCAAAGTAGGGGGCGGGGTTCCATAGACAGCTTCAAAGGGGGTTGTTTTGGTTGAGAAGTGTATGGAAGTGTTGTAACTGAACTCTGCCCATGGAAGCCATTCAACCCATTTTTTGGGTTGGTCACCAGCAAAGCAACGCAGGTACTGCTCTAAAGTTCGATTCATTACCTCCGTTTGGCCATCGGACTGGGGATGGTAACTCGAACTCATGCATAATTGGGTACCTTGCAACTGGAATAGTGCCTGCCAAAAAGAACTAAGAAATACTTTGTCCCGATCAGTAACGATTGACGCAGGAATTCCATGTAGACGCACCACATTGGCAATAAAAACTTTAGCCACAGTAACAGCAGTAAAAGGATGCTTTAATGCAGCAAAATGAGCATACTTAGTCAAACGATCAACAATAACCATAAGGACAGTATACCCGTTGGAAGGTGGCAGACCTTCGATAAAATCCATGGAGACATCAGTCCATATTGTTGTAGGAATGGGCAGAGGCTGAAGGAGGCCCGCTGGTTTCATGCAGTCACTTTTGAATCGTTGGCAGACATCACATTCCTTCAAGAATTCCTTAACCATCCCTCGCATTCCAGACCAAAGGAAGTTCTGTTTAATCCGGGCGAGAGTCTTGTGATAACCGTAATGGCCACCGATTGGTGAAGAGTGACCATAGTGTAAAATCTTTGGAATGAACTGTGAAGTGGGGTTCAAGAAAACTTTGTCATTCTTAAACCACACCCCATCCCGCTGAAGTAGTGGAGCAGACCCCTTGTTAAGCAGATCGCTATAAAAAGAATCTTGTTGTATTTCTTTTTGAAGTAAGGACCACCAATCTGCTGATGGCAATGAAAGAGATAAAAACTGAAATTCAACTACACGGGACAGTGAGTCTGCACCTTGGTTTCCTACCCCGCGTTTATATTCAATCTGGTAGTCATACCCCAACAACTTGGGCAGCCACCGTGCCTGCGCAGGAGTAGTAATGCGTTGCTCCAGCAAATACTTAAGGCTTTTCTGGTCTGTACGAACAATAAATGATCTTCCTAGCAAGTAAGGGCGCCATTTCTGAATAGCCTTGACAATGGCTAACATCTCCTTTTCATAGGTTGACAATGCTAAAGCTGACCCCTTTAGTGCTTCACTGAAATAAGCCACTGGACGACTGTTCTGGGAAAGGATTGCTCCAAGACCGATACCACTTGCATCGCATTCCACCACAAACTGCTGGGAGAAGTTTGGAAGACATAGGACTGGAGGCGATGTTAATGCTTCCTTGAGTTGTGTGAAGGCTTGCTCCGCGGCTGCTGTCCAATGAAAACTTTCTTTGGCTAAAAGTTGAGTCAGAGGTGCTGCTATGCTGCCAAAGTGACGAATAAACTTCCGATAATATCCAGCTAACCCGAGGAAGCCACGCATTCCTTTCACTGATGTAGGCTTCGGCCAATCTAGCACAGCTTGTATTTTCATAGGATCCACTGATACCCCTTGTGCAGAGATTTGATGCCCTAAGTAATCCACCTGTAAAACGCCAAAGCAACATTTTTCTGCTTTTGCAAATAAGGAATTAGTGAACAAGATTTGCAGTACAATTTGCAAATGTATAAGATGATCTTCCCATGATTTTGAATACACGAGGATATCATCAAAAAACACCAATATAAATTTTCGAAGATGAGGACGAAAGAGTTCATTCATGAGGCTTTGAAACGTTGATGGAGCATTGGTGAGGCCAAATGGCATCACTACGAACTCGTAATGACCTTCATGAGTACGAAATGCTGTTTTAGGAATGTCCTCTTCCCGTACTCTAATTTGATGGTAACCCGACCGTAAATCCAATTTGGAGTAAATTTTTGATCCATGGAGCTCATCTAATAATTCATCAATAACAGGAATAGGATACTTATCTTTGATTGTGATGTCATTCAGAGCACGGTAATCTACATAAAACCTCCAAGCTCCATCCGGCTTCTTTACTAACAACACGGGTGAAGAGAAAGGACTGCGGCTTGGCCTTATCAGACCTGACTGTAATAATTCTTGCACCATTCTTTCAATCTCATTCTTCTGATAGTAGGGATATCGGTAAGGTCTTACACTTATTGGCCCAGTTTGCGGCTGCAGGGGAATCTGATGGTCATGTTCCCGTTGCGGTGGTAAACCAACAGGGGCTGCAAAAACAGAAGAATATTGCTCCAACAAGGAGCTGACTTCCGATGGGCAAGATGGAGTCTGGGCACAATTTCCAACCGAAAGGATTTGGAAAAACAACCCCACTCCATGCAATCCATACAGCTCTTTATCCGACAAGGCTGTGAAGTTTGTTGACCGGATTCCACGAAAAAGATACGAAATGTGGCCTTCTTTGAATGACATGGTTAGTTGTTTATAATCCATCTCCACAGGACCAAGAGTTCGCAGCCATTGTACCCCCAATACTAATTGACAAGCTGCAACAGGTAAAATGTAGAAATCGGCGATGACTTGATATCCCTCTACATTGATGGTGAGCGCCCGACATTGTCCCACACATTCGATCTTCTCCCTATTAGCCACCATAACTTGAAACTTCTTTTCCCGATTAATTGGTAAGACCAACTTAGAAACAATAGCTTCATCAATAAAATTATGGGTGGAGCCACCGTCAATGAGCAATATTACCGTCTTGTTCTTCAGTTGACCCACTATACGTATGGTTTGTGGATGCTCAATTCCTGTCATGGCGTGTAAGGAGATTTCAGGTATGACCTCTTCCTCTGCTGGTTCGAGCAAGTCATGCACACTGTCCTCACTGTCTATATTAGGATAATCCCAAATCATAAACAACTGTGGTCGCTGGCAACGATGTCCTGGGACAAACTTTTCATCACAATAGTAGCATAAGCCCTTCTCTCTTCGTTCTCGTGCTTCTTGATTAGTGATCCTGCGAAAAGGTGTATTAGCACTGGTAGGTAATCTAGGACCTTGTGGTGGCCCCAACACTCCAGCTGTGGGGTTGGCTGATGCTCTTGATAATACTGAAGGCGGTGCCGATCGTATAGGAAGAGGGGTTCTCTTATGTAGCTGATTCCTCTCCTCTATTAACCGTGCCACACCTATAGTATCTGCCAAGGTATGGGGTTGTTTGATTTTAACATCCAGACGAATCTCATCGCGAAGTCCTGCAATGAAGCAACCGATCAAAAAGTTTTCAGGTAGACCATTCACCTGATGTGAAAGCCTCTCAAAAACCTCTTGGTAAGCTGCTACTGTCGTGTCTTGTTTAAGGCGAGTTAAAGCTTCTGACGGATCCTCAAAGTCGGTTGGACCGAATCTTTGTTGTATAGCCTTGGTAAACTCGTCCCATGTCAATGGTCCCCGAAACTTAGTTAACCACCTATGCCATTGTAACGCAATACCCTCTAAATGAAAAGAGGCCAGCTGAACCTGCTGGTTTGGCATAATATCTTGAAACTCAAAATATTGTTCTGCTTTGTAGATCCACCCTGTTGGATCCTCTCCATGGAATTTTGGAAATGATAACTTGAGATTGTGGTGTTGCTGGTTATTTATAGGAGGACGAGGGTTTTTTTTGTTGGGATGTAGCTTCTTCACTAGCGAAGGGGTTGATTTCATGAGAGTTGGTGTTCTGATGACGGGTAGTGCGAAGAGCTTGAAGTTCTGTCAAGACTACTTGTAAGGTAGTATTAACCTGATCAAAGCTTGATTCATGTCTACCTAGAATTTCATGGACTTCATTGCGAAATTCAGCATTGGATTTGCTGCGAGTATCCATGCTCTGATACCACTGATACAAGGAATTTTGTGAAAGAAGAATAACAGAGGGGAATAGGGAAGCTGGGATATTTTTCATGCCCTTTATTGAAATTAACGTTGGCATTTATAGCCACACATTGCATACTGAATCGACAACATAATAAATAAGATAATAAAAGAGAGTTACAGCACTGCCCACTACTTAACAGTTACTAATGACCCACGTTCTTTCTTTAACTCTCCACGTTCCTGCAGCACGGAGGTAATTCATATTCCTGTAACTGATCTTCACGTCCATGCAGTATCATGTAGTGAATGTATCAAAGAGATGGAAATCATGATTTCTGTAGCACGCCTTTGCCTTATACGCTCATCTTCTAGGAGGCCAACGATGAAAATGGTCAACTTTCTCATCTATCTCTGTGTAAAAATATTGCACACACCTTCCATGAAAATGTCATCACATTTCCTTTCTATAATAGGAGGCTAATATACCTAACAACGATTGTAATGCTGCTCTGTTTGAGCAGATATCGAGGCTATTTCAGGAGCCAGAATACAGGTTGAATATGCAGAGTGAGAGAGACAAACTCCTCCACGCAATCAAATCCAAAGAAGGAAAGTTCATCTGGAGAAAGGACGACTCCACCTCGACTTCCAAAAGTACTCTGCCCATGGATGATTCGCATCACGAAATATTACTGTCTGAAGCACCGGATTAGCAAGAAAACAATATCTCAGTTCTGCCCATGAGAGTAAAGAGTGCTTCAGCTGATATCATCGAAGTTCTCAGCACAGAGGAAGCATCCAAGCTCTGCTGTCATGCAACTCGTAAATTTATTAAAAAACTAGCAATGCCCCCGCGCCTCATCGCGGGCGACACCATAATTTTTTTAACATTAAAAATATTAATTATGTCTATTTTTTTGTTATAATATAAATTTAGTCAAAATAATAAATATCTATTTTTTTGTTATAATATAAATTTAGTCAAAATAATAAATTTGTGCAGAATTTCTATGAAATGCAAGTTTTCTATAAAATATATGAATTTTAAATCGATATAAATTTATCTGTTTAGTAGGTTTCAATGAAATAACCAATATAAAATTATCATCATCATTAAAAAAGCAAGAAGATTTGGCTATTTGAATTATTGAATTCATTGTATGAATATTAATTCATTTTATAATTTAATTTAGATCACATTTAAAAATAAAATATAAATTATGAAAAGGTCTGCAATAATCAAATAATAAAAATAAGTATTTAATTTTTTGTCCATAAAAAGACGAAAACATAAATTGAAAATTCATCCATGTGTTACCGTCATTTTCATTACTATAACAGTTAAAATCATTATCAACATTACTGCCTAAACAATTAAAATCATTAAAAAAATAAAAAAAATCAAAACATTTAAAAAAAAACAATAAAAAAAATCACTAAAATTATCATTATTATCGCGCAAATAATAAAATCATAAAATTATTTGATCCAAAAACAGATAAAATAACAAAACACAAAAAAATGAAAAAAATGAGCAATATTAATTTTAAAATTATCGCCAACATAAATTAAAATTTCAGAACGGAACCTAATAAAAATAAAACCCCGACAAAAAATGAACCAAAAAAATAATAATTTAAAAGCATAAATGAATAAATAGGGACATAAAACAAACAATGTCCAAACATTGTATTTTTTAATGTTTTTCTAATGTTTTTAAATTATTTTTATGTGCTGATATTACACATAATTTTTTAAACAAATAATTATCATTTTAATATATTTCTAAATAAAAAATATTTTTACTCCCCAAACAATTAAAATCATTAAATTACCCAAAAAAATCAAAAAAAATTAACAAAAAAAAAACAATAAAAAAAGAATCACTAAAATTATTTTTATTATGGCGCAAATAATAAAATAATAAAATTATTTGATCTGAAAAATAAATAAAATAACAGAAAAGACAAAAAAAAAAAGAAGGGAAAAAAGAGCATATTAATTTTAAAATTATCACCAACATAAATTAAAATTTAAAAAAAAAATCTAAAAGCATAAATGAATAAATATGGACAAAAAACAAACATTATCCAAATTTTGCTTTTTTAATGTTTTTAGATCATTTTCATGTGCTGATTTTAAAAATATTATTTTAAAATAAATAAATATTATTTTAATATATTTATTAAAAGAAATAGAAATATATATATATATATTTTTAAATCAATCACAAATCTGCTGAGAGGGATTCAAACCCAAAACCTTTTGGATCACAGGCTTAATTGTCTCACGCCATTGATAACGGTTACGACAATATATATACACAAATTTTCAAGCAAATTAAAAACTGATGACAGTGGGACTCGAACCCACGCCCTCTCGAAGAGAGACACACCGTGGACCAGCTCTGCTACTTCAATAAATTGCTAATTACTCGCGATAATATATAAATAATTTGTTTGTATGTGGTAAAATAAATATCCGGTGATAGTGAGATTCGAACCAGCGCCTTCTCAGAAGACAGATTTAACATTCCACGGTTTGGATCAGCTCGGCTATCTCAATATATTATTCTTGGTTCACGATAACATATATTAATAGTAAGTGATACTGTGGATTCGAACAGTGAAAACCCCACGCCTTTTATATATATAGTAATGTGTCAGCATACTCATGTAATATATATTGGGAAATATCAGGGCTTGAAAATCTGAGAGAAAGAAATTGATGGAATTTAATTTTTCATTGCTTTGACAATTCCTCGAGTTGTACTTCAAATTTTCTTGACAGCGTTAATGAGCCCAAATTTAGTAAGGCTTCGTTTGAGCCCATATGTATCTCATGCAGAAATTCAAACCAAGATCCATGATTTTTTTAAGTGTAGGCCCAATGTGGTTAATATCGGCTAAGTCTAAGTATAATGTAGGTCCACTTCAGCAAATTTGCATACATTGACATGGTTTTTGCATCGATTTTCGCACTACAGCCATATACTATCATTCTTTTTGTCATAAATTAAATGTATATTCTTAAGGGTAAAAATCCTTCATTTGTAATTGTGTCCAAGTACACCTTAAACCGATTCTTTGAAAATTAGAAAAATACTTTATTCGTATGTCTAGGAGTTGTAAGGTGGAGAGTTCATGCAGTGCTGTGGTCCGTATAAAAGAGTTGATCGAAGACTGTTTGAGAATCATTTAAAAAGTATTTTTTTTTAAATAATATTTATTATTTTAAAGTATTATTTTTATATTTTTAAATTATTTTGATACACTAATATTAATAATAATTTTAAAACAAATAATTACAATCACAACCCTAGACAACGAGATAGAATAAACATAGCAGACTCGTTGAATTTATGAGAGTTAAAGTACAAAACGAAGTCCCCAAAAACACCAAAAAAAGGCAAAATACAAAAGGGGCACGAAGAAGGCAAGATGAAGACATCATCTTCAGGCGACTAGGAATTGAAAAATGTAGACGATCGATTTGGCGAGTTCATCTCTCTATGGGCTCATCTGGGAAAAGAACTTGTACACGTCCAAGAAAATAAAGAAGTTCTTGATAGTTAGGTAATTAAGATCAGATATCTTCTTAATCCACGTTATTAAAAATCATTTTTTTGGCCAATAAGGAGGCTTACGAGTGTATTTGGACGGGTAACGTGGTATTTTTTTTGTAGGGTCCACATAAAAATTAATAAAAACCATATTATAAAAGAATCTAAGCATGTGTCAAATACGTGTGCATGTCTTTTGCCTCCATTTTAGTCATGTAATTAGGCTCTAAGGCAGCGTTGTCGTTGTCGTGGTCGTGATTAGTATTTTTATTTATCACGAGTCTCTCCTTGGCTAGCTAATTAACTGTTGTGGTACATATATTTCGCCAAAAACGTAATTTTAACCACTGAAGGCATATACTGGTGCCCCGGTTTCCGCTCACCATTGTCAAATTTCAATGTTCAAGACAAAACTCGCCACTGCCGGTGACCCAAATGCTTTAAAAAGTATAACTTCTCCTCTATAAATACCCGAACCTGGAATGCAAGTCCTCACACCTTACCCAACAAACGATACTAGAAAAAGAAATTCAAGGTAGCAAACTAGAGAAAGCACAATGGAAGTTGATCATGGTATGCTGATATGTTTTGCTCTCTTGGCTCTGGCTTCCTCATTCGCCACTGCCTATGATCCCAGCCCCCTGCAAGACTTCTGTGTGGGAATAAATGACTCTGATTCTGCTAGTACGTGCACCCTTTTTTTTACTCTCTTTTAATTTTCCATTTTCGACGATTTATATAAATCTTGATGGAAAATTTACTACGGCCTTGCGGGGCTCGTGTGAATATTTCCTTTTCCTTTTAAAATCATTATTTTTTTGCGTGACGAACTAGCTAGCATATATCTATAACACTTTGCTTCTGTCTGCAGTTGTTGTTAATGGAAAATTATGCAAGAATCCAAGCTTTGCCACCCCAGATGATTTCTGGTATTCAGGACTTAATGTTCCTGGAAACACATCGACTCAACTGAGAGCACATGTTAATCTCATAACGGCTGATCTAATGCCAGGGCTTAACACTCTCGGCGTATCTTTGGCACGAATAGACTTTGAACCAGATGGTGGCTTAAACCCTCCTCATTATCATCCTAGGGCATCCGAGGTTCTTCTGGTTTTAGAAGGCACTCTTTATGCTGGTTTTGTCACGTCAAACCCAGATCACCGCCTCTATTCCAAGATTTTGAAACCAGGAGATCTCTTTGTGTTTCCATTTGGCCTCGTTCACTTTCAAATGAATGTTGGAAAAACTCCTGCGGTTGCCATTGCTGCACTAACAAGCCAAAATCCTGGAGTGAACACAGTAGCGAATGCGATCTTTGGAGCTAATGGGCCTATCGATCCTGAAGTTCTCACCACAGCATTCCACTTGGATAAAAAACTTGTGGAAGATCTTCAGTCTCAAGAATGGGTGAACCCTTCATAGATACTTAATTTGTATTATTTCCCATATTTACAGTTGTTGATTAGTAATAACAAGGAAGTGCCTTGAGCCTCTCTTCTTATAGCACTATGCAATCACCATAATTGTGGTGTAATAAGGAAGTTGTATACCTTCTTTTCATGTTGAATTCTGTACGCCCTAATGTCAATTACCTGTTTTGTCAAGCTAATCTTGTTGTCGTTCTCGTGGTTAACTTTAAGAATACATCTCATTTGCCCGAATTCTGGGGGAAAAGCTCCTGGTCCAGCTAATTGGACGCTAGATTGCAAGCCATACTTAAAATGTTAAATATAACACATCAGGAAACTCTGGTTTAGTACTTATCTCGACACAGTTGATCAAGATGATTTGTGTCATGCTCTAAAGTTGGATGATACAGTGGTCAAGTTATTAACGTGGAGGCCTACACTGATGAATCAATTGAAGTCATTATAAGAAAATAGAATATGGTTGCTGAATGAATTTTTAAAGCAAGGTCATTAAAAGCCCTTTGATATAGGCAGCAAACTACTGGTTAACACTAATGATACCAACTCTCTTGCTCCAAGCTTAAGTAGGTTCTGCAAAAACCGACAAGCTAAGGCAGAAAAGTTGCTTCAGTATTCTTTTGAACAATATGATAGAATCATGGACCAAACAGACAGGAAAAATGAGGACTTTACCCTCGATTGTTTCTCGTATTCATATATATTCCAAAGCAGATATGAGCTCTTGCTAGGGTACAGTACTGGTGTTTGAATGGAAATCACTAGGAAGATAGTTGCTACCAATGCTAATGAAGAACAATGACAGGGGGGGGAAATGGGTATCTGCTGAACCCTTAATAGCAGCAAGATTGTCATAGACTGCAGAAAGTTGCTCAATCTGCTCTTGTAGAGGGAATGAGAAAAATTCAACAGTTTTATTCTCAAATCTGGATTAGCAGAGAACTGTAAAAGCTAGCTGGATAAATAGGCATCTACCGTTTTTTGGCCAGTTATGTCAGGAATGCCATACCCTCCAGAGGCAAAATTTTCTCCTCTGGAGCCAGGTCTTCTGATCAATTTTGGATTGGAAGCAAGAGCAAAGAAAGTTAGTGGGCTTCTCTTGAATCCCATTAGCTTAGCAGACCATGCAAACATCATGAAGAAACTATGTTAAATCAAACCCTCACTGATCTTCGAAAAAAGATAGATCATTCACACTTCCTCGAGTTGGTTTGACAATTCCTCGAGTTGTAATCCTACTTCTTCAAATTTTCTTGACAGCGTTAATGAACCCAGATTTAGTAAGGCTTCGTTTGAGCCCATATGTATCTCATGCAGAAATTTAAACGAAGATCCATGTTTTTTTAAGTGTAGGCCGAATGTGGTTAATATCGGCTAAGTATAATGCAAGTCCACTTCAGCCCATTTGCATACATTGACATGGTTATTGCATCGATTTTTACAGCACCGCACTACAGCCATATACTATCATTCTTTTTGTCATAAATACATAAATTAAATTTATATTCTTAAGGGTAAAACAGGTTTATCATGTAAATTTAACTTTTCAATCTATACCCGCAAAGTCAAGATTAAAAATAAAACAAGAATAAAACGCTGTTATTTTAATTTAAAAAAAAATGATTTTGATTTGATACTTTAGTTATTTAGGACAATTTTTGAAGTTTTTTTCACAGAGGTCATTTTATATTTATGTGTGTTTAGGCAAACAATGAAGTTGTTAACTTGTGAAACTCTATTTGAAAACTGGTTTAAGCTAAGAGTTACTTGTACAATAAAAACAAATAAACAATATTTATTAATTCTTTATGAAATGTTCATAAAAATTGTTTTCATATAATAAAAGATTTAAATACAAAATGAATATTGCCCAGACCTCACTTGTTAGATAAATATTTTTTTTTTTTAAATATTGAAAAAAAACCTTCATTTGTAATTGCGTCCAAGTACACGATCACCTTAAACCGACTCTTTGAAAATTAGAAAAATACTTTAGTTGTATGTCTAGGAGTTGCAAGGTGGAGAGTTCATGCTCTGCAGTGGTCCGTATAGAAGAGTAGATTGAAAACTTACAGGGTGTTTGACAAGTATTTAAAATGTTTTTTTTGAAGAAAAAAATTGTTAGTCTAAATAAATTTTTATGTGTTTTATTTTTTATTAGTGTGATGTGCTAATGGAAAAATAATTTCTAAATATATTTTTTTTAAATAAATAATTGCAACAACCCTCCAAACACCTTATGAGAGTTAAATTAGAAAACATGTATTTTAAAAGTTTTTAAAAAAATATATAAAAAATTATTTTTTATTTTTTTAATATTTTATTATTATTTTGATGTGATGATGTGAAAAATATTTTTTTTAAAATAAAATAAATATTATTTTGATGTATTTTTAAATAAAAAATATTTTAAAAAATAACTTTAATCACAGTCACAAAATTCCAAAAATACACACAAAAAAAGAAAGCAATATAGAAAAGGAGTTTGAATGCAAAAGGAGCATGAAGAAGGCAAGATGAAGACATCATCTTCAGAAGATTAGGAATTGAAAAATGTAAACGATCGATTTGGCGAGTTCATCTCTCGATGGGTTCATCTGGGAAAAGCACTTGTACTCGTCTAAGAAAATTAAGACCCGGGTCTCAATCATTGTGCCACGACTATTTCACATCCTCAATAAGAAAATCAAAATAAAAAAAATTATTTTTTGAAAATGATAAAATTATGCCACCTGGTCATCAACATTTTGCGTACAAAAACTAGCATGCGAGGGTATCTTTATCATTTCATGCATGTCTCATGAAGATGAAATTCTTTAAAAAAATAAAAATACTAAAGTATTTGGAGCTGTACCGATAAATTCATATATATATTATTTTTTAAAATTTATTTTTGATACCAATTCATCAAAATAATTTACAAAAATAAAAAAAATACTCTTTTTTAAAAATACTTTTAAAATATAATGTAAAACATGCATGAAACTATGTAAGACATGTACTCTTTCTTTCTTTTTTATCTCATGATAAAGCATAATTAACCCGAACCTTTTTCTTTTTTTCAAATCAATGATGGTGTACCCAAACCAAAAGTTTTCATTCAATCCAAGGGATTTCGTTAGCTTCACGTTGCGTCCTATGAAGTACATCTGAAAACCATGCCCAAAAAAATAAAAATTAAGAGGGTATTTAAAATTATTGATGAATTATATTTTTGAACATTTTTATTTTTTTAGCTTCAAATTGTTTTTCTAGTGATTTTTTTACCGTTTTGATGTCCTAATATCAAAGACAAAATTTTAAAAATAAAAGCAATATATTATTTTAATATATTTATCAACAAGAAAATAATATCTACAACAATTCTAGACCTGCGATTAAAAGACAAAATAAGTTGACTTTAAAATACAGACAAAGAGAAGTGCTTATGGTTTTGGATATTTTGTTCACGGAATGAAAATCAGAGAATAAAGATTACAAGATGAGAACGTCTCTCCTGCGAGTTTAAGAATTGAAAAATCTAGAAGTTCTTGATAGTTAGGTAATTAAGATCAGATTTCTTCTTAATCCACGTCATTAAAAAGCAATTTCTGGGCTAATAAGGAGGCCTAAGAGTGTATTTGGACGGGTAATGTGGTAGTTTCTTTTGCAGGATCCACATAAAAAAAAAGCATATTATAAAAGAACTTGCCGAATTACTAAATTAATATAAAAAATAATATTCAAAATAAAACACTTTATTGAAGTTGTCGCTTTGCCCGAGGTCCGAAGTTTGTAAGCACGTGTCGAATACGTGTCAATGTCTTTTGCCTCCATTTTAGTCATGTAATTAGGCTCTAGGCGGCGGCGTAGTGGTGCTGATTAATATTTTTATTTATCACGAGTCTCTCCTTGTGGCTAGCTAATTAACTGTTGTGGTATTTATTTTGCGCCAAAAAAACGTAATTTTAACTAGTGAAGGTATATACTGGTGTACCGGATTCCGCTTGACCATTGTCAAATTTCAATGTTCAAGACAAAACTCGCCACTGCCGGGGACCCAAATGCTTAAAAAAGTATAATTTCTCCTCTATAAATACCCGAACCTGGAATGCAAGTCCTCACACCTTACCCAACAAACGATACTAGAAAAAGAAATTCAAGGTAGCAAACTAGAGAAAGCACAATGAAAGTTGATGGTATGGTAATATTTTTTGCTCTCTTGGCTCTGGCCTCCTCATTCGCCACTGCCTATGATCCCAGCCCCCTGCAAGACTTCTGCGTGGGAATAAATGATGCTGATTCTGCTGGTACGTACACCCTTTTATTAATTCTCGTTTTGCCCTTTTCAACGATTTATATAAATCTTAATGGAAGATTTGCTACGGCCTTGCGGGGCTCGTATGAATCTAGGACCATGCAATCTATATTTCCTTTTCTTTTTAAAATCATTATTTTTTTGCGCGACGAACTAGCATATATCTATAACACTTTGCTTCTGCATGCAGTTGTTGTCAATGGAAAATTATGCAAGAATCCAAGTTTTGCCACCCCAGATGATTTCTCATATTCTGGACTAAATGTTCCTGGAAACACATCGACTCAACTTAGAGCACATGTTAATCTCATAACGGCTGATCTAATGCCAGGGCTTAACACTCTCGGCATATCTTTGGCACGGATAGACTTTGAACCAGATGGTGGCTTAAACCCTCCTCATTATCATCCTAGGGCATCGGAGGTTCTTCTGGTTGTAGAAGGCACTCTTTATGCTGGTTTTGTCACGTCAAACCCAGATCATCGCCTCTTTTCCAAGATTTTGAAACCAGGAGATCTCTTTGTGTTTCCATTTGGCCTCGTTCACTTTCAAATGAATGTTGGAAAAACTCCTGCGGTTGCCATTGCTGCACTAACAAGCCAAAATCCTGGAGTGAACACGGTAGCGAATGCGATCTTTGGAGCTAATTGGCCTATCAATCCTGAAGTTCTCACCACAGCATTCCACTTGGATAAAAAACTTGTGGAAGATCTTCAGTCTCAAGAATGGGTGAACCCTTCATAGATACTTAATTTGTATTATTTCCCATATTTCCAGTTGTTGATTTGTAATAACAAGGAAGTGCCTCGAGCCTCTCTTTTTATAGCACTGTGCAATTACCATAATTGGTGTAATAAGGAAGTTGTATGCCTTCTTTTCATGTGAATTGTGTACGCCCTGATGTCAATTACTTGTTTTGTCAAGCTAATCTTCTTGTCTCTCTCATTTTCCCGACACTCTGGGGGGAAAGCTCCTGGTCCAGCTTGGACGTTAGATTGCAAGCCATACTTAACATGTTAAATGTAACACATCAGGAAACTCTGGTTTAGTACTTATCTCAACACAGTTGATCAAGGCGCGCAGAAAAGTTGCTTCAGTATTCTTTTGAACAATATGAAATCATGGACCAAACAGACAGGAAAAGGGTTAGTGGGCTTCTCTTGAATCCCATTAGCTTAGCTGACCATGGAAACATCATGAAGAAACTATGTTAAATCAAACCCTCACTGATCTTCGAAAAAAGATAGATCATTCACACTGACCTAGAAATCAGCACTATTAAGGCCATCACTGAACCTTCCAGTGTATATATTAGAGTACTGAAAACCGATGCCATCAGGTTGAAAGTCTGCCCTTGCTTTGACGCCTGGCACTACAAAAAAAGGGTGCGTTTTGCAACAACTTGATCCGTTGCAAATTATAAAGAAATCCGTTGCAAATATTAATTTGCAACGGCATTTGCAACGGACGCAATCCGTTAGAAACAAGTCGCCGCAAATTTCGTTTGCAACGGCTAATCCGATGCAAAATAATTTGCATCGGATGACCCGATGCAATTTATCCCGTTGCAAATACACTATTTGCAACGGCTGGCCCGTTGCAATGGCAACGGCGAGCCCGTTGCCATTGCAACGGCGAGCCCGTTGCCATTGCAACGGGATGACCGTTGCAATTGCAACGGACCTGCCGTTGCAATTGCAACGGCAGGAATATTATTTAAATATTTATATATTTAAAATCTATTTTTAATATATTTTAATTTTAATTAATTACAACTAAATCTTTTAAAAGCACTAGCAAATATTGAAATATTTTTAATATTGAAAATAACATAAATATGATGGAAATAAAATTTATTATAAATTAAAATTCTTAATACACTACTGATTCGATTACATTTACATGACTAAGTAAATAAACGTGGAACCTTAATACACTACAGATTCGATTATATTTACATGACTAAGGAAATAAACATGAAATTAAAAATACATATTTTAAAAGTGTTCAAGGCGGAAATGATCTACGATGTTGTTGATGAGAGGAAGATGGACCATTATATGGCATTTGAGGTTGATGTTGAGGTTGAGGTCGAGGTCGAGGTCGATATCCTTGTGCCATTGTAGGTGATGGCATCGACGGAGCCACAGGTGATGGCATCGACGAAGCCACAAGTGTTGGCATCGACGGAGCCACAGGTGTTGGCATACTTAGACCCATATGTCCTACCAAGAGCTTAAGACAATCTTCAATGGAAGAAATTTTATTTTCCATTTTATCCAATTGCTCTTGATACTGTCTATTGGTTGTTGTGCTTGGATATGATGATTTTACCGAGTAGGTATGTGAAGAAGAACTCACATCAACTTTAGATTTAGGCATACGGGGTGCACCATATACTCGACCCTTGCTTACTCCCCCTGAAGCCTCACACCAAGCTGCTCCATCAAATGAGGGATGATTGTCCTGATCAGGTCCATATCTTGCAACCATCTCATTTCTATATTTTTCCTGGAAACAGACAAGTCCATGTCAAAATATATTAATTTGAATATGAATGATATTTCATATATATATAAAATAAAATTTAAGTACTTACCACCACTATTTTAGACCGGTTATCTACAAATGTGCCGGTCTCATTTGATTTTTGATGCAAAGCAGAAAAGACCTCATCCTAGGGAAGTTCTTTCCCCCCGGCCTGTTCTTGCTACGAACATGAAAAAAAAAGTTAGCAACAAAAATATTAAACAAATTAAATTACAAGTGTTGAACAACAACATTTCGTACCATACTAGCTCGATATGATGCAAATGACACAGAGCCAGCAGAATGGGTACTTATTTTCCCATCTGTTTGCTTCAATCGATTTTGTTTTGCTGTTTTGGATCGTTTGCAAAATCTATCGGTAGACCAAACATCGTTGATCATCGTATTCCAATCTTTATTTTGGATCCAAACAGGTCCTTTATCCAGGCAATCGATGATATTTGTGGTACCTATTATTGACATAGCTTTATTTCGAGCTCTTGTCAATTGTTGGTTCAAGGAAGTTCGAGCTTTATCTTCCCATATTTTACGAACAATTGCTTCATCTTCTTCGGGGAAGGCATATTTTTTCTATCACATACATATGACAAATTAGAATGGGAAACTCCGTTGCTAAACAATTTCCGGATGCAAATTTAGCAACGGAATTTTGCCGTTGCAAAATTTCGTTGCTAACGGCACCCTTTTTTTGTAGTGTGGTAAGAAATGGCTAGTCCCAACATCAGCTGTTGAATATTCCGATGCGAAAACAGCCGGAGCCTCTGCATTTGCCAAGTCAAGAACAACACAATTCCCAGTATAGGATTAGACGAAAAGTTTTGCTTTCCATTATAGAGCTACGAAAGCAAAACTTAATTTAGTGTTATAGGCTACAAACTTGACAGCAGCGTTTAGAAGTCCAGGGTTATTGGTTGTTTTTCACGGAAAGAAGCGAACTAACAAAAACTAAGCTTCCCAGTGTCAAAAATTCTTCTCCCTTTCTATGCATTTTCCCGTCTGTTAGCTGCCACTTGAACTAATCATGTGTGATTACACTGTCGATGCAATCATCATGGAAGAAAATTATTGAAGATTTTGAGTTTGACCAGCTGACCTCAATATTTTTATGTGGCTGGACTTATTTTTTCAATGATGATAGCAAAGCAATGGGTAGTAGTCGATTAATCCGACGATTTTGAATTTACGGTTAGAACTTAGAAGTACGTGCTGTCATTTTGCTTAGGATAATAATAATAAGTACCAACAGGCAACAACCAAGAATATATTATTCTTATTATTTAAAATTATTCAAAGATAGCTAATATATATGGGTTAACCCGCGCAACGTTCAGCCGTCTCTCGAAGCCATTCTTGCCTGCATGTCGCCACTACGACTGGGGAAACCGCTGAGCCATCCCTTCCATACATTGCATACATGCCATTAGCATAATTAACATGGAAATATAGCCTTTATCAAGTTCACACCTAATATTTCATTGGGGTTGATTACAATTCTCTTCTGAACTCAACCACCTGTGTGTTTATGTATTGAAATTGCTTGAAAACTAAAGGATTTGTTCGTATTACGTTACACAAACAGAAAAGGGTGTTAAATATAGTTTGTGGTTGTATCGGTGATTATTCTTATTTTTTATTCAGAAATATATTAAAATAATATTTTTTTAAATATTTATTTTATAAAAAAAATAATTTTAAAACATAAAAAATTTAATTTAAAATAAAATAAAAAATTTAAAAACATTTTTGAAACATCCATACGCAAATACCTTGACCATTAAAAAAAAGAGATGCTTTTTACTGTTATTAGAGTATAATATAATTCTGGGGCCTCACCTATCAGCTTAAATTTTTAGATGGGATAGTTCCTTTAACATGGTATCAGGGCTTCAAATGCTCACGCATACACATTAATTCAAATTTCTTGCTTCTGTAATCTGCTCTTCTTCACAATCTTGTTTACAGTGAGTTGCTACAGAAAAATCTTCATCTACTTCACTAGTAGAGACAACGACTTCTTAAAGTTTGATGATCGGAGCAACCTGAGCACTGGTGTCTTCTTCGTCGCCGGTCAGAGCTTCCTCATCTTCTCTGTGCTCGTGTTCAGATGAATAACCTCTGCAAACCGATATCGTAGGGCGGATCCTCTGCCAAAAAAAAAAAAATCTGAAGCAACACAATCACAAATCGTCTCCTTCATCTAAGAATCTTCTCAAAATCAATACATAAATGGAGGAGAAGGAGAGCTCTGTGATTCAACTGACTGATTTCAAAATCGAGGTTCTTATTCATCAACTTCCTCAAGCTGCCAAAGACCTGCACTTCGCCGAGATACGATTGGAAGCGCATGACGTGCCGTCGAAGCAAGCGGAGGCGATTAATGCTGTGATTACTGGAGTGTTGAATGATAGTTTGGAGAATGTTGCTCATTCTTTTGTTTCTAAGGCAGAAATGCAGAAGAGTGAAATGATTCAAGACGCAAATCTGTCTAAGTTTAAGTCTGAAGCACAGAGTTCTCAGGAGCATCATTTTTCTTTGCTACAACATGAGACTGAAAAATTAAGAGATGGAGAAAATGCGCAATGAATTGAAGTATGAAATTGATATGGTAACTGGTGGACAATGTTTGGATTTGACTCTAGAAAGAGGATGTATACGCGACGAGTTGGCAAAACAGAATGCAGAAACCACAAACAAGCTTGATACTGTATGTAGCATCAGGACGGATGATCAGAGTGTAGACATGCGAGAGCTAGTCAGTCTCACAAACAAGCTTGATAGAGAAATTCATGCCTTGAGAGCACACCTGGAAGCAGCGATGACTCACCATTTCAAGGAATTGCTTTCCTCTTCAAATTTGCCTTTCACCTTCTCTCCAAAACTCATCTCAATCAAAGCCTTCACATCATCAGCTCTCAACTCCAGAGAGAACAAGTCGAGAGACATAGGATTGCTGAAACATTGGATGTCGAGATCAAGCGTTGGGATGCAGGAAAAGAGGAAAATCTACGTGCTCTGCTATCAACACTACAGTATGTGTTGTGGCCTGAATGTGGATGGCAGCCTGTTTCCTTGACCGATTTGATCACTGGTGCTGCAGTTCAAAATGAAGCGGCGGACAAGCATTCTCTGCCATTGAGCTAGGGTTCCTTTATGCCTTTCTTTCTCTTTTATTTCCTTCCTTTTGTGCGTTGTTATTGTGTTGTTTATTGTATGGTGTCGTTTTGTAAGAAAAAAAAAAAAGAAGAAGAAGAAGAAAATGAATTTAAGAAATTCATCCACAAATAAAAAACTTCAGAAAAACTGAAGTATGAAAATAAATTCTTACACATATTAAGAAATTCATCAACAAATGAAAAAAAAAACTTCAGAAAAAAACTGAAGTAGACAAATAAAATGCAAACCCATTTTATCCCCTCTCTTCCCTCCCATTTCTTTTTTCTCATCCCTCTCTTCTCAAAGATGAAAAACTTCAGAAAAACTAAAGTAGACAAATGATATTCAAATCAAGAAATAAACCAATGAAATTCCTTCTCTTCTCTCTTTTATATACTGTATGTCAAAAGAATTAAGTACTCATGTATTTCATTTTCATTGTTGCAATCTCATGCTTGGTTTATCAAAGCATGAGATTGAGAGGGGATATTAGAGTATAAAATAGAGAGTATACAAGTTGTATAAATAGGGGTTGTTGTAACACACAATGTGTGTGAGAGAATAACAATCAATATACAAAATTCAATTTCTCCTCTCTCCCCTCTGTTCTCAATTCTCTTCTCCTCTGTGTGAATTCTTCTTCACTCTTCTAATCCTAACATGGTATCAGAGCCTTGTTGGCACAGCGGTCACGAGTTCGAATCTCACCACCCCCATTCTATTTGATAAAAAAAATCAAGCACAAGATAATATGGGCATGTACAAGTTTCAAGCCCAAAGAGCTTTCACTTGAGGAGGGGTGTTAGAGTATAATATAATCATATTTTAGAACCTCACCTATCAGCTTAAGTTTTTAGATTAGATGGTTCCTTAACATTTACAACAATTTATATAGTCCAAACGATTTTAACACCACAAATCCATCGTTCTCCTGCCAATGCCATAATCAAAACCACGCAAATGGATGGGATTTCTTATCCTCTCTCTCTCTCTCTCCATATATCCTGCCCGAGATTTCAGATTACAAAAGGGACCCACCAGTGAAAACCCAGTCACTTCTTTAACAAAAACAAAACATTTAAAAAAAAGTTAAAAAAAAGAGAGGAACAAAATCCTTCACTTCACTTCACTTCATCAATGGACTCTCTCTTTGTTAACCAGGCTATTTCACGCCTCAAGCTCTCTCCAAAACTCAAAATCCATACTTATTTATTTTCATATCAATCTCCTTTACACCTCAAACCAAACCATGGTAGAAAACCCTGCAACTCCTTCACACTCCTTGCTATCCAAAACCAACAAGAAACACAAAACCCACTTCAAGAAACCACTCAAAACATCGAAGACGACGAGTCGTATGGAGAAGTCAGCAAGATCATTGGCAGCAGAGCTCTTGAAGGTGGTAAAGGCATGGAGTACTTGATAGAGTGGAAAGACGGCCATACACCTTCGTGGGTCCCATCAGATTTCATAGCAAAAGATGTGGTGGCCGAGTACGAGACGCCATGGTGGACAGCAGCCAAGAAGGCCGATGAATCGGCTCTTAGTCAGATTCTATCGGAGAATGAAGATGAACGACGCGATGTTAATGCCGTGGATAGTGACGGACGTACAGCTTTGCTTTTTGTATCTGGGCTCGGCTCTGAGCCGTGTGTTAAGCTCTTGGCCGAAGCTGGGGCTGACCTGGACCATCGAGACAACAGTGGTGGCTTGACGGCTCTTCATATGGCAGCTGGCTATGTTAAGCCAGGTGTCGTTAAGTTATTGGTTGGCCTAGGTGCTGATCCTGAGGTGAAGGATGATAGAGGATTAACTCCCTTGGATTTGGCCAAGGAAATTTTAAGAGTGACCCCGAAGGGGAACCCGATGCAATTTGGAAGAAGATTGGGGCTAGAAAGTGTAATAAGAAACTTGGAGGAGGAAATATTCGAGTACGCTGAGGTACAGGAAATATTGGAGAGAAGAGGGAAAGGGAAGGATTTGGAGTATCTGGTAAAATGGAAGGATGGCAGTGATAACGAATGGGTGAAAGCAAAGTTTATAGCGGAGGATTTGGTGAGGGATTTTGAGGCAGGGTTAGAGTATGCTGTGGCTGAGGGAGTGATGGGTAAGAGGCTAGGTGATGATGGGAAAAATGAGTATCTTGTGAAATGGACGGATATCGATGAGGCCACGTGGGAGCCGGAAGAGAATGTTGATCTTGATTTGATTAAGGAGTTTGAGGAGGGACAGGTTAGTGTGGTTGGAGATGTAGAGAAGGTTCAATTCAGTGGTGATGGATTTGTCAGTGTTGAGGCCCAATCCAGTAGTGATGGGCTATAAAAATTTCTTCTTTCACAATTTGTAACTGTTAACTTTGCAATGGGTATTATTTTGGAAATATTATGCTTTGAAGCACTTTTAATTATTTTAATATTTTTTTATACAAAACAATTTCCTGGTATAAATTAAAAAGTTTATATGAGCATCCAGTAATTATCCATGTAAAATATTTTATCAGTAATAACTAAATTAATTAAGAGATGAATATGTATAAGGATATTTGATATTATAAAATAAAATATTTGCATGTTTGTGTCTATTTAATTTGTATATTAAAATTAATAAGAAATACTAAAAATACACACACATGTGAAATTGTGTGGGAAAAAAATAATAAATAAACTATACATGGCTAAGCATATTGAGATTATTATTTTAAAATAACCTTTTTTATATAAAACAACTCCTATTGGTATAAAATAAAATAAAAAATTTACAAAGATCAAATACAAAACAAAAAAAATCTAAAATAAAAACTCTATCCAAAAAGTCCTGCAAAACTCATGTTTTGGTGATGAGGTCGAGATAAATTAAAATAAAAGAAATTAAAGATAATCATAAAATCATTTAAAAAAATATATAATGCAGAATCATAGAAGAAAATGAGGGACAAAAAGATTTTTAACTATATTATTAACTCTTAAAACTTGTAACTCTTGTCATTGGATCAAAAGCACACTAAGAAAAATTTGTGAATCTTAACCCCTAACAAATCAAACTTTGAAAGATATAACCAGGAAAAAACAATCAAATAACAAACTTTAGTAAAAAGAATAAGGGTGAAAATAAAAATAAAAATAAAAATAAAAATATATTTAAGGGCATAAGAAAAAATAAATTGGAAGGTGAAATTACAAAGAAAAAAACTTTAATAATAGAAAATAAGAGATAAAAAGAATGAGGGACAAAAATAAAAATAAAACAACATTAAAAAGACCTAAAGTAGATCGGTCGTGTACTGTGCACTGGATATTTGCTCTGCTGCTTCGCACCTACATGAGCTCGGTTTTTTTTCCCGTTTATGCACAGTGTAATAATGAATTTGTCCCTCGAAAAAGATTTAAAAAACAGCACCTGGGATGAGGGGTTCCACGGTAATTGGATATTTTTTGTCCGGTCCGGTCCGGTTTTTCTGGCCGGTTTATTTGCTTTTTAATATTTCATTGAATAGTGCAATAACCATTTTGTCCCTCGAAAAGGACAAAAACATGTCTTGGAGGGAGGGGTGATCCGGTAATTGACCAATTTTTTATTCTTTTTTTTCGTCGGTTAACTGTTGGCGCGTCTCCGGACGCACTGTCCGTTTCTACACTCACGCGTGTTTCGGACAATACGTGCGGCTTAATACGGCATCCAAAAATACCCAGCCGACATATAGAATGATTTTCAAGCATGTTCTCTTCCACCTGGTGCGGCGCGTGTGACTATATGGTGTCCGGCAACATGTTAATGGTCGTTTGAATCCCCCCCGCCATTTCTCTCTCTTGTATGCGCAAGATGATATCAGCGCAACTGTTTTTTGTCAAATTTCATTTCAGTCCCTGAATGTTAAAATTTGTTTTTCTGACCCTTATTGCTATTATATAGGTTTTGATTTGTTTCAATTTCATCATTCAATTGAAATTGATTATATATTGTAGTTTCAATTAGGTCCTCATTCTTTTAATTTTGCGGATTGGTCTGAAATCCTTAATATTTTTTGTATCAAAATTTTGATTTATTTCAATTTCATCCTTCCATGCAAAATTATTATAAATCCTTAATATTTTTTGTATCAAAGTTTGATTTCTTTCAATTTTATCATTCTATGCAAATTAATTATGGATTTCAGTTTTATTTCGGTCCTAGTTCTTTCAATTTCCTGTTTTGTTTTAGATTATTTAATTTCAATGTTCACTAAAGCCCCCTTACATATTATTATTTTAAAATGTAATCAGTTTTTTGTTTGATTATTGCTTTTTTGTTAATATTTTTCACTGTCAAGATTCCTAATTATTGTAGGTGAGACATTTAAAATAATAATAATAATAATAATAATAATTGTTTGTGAGTTGTTTTTCTTATAAATATATGAGGCTAAGTATATATCTTTATATTTGTTTAATATTAACGTCCTAATACATATACATACATATATATATATATATATACATACATGTATATATATATATATATACATATATATATACATGTATATAATATTTATAATGACAGCTATAAGAATTGTAACATAAATTCTTTGGTCAATGTTATTTTTTTTTAAATAACTTATGCGTCTTTTTTAAATTTATGATATTGCAGCTCTCATATGACGTGAAAAAAAAATGAAACCACACGTTGACAAGACAAGTTGAGAAAATATGTCAAACTACATACAATAATAAAATAAAAAAATTTCGATGTTTCGCCACTGGCAGCACCAAATTTTTGAATATATAACAAAATTGTTAATGGTAATTTTTTTTTTAAAAAAATGCTATCCATATGAGTTAAATAATCTGCTTAAAAAATTGAAAATTATGTAGTTTTTATATGTATTTATTTTACTATAAATAGGACATTTAGAATAGTAATAATTATTATATATTATGATATTGTTTTGATGTTAACGTTTTAAATGTATATAAAAAATATAAACTGACTTTTCTTTAGAAATCTCACATTAATTTAATCTCATTTCTCTAGAATACTTTTAGTATAAAGAAAAAATATGATTTTTTTAAATTTTAGCAGTTGTATTTTTGTTATCTGTCAAATAAATTATTCATCAAGTAGTTCAAACATTACCAGCAAACCATTAATAGGTTACACGCAACAAATAATATATCTTTGATCAATTTTATCAATTATGATTTTACTATCTACCAAGTAAATTATTACCAAGGTAGTTAAAACAAAACTATCAATCACATTGTTTGTTGCATAAAACAAATTACTATCTGTGCTAAAATTCAACTATTATAATTTAACTATTTGCTAATGAAATTATTAATGAAACAAATAAAACATACACAACAATCAACCTGTATGTTACATGGGGCACGCCAATCGTTTTAACTGAGTTTTTTCAATTTCAATTATATAATATACAGATTAAATAATTATCAAAAGAGTTTTGGCATTAACACCATCCAATCACTTTTAAGCGGGAAAACCCTTGTTTCTAACAGATATTTTCAATTACAATTTTAGTACTTAAATATTAAAATAATCAATTACAACACTCATAAAATCAATCAGTTTTCTACATAAAAAAAACTCAGCACAGCACGCGTGTAAGTTCACTTGTAAACTCTAAATGGAGGACGAGATGAAACACCTACAATACTCAAACAAGAAAGGCAAGGGCAAAAAATAATAATAGAAAGAATATAAATTGAAAATATAAAAAAATATTAAAGGTTCGAGGATGAAAAAATCCAATAAAAACATAAGGATTAAAATAAAAAACAAAAAAGAATAGAGATAAAAATGTACTTTATCTGGAAAAAAAAGAGATAAAACAAGGAAGAAAAGAAATATTGGTGATAAATTGTTACTTCTCTTTCGTCATATATCATACCACGAGAAGAAAAGAAAAAAATGCTTTTAAAAATACAATAAAAATTCAAGTTTGATCACCAAATGATGACATACATGTCGTCCAAATGGCATAAATATAAGCTCAGCGAAGCGTGTAAGCAATTTTCTTGATTTAAAAATAAAAAAGCAATGTAGAATTATTGAAATGCTCTTGTTATCTTGAAACTAATAAATAAACAACATGAATAATAAATAATTAATATGAAAAGACTAAAACACCCCTAAATGCATAACTTATTTATTGTTTTTTAAGGATAAAGATGTATTTTAACTATAGATAAAAGGAGAAAAAAATTAAAAAAAATCTCCTAGTTCACAAAAGATATTTTGTTAATTTATTATAAACTGTCACAAAAACCCAATTTCTATATATAGTTGATAATATATGAATGACGCATGTATGTTTGCACGTACACGTGTGAAAAAATAAAATAGATAAATATCCATATAAAAAATGTCAGGGGATTATACGCACTTCCAAAGTCCTTATCAGTTTTTCGGTGATGAACCTGGCCTAGAAAGATAGGATCGGAGACGAACCCACCGGGTTCTAAGAAATAGATCCAGGCCACTAGAGCTCACATTCATAACAGCTGTCCCTACGCGAGGAAGGTTCCCATCTAACGTTTTGTCAGCAGATTTTATTACACTTCCCGGAGTTACCCTGTCTCGTGATTCAAAGTTTCAAACCCCTTTTTATAAATCCTTCTCCCGGTGTCAGCTTTCCTTGGTTGCCACTACCTGCCCCTTCCCTGTCTCGGCATTATTATAATCACCTTCCTTCTCCTGGCTCTCCATTGCCGAACCCCTCATAAACTCGAACACTTCGATCCCTGACATTAACACACCTATCTTCTTCTCTTCGTCTATCTCAAAGCTGTTTACAAGGGGGAAGAAAAGAGAAGATGCACGCCAAGACTGACTCCGATGGAACCAGTGTTGACACATCATGGCAGCCAAGGTCTCCAAGAAGGCTAGTCTACTACGTTCAAAGTCCATCAAACCATGACATGGAGAAAATGTCTTATGGGTCAAGCCCAACCGTCTCACCACCGCACCTTTACTACCACTGCTCACCAATTCACCACTCTCGTGAGTCCTCTACTTCAAGATTTTCTAACTCACTCAAGATGCCAAGAAGTTTATCTGCCTGGAAACATACAAGGATTAATGACGAAGATGGAGGTGATCATGATGGTGATGATGACGAAGATGGTGGGGGTGGTGCACGTAAAGTGAAATTGTATTTTATTGGTTTCTTGTTCTTTGTTCTGCTGTTCACTGTGTTTTGTTTGATCTTGTGGGGTGCTAGCAAGGTTTACAAGCCTGAAATTTTAGTCAAGGTACGTTTTTTTTTGAAAAATTTACCGAGCTGAATCGGTTTTGGCAACCGAGTCAGTTGAGTGGCTTGTTTTTGTAGGTCTTACGGGTAAATTGAATAGCTGGTGATGATGCCTAGGGCATAGGGGGACTATAAATGTGGATTAGGATTAGACTGCTGTTCCTAGGTTTGCGTAATCCCTGTTTTTTAGACTTTAATTGTGTATTTTTTTAAATATCTTTTTTAGTTAATCAGCAGTAAAAATCAAATAATTAAAGCTTAGGTATAAAATAATTAAAAGTGATTAAAAAGGTGTATTTTTTCGTGTTCTTTTAAGCAGAGCATGGTGTTCGAGAATTTTTATGTTCAAGCAGGGAATGATCAAACAGGAGTGCCAACAGACATGCTGTCTTTGAATTCCACGGTCAAGATACATTACAGAAATCCCGCCACATTCTTCGCCGTCCATGTCACCTCCACACCTCTTGAAATTCACTATTTCCAGCTCAAACTTGCCTCTGGGCAGGTAAAATCTTCTATAGTCTATGCTACCTATACGTGTCTAAAGTCTTCTCAGTCCTTGGTTTTAACATGGAATAACGGCTATGCTACGGGTAACATGGTCATTTTGAATTACATTGATGGGGTGGGGTCAACATTTTGCTAGGTCGTCAGACTTTAGCCCTTCAAGGGTCCCGAGGATACCTTGGGAAATGGGGCATGGAAGGATTGAGGGAATGCTATTGGTTACAAATTTCGAGTGCCTGTAAACGACTGCGAAAACTATGGCGAGCTTTAATTCAGTTTCTTTTGTTGGGAAGCGTAGTTGAACCATTCGCTTGAATTGGACAGATGAGCTTGGTTTCTTTAATCTTTTATCGATTGCTGTTGTGTCATTTTTTATCTGCCTTGAGCTGTGGTCCTTGGAAAGAAACATCTCTAACATGGTTGATCTGAAAAGTCTGCACTACTGTTGGGTTTGCATGGGACTCCAAGGGGTCCGTGTCCCATAGAATTAGTAATCCTAGTTATTAATTTGTGTGGTTATCATGTACTCGTTTATTTTGTGGATTTTGTTGGGTTAAGATCCTTTTCTTCTTCTTTTACATGATATCTGGGTCTAATTATTTGGTTTTGTGGGTCGATGAAATAGATGATGAAGTTTTCTCAGCCGAGGAAGAGCCGGAGGACGGTGGTGACAGTGGTGCATGGTTCCCAAGTTCCCCTCTATGGAGGGGTGCCCCATCTTGCTGATGCTACAGAGCATGTAAACAAAGCTGCTGTGCCTCTAAACCTGACATTTTCCCTGAGGTCTAGGGCCTACATTCTGGGAAGACTGGTGAAGTCAAAGTTTTCTAAGCGTGTTAGATGCACTGTAATTCTAACTGGTAAAAAACTGGGCAAACCCCACAATTTGACAGAAGCATGTGTTTATCACTGAATGATGCACAGCTTCAAGGGGTTCGTAAGATGCATTTTTATTTCTCAGTTGACATCAGCTGCTAATGTTTTGGCCTCATTCTTTTTCCCACCTCATTATTGCTGTCTTCTACATTTCATCGAGGCTGTCAGATGGTTGTTTGGTGTGGAAGAATGGAGCGATCCATGCTTCTTATTTGCAATGTAAATTTCACTACGTATTGTTACAAGGTTTGGAAAGAAAACTGGAGTTGGCCGGCCCTTTCTGGGCTTTATATAGTTTTGCAGTGTGCCGATATTCTTTGTCAAAACAATGGTTGGTGGCTGGGGCCTGTTGTCTTCTACCTTTGCTTGGGTCCAACGAGTAGGACTGGAGTTGACGGTTTGGTTTAGTTAGTGATTTTGCTGGTGTCCAAGCTCACTACCTTTGCTTGGGTCCAACGAGCAGCATGTCCTTGGAGCAGCAAATAATCATGCCGGCAAGTGCAGAATTACATTATAAATGGAGCCACAAAACTTTCTATTGCTTGATTAACCCACCGGTCACAGCCATGATTTTTGAAGGATACCACACTCCTTATCTTCAGAGGAAATAAAAATAATTAAATAAAGTAGATAATTTTATTTATATTCAAGCACTAACGAGGATAATGGACCACGATTTCCTGAGTTCCTGTACGTTCACGAAAATACATCGGTAGAAGTAACGCAAAACATGCCATCTCCTACCTGTGCCCCAACCTGTTTTCTTTCCCAGTAGTCACCCAGGTTTGCACCCTTTGTGTTGACTATAAGGAAAAGGAGGCCCTAGACTGACAGGGACAAGTAGCCCAGTCACGAGGGTAAATTTATTTGGTTTTATACTCCGGATTCAAGGAAGTTTAGTGTGATGGGTTTTCTTTTCTTCTTTACTTGATTTTACGGGTTTAAAAAAATATTAAGTTTAATATTAATAAATATTCATTTTAAAATGATTTTGAATAATTTAAATATGTTGATATTAAAAAAATCTATAGAAAAACTATTTTAATATATTTTAAGAGAAAAATATTTTTAAAAAAAACCATGCATTATAATATGTTTTTTTGCATGTAAAAGCTATTAAGGATCAAGTGATAATTACGTTAATTAAAAAAAAAGACAGTAGAATTCTGGCTTTCAAAAACTAAGAAATGCAAGGGGTTGTTTTTCTCCACGGAATATTCTTTTAATGTTGGCTTTCTTGGAAAATAGTTTATGAACGAATTAATTTTATGAATTTGATGCTTATTGTTTCTTTCTTAATAAAAATAGATTTCAAAGAATTAATTAATTAGTTTTATAAATCAACACGCAAAACCAGGTTTAGTTATTACTTTTTCCTCACCATATAAAATCAGACAAGAGGGGAGAGGCGACTCATAAGATACACGGAGGCAAAGCCCAATGATATAGTGATGGGCGAAGAAGCTTTCACTCGAGCTAAAAGGGCCAGCTTCCAATGAGCCCAGACCGAATGATGGCTGGCCGAAGCCCAACGTGTTAGCCCCTTTTTGTTCCCAGTAATTTTGATTTTTTTTGGTTAATTTTTATTTTAAGCGGAAAGGGGTCAAAATTAGTGATAACAATTTCCGTTTCAAGAGGGCTGATCAAGAGCCCATTTTAGCACAATCATCGACCCAATACAGAAATTAATTGGTGGGCTAAATTAACAGGTTTAAGTAAGATAAACAAAGGCCCGCAATAAGAGAAATGAATCGTGGATTAGAAAACAGCTATGTTACAAGCAAATATTTTTTTCTCCTATCTATTTGCTTTTCTGCAAATAAATTTCACAATCACATATTTAATAAAAAATAATTATAAATCAAACTTTCTCATTTTCACATTTCATATTCATTCGATTACTTGGGCTTGAACCACTCAAACTTGCTATCATTCTCCTTGATAACGAACACTCCAGCAGCCATAAACAACACGCTTAGAATCAAGCCGGTGATTCCCAGGCTCCAGTTAAGGTACCACATCTTGCCATACTTCTTTGGTTTCTTCATCTTAAGCCACATGAAGCAAGGGTAAGCCAGCGTGACCGGCAATGATATCCCTCCGACCAGACCTCCCACGCTTCCGATGGATGGGATCGCGACGGCCAAAAAGAAGACCCCGTAACCGAAAACTGCCCTCAAGATTATCCGGAGCCACCATTGGCACGGCTTCTTCATCCTCTTAGTGAAAATCGATTCCAACTCATCAAACATCGGCATGGCATAGATCTGGAATGAGCTGAGAGCGTTTATTATGATAAGTAAACTAACAAGTCCCATGATGAACTGTGAGGTGTCATTCCTCCTGTACGCGTAGAAGGCTGATTGCAAGCCACCATTTTTTGGAATCTGGAAATCAAGAAAACATCTGCCTGGTTTAGAATACAAAAATGAAACTCTACGGAATGAAAATGGTGGGAATTAAGCATAGCAGTACCCTTTGGCCGTAAGCCCAAAAGCCTCCAATTGCAAGGGGGAATAGACACGCGGCAATAACTGCATAAGCAGCCTTGGCACCCTTCCACATCGGCACACGGGATGGATGCTTCTCACTCGAGGGCATAGTAGCCTGGAAAAAATAAAATAAAAAATTCAATTCGAACCCAAATCACTTTAGAAATATTGGGTTATTTTTTTTAATTCTGATAAAACGAAAAGCATGACATAATAATTTCTATATTATCTGTCACATTTCATAGTTATTGACCAAACACTGGCTTAGCTGGCGTGGTGTTGTCACTAACTAGTATCTCACTCAACAATCAATAATCAAATAGTGTTATATTATATTTAATTTAATTCAACAAGGTCAAATGTCAATGGTCAACTAATTGTTGCTACGTACTTTCTACGTTCTTTGCGAAGGTTTGTCAATTGTACGGAAAAAACTTGATAAAAAAAGAGATTCAAGGAGCTGTTTCAATATATAACGTGTGTGGGCCAATTTGCTAATTTTTAAGTCACTCTAACAGAAAATCTCCAAACAAGTCAAGAAAAATCGGCCAAAGAGAAGGGATTTTTTCTCTTCTAAAACATGATCCTCACAGAACACGTGAATATGCAGTAAGAGTTTGTAAGCTTGAAAAATCTTTGACAATATCACCTATGGATTATCAGCCATTGGATCAAATGCATGACGTATCAAAGTGGAGAAATATTTAATTTTTCTTGCATTGATTGCTAATATGGAACATAAAAATGGAGAAAAAACAAGGTGAAATTTACGGTACCTGGATCTCAAGAACGAGATTGTGACCTCTAAATGCAAAAGCAATAATCCCAAGTGAATTAAGAACTTCAAAGAGCCTATCAATCTCCTTGGCTCCACGAACCGGCTTGTATGTTATGCCAGGCAACCTATCCTTGTTAACAGAAACCATCCACATAATTGTGCAATACACAACAGCTGTGATGGATCCGATAAGCGACACACCGGCAATCGAGTTCAAGTTTGGCAACTGGGATAGAAGAACTGCAGCGCTAGCAAACACCAAGTACCATTCTACTGGTGTCAATGTTTTGACTGTGCATGATTGACCACACACAGTCTGGAAAAATAAATTCGATGTGGACCCTCCGATTATGTTCAGAGCCACGCATGTACCGATTGACAGGTACAAGATCGGAAATAGGCCTAGCCACTTTGCTTTCTTCTCACCTGAATTGTTGAAGAAGCCATGGCTTAGAACACGTATATATAGTTACCAAAAATAAGCATGCTTTTTACTTGTGTAGCAAGACTTTTAAGGAAGAGTAATGATAATTTTATTGAATATTCCTTCAGAAATCATTTCTCCGAAGATTTTAGCTGCATAATTCATACGTTGTAGAATATTTTTCTGAGCTTATTCAGAATACTAAAGGTTGGAAGTCCAAGAAAAACATCGAACACATACCGAAATTTGCACTCATGATTTGAAGATATCTGCTGTAACGAATGCCAGTCTCGGTGTTTTCGTGTAGTTGCACAAGTATGTAAAATGTGTAAAGCTGCCATGCGAACGCAACTGTCAAGGCTATGATGCCCCATGCCCTGTAAAACAAAAACAAAGTAAAGCTCTGCTAGCCTACAAATCGGTCCGATAAGTATAACCTGTCGCACCAAATTAAAGACCAATCATGGATGCTGTTTTTACTTACCAGCCAAGGACAGTGAAGGCAACGGGGAGCACAAGTGCTTGAAAACCAATGCCAGAGCAAAGGCAATGAAACGCTGCGTACCACGCGTTTCCATTTCGGGACTCGGTGATTGGAAGCCAAGCATCTTGAGGGTCGAGTTTTGTGAGTTGCAGAGCCCTTCTAAGAGGACTGCCCAAAGGGGTAATAAAGCGAGGGGTTCTAATTCTTGGGGTTGCATTTCTTGGGGTTGAGCTCCTTGGGGTTTTGCTCGGAACAATATGATCAGGTGTGAGCAACGGGGATCTAGACAACGACGGCGAATGAAATTGCGACGGAGGAGCCGATATCGGTGGCCTTGGTGACGCCGAGGCTGGCCTTGGTGTTACAGGAGTAGAGTTTCTATCCGGCCTTGGTGTACCAGGAGTAGAGTATGCACCAGGCCTTGGTGTACCAGGAGTAGATTTTGCGCCAACAGCTTCACCCATTTTTTCTTTTCGTTTGGTTTTCTTTTGCTCCTCCGTTTGCCCACAAATATCAATCAATGAAGTAAACTATATATAAATAGAGACCTTGATTTTCTCTTTTATGTATTATTTTTTTTTCATACCCTCATGGTCTTAAAGGGCGTGTAAATAAGAGACAGCATTTTGGATAATTTGTAAAATTTCTAGTCTAATTAAGAAAAAAAAGGTTACAATAATATTCCAAAAGGGTTCGAAGACCTGAAAAAAATAATAATCCTCTGTAGCAGCCAACCATACAGAATAAGACCAGCTATTCTTGTCAAACTAGTGCCGCGCTTCCGAGTCTTCATTCTACTGCCGGTCCTGTAACGTTGTCTGCAAAAAGTTTTGTCAGCACATTGCAGGATGCATACCCCATGCATCCAATAAAAAAATGCCCTTATCTTTATCCGTCTTTGACTTGTAAATTGGAATTAGTCCTAGCAGCTATAAGCTAAAGCAAGCCTTTTTTGGAACCATAATTAAGCATATAGTTAAAAATAAATCATATGTTAACTGATTATATAGGATTAAAAATCAAAGATTCTTGATGCCCTAAAAAGTTACAAATCCCTTCTCAATTGCCATTAGGTATATATGATCAAGGCTGATTTGAAAAAATCATCTTCACATCACAATATTGCACCCTCATTTTTTTTTAATAACCGGGGTGTCCGGGCTAGTTTACATGCATCACAATTAATCTCTGAATCCATTAAACACCCTGTAAGCCCAGTGAACAGATAAGACACCGCGGTGGTGACAAACATGCACAAAAAGGTTCGAACCCGGGCGCATAGAAAAGAAACAAGTCCCTGTCTCCGCTAGGCCAAGACCTCAAGTGCAACCCCCCTTTGCACCCTCTTAATCACAGGACTAGCTAGTTTAGTTGCTTAGGCACATAAAAAACCCTTAATATTGTTACTTTGCTAAAGCATGATGGCCCTAGCTAAAGATAAAAAATATGTGAAACGAGGGAAAAATAGGGGAGAAAAGTTTTGATGGTTGAATTTCTAGAAGGTCTGCTGCTGAAAATAGATATGAAGCCACTGATAACAGCATGGTCAACAACATGCATCTCATGATCTGACTTCTTTGGGAGCAGTAAAATCTCTTTCATACTCTCTGTGAGTTAGCTATAAAGGGAAAATGAAAAGAGATTCTAGGGAACGTTTCAAGTTCTAATCTTTATGTAAATCATTCACATAACGTAGCTTGATATATCTCGATCGGGTTCCGGCAAAATCTTTTTTCAAACCTGTGGTAATATATTATGTTAGATGATCAGAACATATAGAACACAGATTCAATGTGATGTCAACAATTTTGATAATTATAAATCTGCCAAGTCCACCGAAAGGCTCGAGTTTTCTTTCCCCTGTGTAAATCGTCTCATATGCACAGAGAAACGTTGAAATGTGTAAATTAACTTGGAAAAATAGCTGTTGTCTATTGACAGTTGATGGGAAGATACAAGTCAGTTTTGATGATTGTGTATGAAGGAGGGTTAATCTTTATCTTGTTTGTTAAGATGAAGATTGCAATCACATAATCAAGAATTTCACTAAAATCATATAGAATGATGATCAACACATTCCAGTTAGTTAGAATCTTTAATTTAATAATTAGTTCATGATGAAATATAATAATGTGTACGACTCGGTGAAAAAAATAATAATACAGATGTTCTTATGATCCGTGATAGGGTTTTACACCAGAAAAAGAAATTCTCTGTTGCCGGCTGGCGGCTAGCTTGGACCAACTTTTATAATTTGATTAATTAAGATTAATTGTCTTACAAGTGGGCTAAAGCTAGTTATAATTTAGACATTGACGGAGAACTATATTTTCTTGTTCGAGTAATCTATTTTAGAAAGGGTCCTGGCAACGTACGAATTTACGGCATTATAGCTAACGACACCATCACCTTCAAAGAGCTGCAACTTGCACCAGGATTTGACCCTAATTCTCCAGCATCAGAATGAAAGTAAGCATATGATCATCATGTATAACACTGTACGTTACCTGGGAGAATGAAATTTAGCGATGTTAAGCCACAAGAACATGATTTCCCCCCCGCATTTCTCAATTTTGGTATAAACTATCTGTCTCTTAATTATTGGAGCTGCATCTAGTTTAGAGATACCATCTAGCACGAAGACACAAAAGAAAAGAAAAAGTCCAGAAAGGCTTTCTCGCATTAATTAGCCATGGTGTGACAATCTTCAAACAAATCGTAATTGCAAGAGGATTTGACCCTTAGTCTCTGGCCTCAGAATACACGATTATTAAGTTTGGCTGGCATTTTTGAAAGTCTATGCACTACTATAAAATTGGTGGTCAATTACAGAATTAAATTTGTCTGACTCTCAGAAACTATATGCTAAAGTAAAGACTGCTGGCTAGTTAGCCCTTGACCGGGACAAGAAGATGACGGGCATGATCTACTGCTAATTACTGACATAAGAACAGCCTTTGCCATTTCTTTATCGACTCTCCCTTGGATCAAAGAACCTACATATTCCATGGAGACTGCATCAATGGCAATGTGATCGGCCCGCCGCTTGGCAGGCCAGATTCTTCCTCAGACATCACCAAGAGTTCCCCAGCAATGGTGCTGTCAAGATATGGAATAGAAAACATGAAACGTCTTTGATCAGCCGTTCAGACAGCAAAATGACCCTGCATGTTGCTACTGCTAGTACTTGCGTTACTATTGTTTCTTTGTAATGAAATTCTTTTCCTCTTTAGGGCATCTAGCCTTTGCCGCTTCCTTGCCATCTTGATAAGTTTCAAGGGGCTGATCATTTTGCTTTGAGTTGGTGAAATTTAGAAGAGAATAAGAGGAGATCCAGTAATTCTTGGTGATTATTGAAATGGGATTTTTGAGTTGAGAAGGAAATGGCAATGCACTCGTTATATGGACTCACCCCGCAGAGACAATGCTTCACTCGTATGTTTTTTTTTTTTGAATGCCATCAAATCCCAATCCTGAAAAGTGTATTTTATAAGTTTAGATGAGCGAATAAAATTTTGATTGTCTATATTTTTATAAAATATACACATACTAACTCAATTTTAAAATATATTATACAAATCATAAACTTTTTATTATCATGTCATATTTATCTTTTCTCCCACATGAAATACGTTATAATTGTGAACTAGCATATCATTCAAGTATTATATCATCAAAGCCCAAACCTCACAAGAAGTCTAAATGACTTAACATGTTTTCAGAGAAAAATAAATATAAATATTTTTTTGGAATTCTTTTTTAATTAGGTTTTATATTTTTTTAATTTAAATTTATTAATCAGGTCCAATTAATTTACTAATTAAACTGTTTTTATGTGGTATTTTAGAACGATTAAGGTTAATTTTTTTAAAAAAATAGTCAAATAAGAGAATATTTCTCTATAATTTAAATATAAGGTTTAAAATATAAGAAATCTTAACTTTCAATCTATATATTTTTATATTGAAGGGTGTTTTATACAACACCTGTATCTATTTTTAAATGTGTTTTAAAATATATTTAGCATGAAAAATATTAAATTGATATTTTTTTAATGTTTTTTTATAATTTGTATATGTTAATGTTAAAATAATAGTAATAATAATAATAACAACAACAACTTCATTCTAATATTTTTTAAAGCTAAAAATTATTTTAAAAAGCACAGTAAACCACAAATCTCAAACACCTGCTTCGCTTACATGATGAGAAAAACATTCAGGAACTCGGAAATCCCTAAAGAAAACCCCGGGTTCTGGTTTTCGGGTCGGGATCATTTGTTGTATTTGCCTTAATAGACATCCATTGATGGGCCTCTGTATTGTAATCCTTGGGCCTTTTGCCTTCACAATTTCTATTTAACCATTCTGGTTGAGCAAAACCGACATGTCGTTTGAATGATTCAGGCAGCCCCTGCTCTTCAGGCAGCCCCTGCTCTTCAAAATGGCAGGTCCCTTTTGAGCATTTTCTTGCCTGGTGACAGAAGGTTTTAGCACTTCCTTCAGAAAATATTGGATTTGGAACGAAAAGGCTGAAACTAGGCAACCAAGCATGGAGAAATTTGATGGGAATTCTGAGAAGTAGTAATTAATATTGACTAAAACTATGTCTTTGGTCACGTACAAAACTTCAGCAAACCAGTAATTGCTGGTTACTTTGTTCTTGGAGTAGCGAATGAAAAGACAATGAGCATCTACTACTACTAGCGATGTCTATAAGCAATGCTCTCTCCATATCTTTATCAAAATTTCGTTGCATCAAGGAGGCTGCATATTTCATGAACATTGCATCACATAGCAATGTTATAGGACCATTTCTTGGCAAGCCAAACTCTTCCTCAGACATTGCCAGGAGTTGTCTAAAGATGTTATTGTTAAGATACGAAATGGGGAACTCGAAGCGCCATTGATCGACAGTGTAGACGACGAAATGCCCTTTACTTGCCACCGGTAACCTGTCATTGTTGTCGGTGATTTCATCTTCACCGCTTCTTGGTATTGAAATTCTTTTCCTCTCCGGGGCTGCAAGTTTTTTCCACTTTTTTGCGAACTTAACGAGTTTCATGAGATTGATCATTTTGATGGTATCTCGAGACTGGTGAAGTTGGAGGAGGAGGAGGAGGAGGCTATCAATTCAGTTATTGAAACACTGAAATTGAAATTTTGAGCCGAGGAGAAAGCGATGATGTTGGGTAGTTATATACCCACCAGGGAAGGCAGAAACTTTACTTGCAAGTGGCCCAGATTGTGTGAAGGATCATGCTTAGAACATGCTTGATTTAGGTAAGCAATCAAAACAATATGCGTGGAGCGGTTCAATGGCGTAACGGGTATGCAAGCTGGTTGATCATAAATGCTTGAGAACCACAGAGAACAAATTGCTGAAATGAATCTTCTTACAGTAATTTGGCAATTTGGTGAGAACATTGATTTGGCAGATTCAGGCATGTGCTTTGCAAGACTTAAGCAAACTGGTCCCCCGCTTTGGACGAACTACCAGACAGGAAATTTGTGGTTGAAGCAAGCCTAACTTAATAGGTTGTCACCCTTAGAAGTCCATTTATCAGATTCCATTTTCAGGGGGTTGTGTAATGTTTTCACTCTCCTCCCAATTTCAAATTACTTTGTCTTCAACAATTGAAAAGCAGAGTCTAAAGGGACCAGAGTCACCGATGACCATGGTTTCAGGTGAGATATGTAGGCATTCTGCCCCCCATCTTGATGAACAAATTCTAGTCATCTTCATACTGCAATTCAAATTGACAAAATCTCCTCACAGTCCTTAATTTACATCAAAATTTTATAAAGCTATAGTTATTCACTGGGGCAACTCTTGTAAGAAAATATTTCTGGGGAAATAATCTTTTGAGATTTATGATTTCGAACGCTAATAACACTAATACATTCATCAGAAAAAGATTCTAAGAAAAATAGTCTCCATACAGAGACCACTTGTCTTTGAGGTAGTTTCTTCCACAGGAAGTAACGAATTTTGGATTTAAAAAGAGGCTACTGGTTTAATGAATGAGAAGGGCTAGAAGAAGTTTCAATTTTAGACACTTGGATTTTGCCATTATTCAGACTTCAAATGCTATATTATATGGTTGTTTCATTCTAATTGTTGCTGAGGTACTTAACCAAGACAATTTTAGATTTCAATTTTAACTAAGATTGATCTGGGGGCAATGTTATCAAAGGCATGTTTCAGGAATTGTTTTTGATGAAAGAACAACCAAGCATAACAAAAAATATCGTATTTCATTCATGTATCAATGTGTATATTAACTTTGTATGGTATTTCAGAAGCTACAAATTGACAATTGTTGATTTCTGACTTCTTGATGAGGATACAGAGTTGATGGGCATCGATTGCTAGCTAAGGTAATCAGCAACGCCTTCTCTACATCTTTAGCCACTTTCTTCTGGATCAAGGTGATTGCATATTCCATGAAGGCAGCATCACAAGGCAAGGTGAGAGGCCCATTGCTTGTCAATCCAAACTCTTCTTCTGCTAGATTGAATAGCTCTTTAACAATTTCATTGCTAAGGTAATCCAAGGGAAGCATAAAGCGTTTTTCGTCAGTGGTGTACACAACAAAGTGACCCTTCTCTGCTGTTGCTGATGTGCTGCAATCATCTGAACCCAGGCTGCTAATAGTTTGAGGCGAGGTGATCCTTTTTCTCCTAATAGCAGCCAGTTTCTGCCTTTTCCTTGCCAATTTGACGAGCTTTTTCGCGCTGATCATCTTGAGACCGGTTAAACTAAGAAAAGAAGATGTTTAGATCTTAGAATGTCGAGTGTGAATCTTGTGATGGAGAGAACGTAATGGAAGTGAGAGGATTATATACACACACAAGTGAGATGATTACAGACACTTCCATTGCCGACACTTCGATACAACCAAAGCAAAACCATGTGAGAGGTTTGTTGTGTGGGGTTGTTTGGGAGGTGGACATGTTTGCCTATGCAGGAACATGAAAAGATGCAGACTTGCATGTTTTCAGTCAAGCGGTTTAACAGTAAAAAAGGTCCAAATTTGTGATCTAGCCGAATCAAAACTTAATTTGTGAAAGGCAGATAGATACATAGATAAGCCTACATGTGCATGTGAATCTGTTCCTGCTGGTTTTGTGAGAGTAGTTCTTCTATGCTTTGGAAAACAAGGACTGCTGGCCCAACATGTCCATTAACTGTCTAACAAATAGTAGCCACAGGCCCACAAGTTCCTTCTTGGATGAGAATTTTGCTCTCTGGAGAATGATTATATATACACCTTATCCAGAAATTTTCAACAAAAAACTCTTACCCTCCTATGCCTGACCTTTTCCTTTAGCCTTTCTTGTTTGTTTTTGTCTTTGAAGCTCGGAGTATAGACAAAGTTTCAAAGATAAGCTTGTCGGACAAGCATCTCCGTGATCTGAAGAAGCAGATATTGAACAGTACTGCCCAGTGGTAATGGAATTGATCACAACTTTCTCAGTCTTGGCTAAAATGGAGTCCATGTATGCTGAACCACATGGAAACCTTATAGGCATCTCACTATACTTTTTAGATCCAGTTTGCATATTCTCTGGACCTCAGCTGGCTAAAACAACTCCATCCTTGAACTGGGTTTATAAAACGAGCTCGTAAAATTAAATCCCAGTTCAATAAATAAATAAAAATAAATATATATATATATATATTAAAAAACTCGTTTATCTCGTTAGAAGTGAACTACCGATATGTGCTTCACATTATTTTTTCATAAATTTATAGAAAAACAAATTTTCAGAACTACAAGATTAATGCAAAAAATGTCGGCATATATTTAGTATCACAAAACTATATGCAGGAGCCATTCTTATTAACTTCATTCTGTTACTACTTCCTTGCCAGTAAGAACACGGCAATAACTTGCAAGACATAGTTTCCAAATGGGTTCGTAGTGGGCCTGTCTGGTTTTTGTGGAGTACCCTATAACTCTTGGCCCACGTGATTTCCTTGCCTATCCGAATGTTTTACGATCTTGAAAATCAAATCTGTACAGTAGCCTCTATGATTTTTTTTATTTAAACCCTTTTCATTTTATTTTAATAAATACCGAACCATAGGAAGAGAGAGAGAGAATTGATTATTAATTATTATCACTATTTTATCTAAACTAAGTAATTAATCCCTATAAGTAAAGAAATAATTGGGTAATTCTTGACCAATGTTGACATTCTTTAATTTAGTAAATATTTCTCAAAATAACTTCTTTTCAAATCATTATTTTTCATCTTTCTTCTATTTCTTAAAACTTAATTTATGACATGGTTGTTTTAAGTTAAAAAAAACCTTTTAAGTACTAAATGCATAGTTTATACAATTATAAGGACTGGTATATTACTTCTGTAAGCGTATAGGGACTACTTAAAATAACTAATTCGAAAGAAAAAAAATATATAAGAAAATTGTGTGCCAAACATGTGGACACCTTAGAAAGGCTTATCCTTCCCACGTATAAAAACGGCCACTTGAAAATTAAGCCAAAAAGAGGAGGCAAAATTACCTTCACTTGACCTGCTCACAGAGAGAGACGGACATGGGTGGCCTGAAACTGCCACCACAAACTCTACACGGTATCCATTGCGGGAGGAGACCACTCACTGCTCCATTTTCAAAACACACCTTCACAATTCAACCAAACTACAGCTCTTCCATTTCAACTGGTAAAAGCTCCTTCTTACTTCTCCAAGCTCTTTGTTTTTTCAATGTTTTTGTTATTCAAGTCTCTGGTTTAGTTAAAACAAAAAAAGATTTAAAATTTGAGCTTTTTAGACTTTAAAAGACTTAACTTTGCACTTTTAGTTTATTCATAAGCATTTAAAACTGCCATGGTCTGTTTCTTGCTTGATTAACACTGTATGGCGTTGCATAATTGAACAAAGATGGTGTTTGATATTGGTTTATTCTTGAAATCTCAAATTGGGTCTTAAGTTTTTTGATAAATTAATTGGTTGTAATTCGAACGGTACCTGATTATGCGTATTCTACTTGTCATTTTATTTAGTGGCATCATTTGGTCTTTAGATATATTATTTCTGTGGGGAATTTTGCAGGTTTTGCTGCAAGAAATGTTGCCCTTTATTCACCTAGTATATTTCCGTGTGGATATTTCATTTTGGGAGGGGCCAGGGAAAAGCGGTTTGGTGCAAGGAGTACAAAAGGTTGATGCAATTAATGGTGTGAAATTTGAAATATGAGTTTGTTGAGTGAACTATGAGGTTCAATTTTTGAAGAATATAGTATTCATCATGTTTCTTTTCAGCTTCAGTACAGCCGGTGACTGAGGAATTGGTGGAGGATAAGACTAAGGAAAACCCAGTGAGTGGGGATGCTATACGTCGTCGATTCCTTGAGTTTTATGCTTCTCGTAGCCATAAGGTTCTTCCGAGTGCTTCTCTTGTGCCAGATGATCCCACTGTTCTTCTGACTATCGCAGGAATGCTTCAGTTCAAGCCTATATTCCTTGGGAAGGTTAGTGGCAAACTATTTTGAACCTGATAGTTTGGGACCCGGTGTGGTGTGTTATTGGACACTGACTATGAAAGAAACAATCGCTGAACTTGTTTTAATTCATTTGTCTACTTAGCATGTGTGTTAAGTTTAGCAAAGTCTAATTAACTTTTTGCTTCCATGGGTTAAAAGTTTTGAGCTTATGATGGTTCTAGTGCTTCTGTCTAGGCTCCCAGACAAGTGCCTCGAGCTACAACTGCACAAAAGTGTATTCGTACAAATGATGTGGAGAATGTTGGCCGAACGACTCGACATCATACATTCTTTGAGATGCTTGGAAACTTCAGTTTTGGAGATTACTTCAAGAAAGAAGCTATTAAATGGGCATGGGAGCTTTCGACCAAGGAGTATGCATGGATATAATAAAACTTTTTCTCATCAATTCTAATTTGAAAGACTACAAAGAAACTTATTAAATTTATTTCATTTGTTCTGGCAGATTTGGACTGCCAGCTGACAGGTTATGGGTTAGTGTTTATGAAGATGACGATGAAGCTTTTGAAATATGGCATGATGAGGTAAACTGCATGAGAATTTTTCTATTGCAAAACACTACGTCATACATTTACTTCTCCTGCCACTAGCTACTCTGTTTATGCAAAGCTATCCATACTTTTGCAGTTATAACAAGTAGTTTTCCACAGAAGATTTATTATGTATTGAAATTTTTTTTTGCATCAGGTGGGTGTTCCTGCTGAACATATAAAGAGAATGGGTGAAGAAGACAATTTTTGGACCAGTGGTGCCACTGGACCTTGTGGTCCATGCTCTGAGCTTTATTATGATTTCCATCCTGAAAGGGGATATAAGAATACAGTATGTATGATGATTCTTTTCCCTTTTTTTTTCTCAAGGACGAGGGAGCCTGCAAAATTTCTCATGCTACTGTTTTTATCTTTTCTTGTTTGTTCTGGATAATTAATTGCAGGATCTTGGAGATGATAGTAGGTTTATAGAGTTCTACAACCTGGTTTTCATGCAATACAATAAAATGGATGATGGATCACTTGAACCCTTAAAACAAAAGAATATAGATACAGGTCTTGGCCTGGAGCGTTTGGCTCGCATCCTTCAAAAGGTACTCATAAGTTTTGCCTCCATCATAAACTATCAAGTTAATATCTTTCTTTTGCATATTTAAAAATAATAATAATAAAAAGAATATCTCCATGGAGGTTTCTTTAACTAGTGGACTTCATTTCATCCACACATATATCAACATTTGTATTGCTTATCTGCATCATAATTAATCTTTCTTCAAGTCTTTTTTTGCTGCAGGTTCCAAACAATTATGAGACTGACTTGATTTATCCAATTATAGAGAAGGCCGCAGAATTGGCAAATATATCATATGCTCTAGCTGATGATCGAACAAAAATGAACCTTAAAGTACATTGATGCTTAACTTACCTACTACATGTCAATTATTTCATTTCAAGAAAGTCTTTTTTTAACAAACGTGCACCTGAAGTTTTTTTTTTTTTTTCAGATTATAGGAGATCATTTGCGTGCAATTGTATATCTCATATCAGATGGAGTGCTCCCATCAAATATTGGTAGAGGTTATGTGGTTCGTCGGCTTATCAGAAGAGCTGTTCGTATTGGCAGATTGCTTGGTGTAAGTGGGGGTGGAGAGGATGGAGCGTTTTTGCCAGCCATTGCAGAAAAAGTAATCGAAATGAGCCCCCATATTGATCCAGATGTAAAGGCTAGAGGACATGGCATTCTTGATGAGTTGCAAAGGGAGGAGCTTCGTTTTGTGCAGACATTAGAGAGAGGAGAAAAGCTGCTTGACCAAATGCTTGCAGAAGCACTATTAAATGCTCAAAAAAGTGAAACCTTACCTTTCTTATCTGGGAAAGAAGTATTTCTACTGTATGACACTTTTGGGTTTCCAGTGGAGATAACCACAGAAGTTGCTGGAGAACGTGGTGTCAAGATAGATATGGATGGTTTTGAAGTTGAGATGGAAAACCAAAGGCGTCAATCTCAGGCTGCACACAATATTGTTAAACTTGCAGTTGAAAATGGAGGGGATCTTGCTGAAAATGTTCATGATACTGAATTTCTAGGATATGACACACTTTCTGCAAGAGCAGTAGTTGAAAGCCTCTTGTTAAATGGGAAATCAGTGATACAGGTTTCTGAAGGAAGTGAAGTAGAAGTTTTGTTGAACAAGACACCATTTTATGCTGAATCTGGTGGTCAGATTGGGGACCATGGATTTCTATATGTTACACAAGATCAAAGCAAACAGACAGCTGTTGTGGAAATTAAAGATGTTCAAAAATCTCTAGGTAGTGTATTTGTTCATAAGGGTACTATTAGAGAAGGAGTTCTAGAAGTTGGGAGAGAAGTGGAAGCTGCAGTAGATGCAAAATTGAGGCAGCGGGCTAAGGTGCTTAACCATGGATTACCTCTTGTTCTTCCTAAATAGATGCTCACTGCATGAGCTTGGTTAAAATTCTAATGGACATCTATAGATGCTTAACTTCAAGCAGAGCCCTTTTAAAAAAAAACTGAAGTATGCCAAATGCAGTGCTAATATGCAATGATATGATAGTTGTATGCAACCATCTTTCTACCTTGAAAGCCTTCTATCTTATTGTTCAAATGATATCTTGTAGGTTCACCATACTGCTACTCATTTGCTACAATCTGCACTTAAGAAGGTTATTGGCCAAGAAACATCACAAGCTGGTTCACTGGTTGCTTTTGATCGTCTCAGATTTGATTTCAACTTCCATCGACCACTTCTTGATGGTGAGCTGGAGGAAATTGAAAAATTGATAAATGGATGGATTGGGGATGGAACACTTCTTCAGACTAAGGTGATGTCACTTAATGATGCAAAAGAATCTGGGGCCATTGCAATGTTTGGAGAAAAGTATGGGGAGCAGGTACAAGTGTATTTTATCGTATCTTCTTCTCATAGAGCTTTCAAGTAAATGTGCCATACCTACATTTGAATAGTTATATTAACCAACCATATCAAGCACCAGAGGAAACAAGTTCCCGAGTTTATATGCTGATGTGTTGTAGGTGCGAGTCGTAGAAGTTCCTGGTGTGTCCATGGAACTTTGTGGTGGAACCCATGTGAGCAACACTTCTGAAATACGTGCCTTCAAGATCATCTCTGAACAGGGCATTGCATCTGGAATCAGACGTATAGAAGCTGTGGCTGGTGAAGCTTTCATTGAATACATTAATGCAAGAGATTCCCAGATGAAACTTTTATGCTCCACTCTCAAAGTATGTTTTTGTTTCACTCCTCTTATAGGATATTTATATTTTTTCCATCTATTCTGCATCCTTCCAGATGTCTGGCTGCCTGTCTGTGTATTATAAGAGGAGAACCGTTCTTCATTTGGCATATTTATATATGTAAATCTGCCATTATATAAATGGATATATTGGGGATGGATTGGTTCTTTAGATATGTGGTTTCAATTTCAAGCTGAAGAAATTTTTTTGTGTTCATTTAATGCTGCATTTGAAGGTGAAAGCAGAAGAGGTGACAGCCAGGGTGGATAATCTCTTAGAGGAGTTAAGGACGGTAAGAAATGAAGTTTCTGCTTTGCGTGCAAAAGCAGCAGTGTACAAAGCATCAATGATTGCCAGCAAGGCATTCTCAGTGGGAACTTCGAAAAAAATCAGGTAAATGGTGCTTCTTTAGTGCATGCATGTACATGCTCATAATACTTAATGTGTCTAAACTCTTGCATCTCAAATTATGCCTAATTTTCGAATCAACCACCAAATCGCATGTGCTTTCCACTTGAAGAGTTAAATTGACCTTTTCTTTCTTCATCTTACATTAGTTTTCCCTAGTAATAGTAGACATTACCTAGTTTGATAAACTAAAAGGCTAACCTTAAGAAAATGAATCTCAATCATTTAATGGTTTAAATATGCACATGATTTTTGAAGAAACTCCAATCTCAAGGGATCAGAACTGGCATCATCTGTATTAATGATTTGTATGTTAGTTCTGCAGACCTGTAAAATGTAGCTGTTTCACTTGGCTGTCACTTCAGTGTGATAGTTGGTTCCTCGTCTTTGAAATTGCTAGCTGTAATGTAATGTGATTGTCAAACATGCTAAACACTTTCCACCATGTTTTGGGACAAAAGAATGACCGATTGTTTTGATTATGTTCATAAATTTTGCATATCAGGGTACTAGTCGAGTCAATGGATGATTTTGATGCTGATGCACTCAAGAGTGCAGCTGAATATCTAATGGATACACTGCAAGATCCAGCAGCTATAATTTTGGGCTCCTGTCCAGATGAAGGTAAGGTGAGCTTGGTTGCCGCATTCACTCCAGGAGTAGTTGATCTAGGTATCCAGGCAGGGAAATTTATAGGACCTATAGCAAAACTGTGTGGCGGAGGAGGTGGTGGCAGGCCTAATTTTGCTCAGGCAGGAGGGAGGAAGCCTGAGTACTTGACAAATGCCCTGGAAAAAGCTCGGACAGATCTTATTTTGGTTCTAACTGAGAAGGCAAACTGAATAGCTCATATTGCTCGGTATGTCCTTGGAAGTTTCCATTGGGAAATTCTTTTTGTTTCTGTATACTCCGACGCATTGCTTGGTCACAGCTGCTGGGCTGGGCATACTTCCATATATCAACACAAGCAAACAACAATGAAATAGTTGTTAGTGAAATTGACTCTCCCTCTTCTCCTCCCTGCGTGTAGATATGGTGTATGGAACAGTGAGAGAGAGAGGGACGAAAGGGGGAAGAGAAATGTAAAATATTATTCAATCCAGGCAGATGCGGTGGCCTTTTCAGCATGTATCCAACTGCCACTTTCAACACCATTTTTTTCTCCAAAGCATGGCGAGCTACATGAATCTTTTGTCAGGTTACTTTCAAATGGAGACTAGAATTTTTACAGTACTCTTTAAACATGGAATGACATTACAGTTATTCTTACTCTCCAAGAAAATACCGTTGCTGACACGATTTACGAAGATCCTTGGAGAAATCAGCCGACAAGAGAGGAGACAGATTTGCTTGAACTAAAGATAATTGCCGCTGTCCGTGAGATGAAAGACTTGCTAAACATTGAGTACTCGATTGCTTTCTTTTTGGAACTACTAGGTTAAAATCGACAGAACAGCAATTGTCAAGGGATGAAAAATGCCATTAAAGGCTTCATATGAAATTTCGATAAAAGATTTTGTCGGAGAAAAATTGATGAAAAAACCTCTCTTAAGACATTTAGTTTTGATTTCTACGTCCCCAAAATAAAGATTTCTACGTATGGCATAATGATGGTGTTCATTTACAGCTGGATCCATTATCCTTAAATTGACGGTGTCTGATTTTAGTGGTGTCCACAGAGGATTAGGAGCGGCTATTTCACCTCAATTTATAGATATTAATCCAAACCGAAGTGAATATGTAGAATTTATCGGGTCGAGTTGAAGTCAAATTCAAAAGGCAAGAATTTAGGGTTTCGAGCTGGAAAACAAAATAAACATATTTAAATTAAACAAATAAACAATTTTAAAGTCCGGAAAACAAAATATATAGCAGGGAAATATTTTTAAATTATGGTATTCAAGTTTAGATTTGAATTTATAAATATCCTAGAAGTAGCCGAAACTTGATGTTCAATGATGAAAAATCATATCCAGCTTGAGTTGATGGGATTGAACATTACAAAACTTGATTTTGGGGCATCCCATTATCATCATGCCTCTAGGAATCCTCCATATTCGACGTGGACAGATGCCAAAAGCACAGCCCTCGTCTCTGAGCAGAAGGGAACTTTGACTTGAAGAGAAAGAAAAGGAGAACGCAAAGTCAGAAGAAATGGTGGGCTGTGGATCCATTGAGTTTTTTATTTTAAATTAAATATTTTTTATATTTTTAAATGATTTTTTGATATTAAAAATAATTTTAAAATATTAAAAAAATATTATTTTAATATATTTTTAAACAAAATATATTTTAAAAAATAACTACAGCCACCATATTAAGCAGATATTTCGTCTTGTATGGAATCCCGATTACTTGCTTCTATCACGTAAAGAGAAAATCGGCCCTCCTGCTCTCAGTGAAAATATCTAACCCCTGCAAAATATGGATATTTCCACGTAAAAAGACTCGACATTTGCAAATGAACATGCAATATTTCTTTTATCCGGGTTAAGGATATTTTCATTTGTTTATTCATTCAAAATGAATTTATTAAATAGCATAAGTAATTATTGTGCAGAACTAGAATTATTTTATTTATTTTTATAAACCACCCCGCAGCTGTCCATTTGGCAATACTCTTGCTTGCCAAGAGAGGCTTGCGCAAGCAATTGTTCTTATCTTCCCACTCTTTATTAAGCAATGATCACTTTCACCAAACTTTTACCCTCCAAAATTGTTTTTTTTAATTTTATTTAATTTTGGGGACCATACACGTAAGCACCTTCAATGATGCTCACAAAACGGGGAAAAAATATCGCTAAAACATGAAATTAATTATCCATGAATCAATCTCTTATCAATTTGACCCTAACTCTTTTTCACTGTCAGTATTCATTAGCACACATACGCCCCGATTTAACCAAGGGAAATTGTTTTCCACCCATGCATGTCTTTGCCCCAAAAGATAATACAATAACATTTTTTTAGATGTCAAGTTATTTTAAATCACCTTTTATATATCAAAATTAAATTGTTTTATTTTTTATTTTTATTAACAAGAATGTTCAAGTCAACTTGCGCGTATTTCAATTAATCATACAGTCATTGAACTTAACAATTATGAAAGTCTTTATTGTCAATCATATTAGCAATCACAAAACCCAAACCTGAGAATACAAGATAAACAACTAAGTCTCAAGCTCTTACCACTAAACCACCCACTAGATATTTAAATTATTTTTATTGTGTGTGATTGCTTGTACATTACATAGTGTTTTTTTTATTAAGAATATATTTAAAAAAATTATGTTGGCACATTAAAATCAAATAATTTAAATGAAAAATAATTTAAAAACATTTTAAAAAATAAACAGCTAAATAAATCTATTTTCAAAAGCTCTTTTTATATTTGAATTCAAGTTGAAAACATGAAACGAAAACAAAAGGTTAGCGCAATCAATTGTTCTTACATTCTTGTTGAAGTTTTACAAACATGGCCCAAAAATCAAGATAGGTCAAATGCAATTTGGGGGGGCAATTTATAAGAATTTTAGTTTGTTGAGGCAACCTCTCTCTCTCTAGAGTATCGAAAGTGTGATCATGTAGAGAATGGAAACAAGGAAGAAACTTCTCCTAGGAGTGCGAAAAGTATTCTGCCTTCGTCAACATAGTCTCACCACCCTCTTACATATCTCCAATTCTCTCTCTCCACAGCTGTAAGTGCTCGGACAACTAGTCGGTGCTTGACCCCATCATTTCTTTACTCTGTCTATCCGCGTTTTCTGTCTCTTTTTCCCTGCGACCTCAGCTTCTCTGCATGCATATTTTTAATTTTTAATTTTTAATTTTTAATTTTTAATTTTTAATTTTTAATTTTTAATTTTTAATCTATATATTAAAGTTTATCAAGATTTACTTCGTTTTTATTTTGGCTAATGCTGACCTGTAGTCCACTCTACAGTCTCTTTCACTACCCTATAAATACCTCGTTCCTCACTTCGTTTCTCTTATCTCGACCCTCTTCTTCTTCACTCGATTGCGTGCACTGCCATGCTTGATTTCTCGTCTTTCTTTTGTGGCAATTTGAAGAACAGAATGGCTATCTTTCTTTGCTTTCTTTTCTTGATTATCTCCTCCGCTACTGGTTGTGATCGATGTGTTCACCAATCTAAGGCTGCATATTTCTCCAAAGCCTCAGCCCTTTCATGTAAGAATCACCTTCTTTTGATTTCATTTTTCCTGTATTTTGAATGGGGTTTTTAATTGGTGCGAATTTTTTGTTCTGTGAAGCTGGGGCTTGTGGGTATGGTTCCATGGCAATAGGGTTTAACAGCGGACACCTTGCGGCTGGTGTTTCTTCTCTTTACAAAGATGGAGCTGGATGCGGTGCTTGTTTTCAGGTTACTACTACTAAACCACACCTCTTGTTTGCTTTCCCTTTTGTGGATTTTTCTTACGAATGATCATATTATTTGATTGGCTTTGGCAGATAAGATGCAAAAACACATCTTTATGTAGTAGCAGAGGGACTAGAGTGATGGTGACTGATCTCAATCGCGATAACCAAACAGACTTTGTTCTTAGCAGCAGAGCTTTCATGGCCATGGCCAACAAGGACATGGGTCAGGGCATTTTGAAACAAGGGATTTTGGACGTGGAATATAAAAGGTGAGAGCATATATTATAAGATTTATTTATCTCGATGATCATCATAAATATAATAGAATCTCTCTGGTTAAAATAATGATCATGTGAATTAAATAATCGATCAACATGATGGGTTTTTTCCAGTGGATTCTTCAGGTGATGGTTTGGTTATACCAGCTACATAAAGAAATGAAAGTAATACAGGCAAACTTTTTATAATTTTATACATTATAGCTGGGAACTAAAAACGAGAACATTAAATGCTGGTAGCGGTCAATATGTAAACTGTTGTCCATAAAATCTGAGGTAACATGACTGTATAATTGAGAGGATTTGCACAATGTTCTACAGCTAGTATTCTGTGTTATTAAACTCCACTTGATATGCTGAGTTGATCCGAGGATTTGAATAAAATAGGTTAAATTTGATTTAGTTTTTTTAAAATATATTAGAAACAACATTGGTTAACTTTTATAAAAAAAATCTTGAAACAAAATTGTTTTGGGTTAGCCATTTAATCCTTGATGGAGTCAGGTTTGATAGCTTTGGTGGTATTGTCTATATTTTAGGGTTAGATTTTGATTCAGTTATTGAAAACCAAAAAAAAAAAAGTGTCAGAAAATATTGTATATTTTATTAGTCTTTTTTCTAACTTTGCATCTCCTTTGTTTCATCGATCAGGGTACCTTGTGAATACAAGAATCAGAATCTGGCTGTTCGAGTAGAAGAATCAAGCAAAAAACCAAATTACTTGGCCATTAAATTGTTGTATCAAGGTGGTCAGACAGAAGTGGTAGCCATGGACGTTGCTAAGGTCAGCTTTAACATACAGCAATGGAGTAAATTATATTTTCCAGTATAATGCTTAAACTATGCTGCCCTCTTGTTGATTCTGCTAAATTTTCTCAGGTTGGTTCTTCAAATTGGGGTTTCATGAGCAGAAATCATGGGGCAGTATGGGACACAGACAGAGTTCCAGCAGGAGCACTTCAGTTCAGATTTGTAATAACTGCTGGATTCGATGGAAAGTGGATTTGGGCTCAGAATGTCCTGCCTGAAGACTGGAAGCCTGGGATGACGTATGATTCAGGAGTCCAAATTACTGATATTGCTCAAGAGGGTTGCTCTGATTGTGACGATGGGAGCTGGAAATAAGGGGTCCTGTCCTGCCACTGCTAATGTGAATATTCATCTATACACACTCAGTTTAATCTGATATCATTCTTCACAACAGAATTCAATAATGTTGAAGAATTCTATGAAATTAGCATGATTTTTTATAGTAGTATCTATCCAGTCTCAATGTTCACAATTTTTTTTAGTTTTGCGAGTAGGACATTTGTCCATCTCTAATGCTCTGTCAATCCAGTAATCTTAAAGTTGTCGGAGTGATTTAATAATCCACACTCTTTTCCGGATAAGTTTCACTGTTCTTTTCTCGATCAACCTCGTTTTAATCGAAAGAAACATGGGATTGTAACTTGGATTCTCTGAGTACTCGATGTGTACAAGACAAAAGCAACACGGGTTTCTCGACTGAATATCCTAATTTTGGGCGAATTTCTCACTGCCAGTCTGCTGCCATAATTTGATAGAAGCTGGGGGGGGGGGTTGGATGCTGGTAGCAATGGTTGATCCGACAGTTATTTAACATGATCCAAAGACTATATACTGTGTCATTTGGATCAACACTCGGTTACAAAGTTACAAATAAATCCCCATTCGGGGTTAATTTTTCACACTTCCAGCGTCACGGTGGAATGATTTCCCTGAACAAAATGTTACCAGAGCAAGAATTATATACTGCCAGCCATTCTTGTGCTTCAATTTTCTATCAGAAGCCCGTTTTATCAGGAAGAAGTCCCCAAAAAGCCCATTCCACCCGTCACAAGGGTTTGTAGTTAAGAGTGAAGGCCTAACTTGTATAATATAGCATCATCAATTAAAAGTAGGGCTGAAAATTGTTTGTGGGCTTAAAAAAACCGAAATTCAACGTGATTTTACAATCTTGTAATAACGAACGAAGGTAGTGGCCCAAATTATCTTGACTCGATACCACATTTAACTTGATTACATTCAAGTTCATTACCATGCTTAGTGAAACATTTGCAAATCACTCATCAAAGCAATGAAAGGAAAGCCTAGTTTTTGCAACTTCAACATATCAGCAGGATTAAATCCAAGTTGGCCCAGCATCAAAATGTTCATTTCGGCTTCATAAGGTGTTAGAGAATAATATAAATTATATTCTAGGATTTTATATAATTTAAACTCTTAAGTGAGATGGTTCCTTAACACGGTGTCAAAGCCTTGTTAACCCAACGGTCACAAGTTCAAATCTCACCACCCCCATTCTATTTGATAAAAATCAAGCATAGAGTAGTGTTGGTCTATGTAAGTTTTAAATTCAAAGGGTTTTCACTTGAGATGGGTTTTTGAGAATCATATAAATCATATTTTGAGACCTTACTTAACACAAGTGAGACAGTTCCTTAAATAATCGTATCAGCAGGACTTGTATCTGCTTCCATGAGAGAAATTGTGAAAAAATGTATTGCTGGCACCGTGAGTTTTTGTGCTTATTTAGGAATATGGGTGGTATTGTTTTTGAAAATCAATAATTTGTATTAGTGATTTTAAAATATACGATAATAATCAATTTGTAAAGCTCAGTGGGCATGATGAATACGTGTAGCTTGATAAAACATGGACTGGCACATGAAATTCCAAGGTCAAAATGCTCGGGATTAGGTATTAATCCACTGGGTGTCTTGTAAGCTAGCTTTAAGCCGAACAGGGTATTCAGACTGGTAAATGTCCCATCGTTAATCCAGCCACGTTGATTGCTTTGACCCGCGTCAGCAAGATACTACCCTCTAAATTATTGTCATTACAATTAATTAATATTCGCTATTATATTTTATGATTAAATACTCATGTTAGCACGCGCGATGGAATTGCCACACCACCTCGGAAAGTTATTCTCGGTGGGGTTTTTAATTGTCTAATTTTATTGCATCCATTCTATGACCCTGATAAATTCAGACAAGGATGTTATATTTAGATTGTTGTTGGCCGGTGTGGTTTCAATTAATTTTTATTTGGAAATGTATTAAAAAATTTCTTTTAATTTTTAAATTTATTTTTAGAATGATTAAGAAAACTAAAAATATTATCATTTAGAGCAAAAGCATTTTTTTTTTCAAAATTACTTTTAGAATATTATTCGAGATTTTCTATTTAATTTGACAATGAAATCATTAGCTGGAAAGCATCTCATGTAAATTTTTTGCTTGGTCTCGTGGATAATTTTTTATTACTGTTATTCTCGAAATTACCTATGTGTTAAGGAACTATCTCATCTAAAAACTTAAATTATTAGGTGAAGCTTCAGAATATGATTTATATTATTTTTTAACACACACCCTCAAGTGAAAGCTATTTGGGCTTGAAACTTGCACAAAATCACTTTATCTTGTGCTTGTTTTTTTATCAAATAGAATGGGATGGTGAGATTCGAACTCGTGACCGTTGAGTCAACAAGACTCTGATACCATGTTAATAAACCATAATATAAAAACTTAAATTATTAAATGAAATTTTAGAATATAATTTATATTATTTTCTAATATTGTGAGTATGTAGTTCAAAGATACCAGGTTAAGCTTCTGTCGACATACTATAAGATGATAACCACATCTGGACCAAGATGAGAAAATTTTAGTTGAATAACCAAAAAGGTTGTTCTCTTTTTTAAATCCATGTTAAAGTAAGGCACTAATCCCTCTCCCGTTCATTTCCAAATGTCAAGGCGAAGTGTAGATTTTCAAGGCAAAAGAAAAGGAGAAAGGTAATCATCCCACCGGGACACTACATGAAATATGACAACTATCTTGGAAGAAAAAAAGTATACATCACATATCATATCTAGTGGGTGTTGTGGTGATACAAATTTGGAATTTAAGGATTTATTTTCTCTGTGATCTTAATTATTTTTAAGTTTGAGCCTTGTGATTAAGAATTATTCTCAGGTTCGAGTCTTGTGGTTGTTAATATGATAATCAATAAAAATTTATATAATCATTAATTCCAGGACCTGTAAAATTAATCAAGTTACGTACAAACTGACCCGGATATCCATCTCAATCAAAAAACAAAGTACACACCACAAAAGGCTAAATTCGTTTGAATAGTATGGTGCTATGGCCTATGGGAATAATAATGTTTGGTATAAATTAGGAAGACATCCTTCTCCCTTAGCAGTAACTTGTTGTCATTCATGGATTTAGCATGGTGGGAGTTCGAAAAGCACACCAGTCAAGTTGATTTATAAACAAATCCCAGCTAAAATGAATCAATTTGTTCTGAATCAACAGAATAATATTTCCCGGACTTTAAAGATTTTATCCCGCTACTCTTTTTTCTTCATTGTCAAAAACCAAGGCACGGTCGTCATTCGACTTTGATTGAAATTTGGAATCCTATCCCAAGGAAACAAACGCATATGAATCCCATAAAAAAAGGAATGAATTCAAGTTGGTGTTAACAGTTTTTTTATTAAAAAAAATGAGAAAATATTGTAGCTGAATTTAAAAACTTTGAATTATGTGAGTAATTTCAGATATTAAATTGATTTTATATTATTATTTTAGAGTTGTGATATTTTTAAGATTTTTTTTTAAAAATAGGTAGCATGTTAAAGAATAGAGAGAGAGAAAGGCAAGGAGAGGTGCCTCTTTCTCCCGTTGATCTCCCAAAAGATGTTCATTAATAAAAGAAAACCCATCATACGATAATTATACGAGGACATTCGAGGAACAAATACACTCTTGCTGCGAGCAGCAGGGAAGAAGGAAGAAATCAACGACCAAAACCATGATGCGGCAGAAGAAAGTCAAATCAAGAGGATGATCACTGATCATGATTCTATGTATCAGACTCTAGCTCGAGACCCTATATGGATAAAGTGCCTAATGATTCAACTTTTTTATGTCCTTGAAAACCAACCCCTCCCTGACGATTTCACTTCATATAATTGAAAAAACCTGACGGCTAAAAATAATTAAAATAATGGGATTGTCGTAGCCTTACTCCTATCTAATTTCGGTATATTTATTGCTTTGTTTCGAAAATAATTTTGAAAAAAATATTTTTATTTTTTATTTTAAATAAAAAAAATTTAAAATCATTTTAAAGTATTAATGTTAAAAATGATCTAAAAAATATATAATTTTAATATATTTCTAAACAAAAATCACTTTCAAAATCAACTACAATTTCTAAACAAACTACAACTTCTAAACAATCACTTCATAACTTCATTTTCCGGCACCGTTCCAGGAATGACTATGGCTCCATGGCTGTGGCACAATCATGCGATTGAGATATTGTTTTCATTGTATTTCAAAAACAAATTTGAATTTTTTTAAAAAACATATTTTTATTTTTATTTTAAATTAACTTTTTAGATTATTTTCAAATGTTTATATTAAAAATAAAAAATTATTATTTTAATATATTTTTTTGATAAAAAACATTTTTAAAAACAATCAGATACATGTTTTTCTGACATTTGAATTAACTGGACAAAATAAAAGTTGGGGTAGGTAGGACAGTGTTTTTCAATCTAAAATTAGGTCATTAAAAAAAAAAAAAAAAACTATAGAGCTCCTCACCGAAGGCTCAATATTTTGTTTTTATTTTAGGAGCAAAACAATCACTTTACTATAATAAAAGATTATCCCGGTCAATTAATCCCCCGTAAATTTTACAATAACCTCTGTATCATCTATAAAAAATAATTATGCCCCTGGTTATAAGCTTTATCACTTTTCCAATAAACATTGAGATGTGTTCATAGCTCCAGTACTTCCCTTTTAGTTTTTTTTTTTTTTTAATTACTAGCTAGCATGGCAAGACACGACATCGATGACATGTATGACGACAACTAGGTTAGAGTTCCTCCATCAATCAGTAAACAAAAAAAGAGGGGACCTCGTGTTATAGCAACGCCTCCTCTGGAGGTCGACACCCCATTAAATTCAACAGTGTAGCATGACAGTCGGCGCGGAGCAATCATTGCGCCGCCTTGCTCGGTGTGCCATCTCTCCTTCTTCCCGTAAGAAATTTAAGTTGCCATGGCAATGCATTTAACAGCCCCCAGTTATTCACTGACTAGCTACAGCCAGTATACAGTAATAACTTCCTTTTCCCGGTCTTCAATATGGGTCATGTCATTTAAATTATTATATATACATTAATTAAACAATTATTTTTAAAATTATAATAGGAGTAAAATGTAATTTTAACCACACCCATCTACTTTTCATGCATCCATTTCATCTAAAAAAATAAATTCTTCATTAAGTTTCTTGAATAATTTTTTAACATACTTTCTCAGGTAAAACAAATTTGAACTTGAAACTTATATGATCTCATAATATTTTATACTTGATTTTTATCAAATAGAATGAGCATGGTGAGATTTAAACTCATGATCACTGGATTAACAAAATTTTGATACCATATCATGAAAACATCTCACCTAAATATTTAAGTTGTTAGGTGAAACTATATAATATTATTTATATCATTATGTAGCACTACTTACCAGGCAAACAAACTTTTAATTGACATATTTAGAAGCTTTCATGACCGATCAATGTGCCCCAGATCAAATAGCTAAAAACTTGTTTATTTTTATGTTTATAAGTGATTTTAAGAAAAATGAAAAATGTTTTATATTTTTTACTGTTTAAAATTAATAACTTTTACTATTTTCATATTTATTTTAATGTGTGTGTATTAAAAATAAAAATAAAAAAATTTATTTTGAAGATAATAATACAAAACAAGCCGTAGATTGTTGAATGTAGGTGATGACGCGACAGAGCATGTTGGACTACGGAGTCTGAAGTTTGGACAGAACATCTCCTTTGCATCTGCCCATAAGAGCAGCATGGCATCTATCCTCGAATCAAAAAAGGACAGGTAAAAAAAAAAGTTGTAAGAAATGGGTGCGTGCCTACTTCTGGAAAAATCACATTACAGGAGCGTTTGCCTGCTTCATTGCAATTCTGTCAACGGGCCACGCTTGTGCTGAAAGGAAGAAGACAACAAAGAAGTGTATACGACCTGTTAACTTCCTGACATTGTTATTGGATAATGATTTTCAGAGTGTAAAATATTTATTTACGGGGAATAATTTTTTATGGCAAAAGAAATCGGATTTTTTTTATGTGATCGAGAACTTGTACTGATGGCGTGGCACTTACGAAAACTGATATGTGATAATACAAAATAATAATATAGAAATAATAAATACGTTATTTATTTTTACTGGGCCACAACACGGCCAATCAAGCGGGCTTCCCACCACCCTACATCGGTAGAATTTTTATCGAGGGCTCGGCTATTTACTTGATAAGATAAACATTGTGTCACGTTCTTGCTCTCTTTTTGTTTTTGGCGATTTAGCCACTTTTATGATTGGTTGACCCTGTATTTTAAACAAAAAAATGATTTTTCTTATTATTTTTTGTTTCAAATTATTTTTTTATTTTTAAATTATTTTAATACGCTGATAAAAATTATATATAAAAAATATTATTTTAATATATTTCTAAAATAAACACTTTAAAAAACAACTTCAACTAAACTATTAAATATAATTTTTACATAATAAATCCAGGTAAAAATAAAATCATCATGATACACAAAGTCAGTAACATATAACCTTTCACGACATATTACATGCTTCATTATTTTTTTAATTAAACTTTCTAGCTAAGTTTCAAATTTACTTAATCATCAAAATAATTTATTTTTTGAGCAAGACCAATGCATTCCAAATTATCCAGTTTAACTATTGACGGTGGAATAGCCCAGAAAATCCTTTGAAAAAATCGTGCTATACATTAAATTAAAAGCATTGAGAGGGTGTTTGTTAATGTATTTTAAAAGTATTTTTTTTTAAAAAAATTATTTAAAATTAAAAAAATGATATTTTTAAATTATTTTCATATATTGATATCAAAATTAATTTTTTTTTAAAATATTATTTTGATATATTTTTTTAATAAAAATCATTTTAAAAAATAATATCACTCATACTCTTGAACAATCACTAATTATTTATGGTTGATGCGTGGTATAACCACACTAAAATCTCTGGCCTTTAATTTCGAGTCAATATTTGATAATTTAAATAATTAAGGATTGACATATTATATATGCCCACCACATGAAATCCCGAGCGAAAAAACGTTTGTCCGTGAAAAGACTAGACACGACGTATTTTTTCAAAAATAACTAGCATATATATATATATATATATATATATATATATTATCAAGCTTTGCATATATCCTGCCATTATCATCGTTTTGTTTTTGAAATAATTGAATTTTTTTATTTTTAAAATCTAAAAAATAATTTTTTTTGATGTTTAGATATCATTTTCATATGTTATATTAAAAATAATTTTTTTTTAAAAAAATATTTATATATTTCTTAATAAAAAACATTTTTAAAAACAATATCAACCAAACTCCTAATTAGGTACAAAAACTTCAATTTTCATGACCAATTTAACTTGTTTTTTTTAATAGGAGGCATAACAGATTTTTTACTAAATAATAATAAAAATATAGTTTTATTAAATTCCACTAGTATCCCATAATAAAAATAAAAATAATAATTAAAAATGTTAATTAAAAAAATTAAAACGCTATAATTGGAATAAGTTTTTATCATCCCCATGTAAGAAAAATAAAAGTACTATACATATATTTATTTATTATTAAAACGTATTTTTTTGAAATATTTTTTTTAAAAAAATATTTTTAATATTAACATATTAAAATAACATGAAAATACAAAACGAGAATTAATTAAAACAAAAATATATTCTTAAATTTTTTTTTTGGTTATTTTTAAAATAAAAAAAATATTTTATTAAACAATTTACATCGCCACAGAATACAATTTTTCAAACAGGTTATCCATTCACAGCCGAGGCTCAATCTTGAACCCTTTACCAAGCAGCAAGAAACATTAAATTGGACCCGACCCGTATGAATGTTATAACCAAATCAAATCAGAACCTTAACTGTGGCAGGATGTTGACACGTAGACACAACATGCTGTGATGGGTCCATCAGGAGCATTGATTGAAACGTGTTACTATACGAGTTCCTATGAAAAAGCTTGATAGCCCCCATCAAAGGTCACCCTGTCCCTCCAATAACCGAACGTGGTTCGATAACAAGTTTTGATCACCGAGGAGGTTTCGTGTGATCTCTACCAGGCTAGAAAAATAATAATGAAGAAGTTGCTTGATACGAATTTTAAAAGTGTTTTTTTTAAATAAAATTTTTATTTTTATTTTTTAATTAAATTTTATCTTCTCTTTAAATTGTTTTATCTAGCTTCAATTTTAGAGTACAAAAGTCATAGTTTAAATAAGTTAAAAGCTATGATATTTAAAACTTATGAATCCTGATTTTTATTTTGAGCACGGTTGGGGGTCAAAAATACACCAGTAATACAGAGGATATTGTTTAGCTTTGTACTGATATTAAAAATGATTTTTAAAAAATAAAAAAAATATTATTTTGATGTATTTCTAAATGAAAAGCACTTAAAAAACAACCGCAACCACTCTCCCAAATAGGGTCATAGTTTATTGAGTGCTTGAAATGTAGTCGATATTAAAATATTTTTAAACCATAATCATAAGCACGTATTCGGTGATAAAAATTATTTTTGATATTGATCTTTTAAAATATTTAAAAACACACAAAAATTATTTACTTTAGAAAAAAATAAAATTTATTTTTTCAAAAATAATTTTAAAATATAATAGCAAACACGCATTGAGTAGTAAAATCTCCGAGCTTTAAAATCATCACGGGACAGAATTTATTCTTCCAAGATCAATACAAGGGCGTGGCTTTAAGTATAATTTTGATTTGACTGTCGAGATTATTCAATGATGCAAATACCTCAAGTAGCGCGAGTATAAAAAAGTGAAGTACGTTCTTAAAAAAATGAAAACAAAAATCCTTAACCAATCCAAAAGCACCGTTTAAGGTGTGGTCGTGCGTTTTTTTTTTTTTTTTTGAAAAATATTAATTTGACATGATATAAAAAATATTCTAAAACACATTCCACATCATCATTTTAAACACCATCTTATCATGGTATTTAACTACCCGAGATCTTAACGTGGTCGGAGGTTTGGGTCACACGCGCTGCGTTTATTTCATGACTCCTGTGTTTTGGGGACAAGTAATCTATTGAAAGGTCAACTTGACACTGAAAGTTTCGGGACAAGTGACTGCAATGTTCCAAATACATAGTTACGAGTAGGGTGGGGAGACCAAGAGTCGATGTCTTTGATTTGGCTCGGCAGCAAACAGATTGATCACTAACTTATACTGCACACTTGTGCCTACAAACCCTTTAACTGTGGAAGTGATAGCATAATCATTACTGTTTTTATCCTTATCATGATGTCTTAACTTCTTCAATCAACTGCACTTCACTCCAGCTGGGTGCCGATCATTTTGTTTATGTTTGATATTTTATTTTAAATTTATTTTATATTTTAAATTAAAAAAAATAGTGTTTTTAGATCATTTTTATTTATAATATCAAAAATAAATTTTAAAAAATAAAAAACATTTTTAATTAGTATTTTTATTTTATATCTCCAAATAAAAAACACTTTTAAAAATAACTGTAATCACTTTGTGTCAGCATTATTTAAGCAAATAATGTGGGATTAGCTGTACCTAGAAGTTAAATCAGTGATATCAATGTTATGAATTAAAATCAAAATTAAACCAGTAAAACCCGAATAACCCAAACCAGATCAATATTCAACAGCTTTAGTTAACATATTTCCAGACTTTATGAAACCCTTACACATTGGCCACTGGCGCCCTTCTACAAGGACTGCTAGCGGTGTTTATTAAACCCGGTTTATTGGTGACAACTCAGAACTTAATATAGTTAGAGTTATGTTTTCTTTTTAATTATTTTGAGAATTGATCAATTAAATTTTAATAACTCAAGTGAACTAACAGCTTGATGAAATTAACTTCGAAATCTTTATTTTATTTTTATCCAAAGTAAAGTCTTTGGAGTTTCTTTTTTTAAATTTATAGAATAAATCCTAATTGACCTACTGATTCGTATACTGAACAATGAAACTCACGATCTGAACCTTTTTCTCGACATGACAACTATGCTACCGGGTACCTAGCAATGGCTCATTCCCCAGATTGCTTGCCCCATATGTTAAAAGTTTTGTAGTCCAACACTTAACTAAATCTTGATTTGATTTTAGAGCAAGTAGACCTACACGTGTTGTAGCCTCCAAGTTATGATTGCATTGCATTAAAAAATGTCACAGAGGAAGAGATGGGTGGAGATTGGATGATGTCTGTACTACTATCAAGAACATGAAACCTTCATAATTTAAGGCGTCACAATAAGCCACGTGTAATTCATGGGTGGATAGCACAGAATGCTCATTTTGCCTGTCCCTTTAAGCCCTTTCTGTCCTACCTCATCACAGCCCTTTATCAATTCTTTTGGGCGTGTGTAGGAGTAGTAGTAGTAGTATGATTTTTTTTTTCTTGTTTAATATTGTTTTCTTGTGTCTATAAATAGTGGCTGTTCTGTTTCATTTAACATTGTAGCACTCACACCCAGAACCTTAACGCGCTTTTTAGTTTCTGTAGTGATTTATCTAGAAGCTATATTTTGCTAAAAAAGAATAGGATAATGGAGGGGAAGGTAGTGAAACCATCAAGATTCAAGAGGGTTTGTGTGTTTTGTGGTAGCAGTACAGGGAAGAGAAACTGCTACAGAGATGCTGCCACTGAACTAGGTCAAGAGCTGGTAAATTATACCTCAAAGGCTAGACCTTTCTTTGTTCGATCACTTTGTTTTCTGGCACTTTTGTGCTTGGTATTTAAATGGTTTTTGTTTTGTTTTCTGTTTAAGGTAGCAAAAAGATTAGATCTTGTGTATGGAGGTGGAAGCATTGGATTAATGGGCTTGGTTTCTCAAGCTGTTCATAGTGGTGGAGGCAATGTTCTTGGGTAAAATATAAACCTACTCTTTCTTTTGCTTTTTTATGGGTAGATTATTACGTTGTTTGGTTTCTCATCTTCTTGCATGAGTAGCCTAATTTTAATTTTGGTTTTTTTTTACAGGATCATACCAAGAACTTTGATGAGCAAAGAGGTGCAAAATCTCATTTGTGATGGATTTTCTTAATGTTTTGTTCTAACTGTTGGTACTTTCTCGGGTGTTTTTTTTTTTTTTTTTTCGGGGGGGGTGGTCTAAAGTTTGAAACTTTTAGCTTATTGTGTGCAAAGATTGTATCTTTATACGTGTATGTGTGTGCAACCTCAGATCACTGGAGAAACAGTTGGAGAGGTAAAGCCAGTGGCTGACATGCACCAAAGAAAGGCAGAAATGGCCCGCAATTCTGATTGTTTCATAGCGCTACCAGGTCCCATACATTTCTCGCTTTTCCTGTATAAATAGATAATGCAAATTCCTTTTGTCTTTTTTTAGTTCTCGTAGTAATCAATGGTGTTTTTTATTTCGTCCATCCCTTTAATTTGGTTGCAGGTGGCTATGGCACTCTGGAGGAGTTATTAGAAGTGACTACTTGGGCTCAGTTAGGAATCCATGACAAACCGGTAAGTTTCCTTGTCTACCTCATAAAGCCTCATAGCTCTCTATTTCAAGCTCGTGACTCTGTTTCCAAAAAACGCGCAGGTGGGTTTGCTTAATGTTGATGGTTACTACAATTATCTTCTGACTTTCATTGACAAAGCCGTGGATGACGGCTTTATCAAGCCTTCCCAACGCAACATCATTGTCTCTGCACCAAATGCCAAAGAACTTGTTCAAAAACTTGAGGTGGGTTGCTGAGGTTTTGCTTCATTATCAGAGGTCAAATATTCTGGAGTGGTTCATTTATGGAAATAACAATCTGGTGTTTTGAAGAAAGAATCTTTCTCAGCTTGCCATCTTGGTGACCTTTTCTTTTCCTCATGTGTTGTTTACCTGTAAATGATGGCACTGCCTTTTGTTTTGATTAGGAGTACGTGCCTGTGCTTGATGGAGTTATAGCCAAGGCAAGCTGGGAGATTGATCAGCAACAATCTCCACAGCAGGTGGGGTTCAATGCTGCTACAACTTTGCAGGCTGAAGTCGCTCTATAAAGGAGAGGCATTAAAAAGGAAGATATGAAGTTGGGGATAAAAAGGTGCTTCAGGCTTTTCTTTTTTTTGCTTTAAAGTCTCGATTTTGGGTCATATACCAACGGTTCCAGAATGGTCTGGTTTGGTATGAACTAATTGGGTGATTAAAAGAGTGACAACCGGCAAAAGTGGGTCTTTTGTGTATGTTTACTAGGCTACGAGCACCTCATCAAAGGAAAAAGGCAGTCTAATTTTGCTTGGGTTATTAAGATTGCAGAAGTCATATTTTGTACCTTGAATTACGTATAAGGATTATATATATATATTTAGAAACAAGAACAAGCAAAAATCCAAAAAAAAAGCAGCTTTATTCTCTGTAGACTCTCTCTCTCTCTCTCTCTATATATATGTGTGTGTGTGTGTGTGGGTGTTCCACATGCCTTCTTGCTGACTCTCTAGTGTTATCTTGTGTGATGATTTGTGCATTTGACATCACCTTGGGGACCTTTAAATGGTGGGTGGGGCTTGCGCTGGTGGGTGGACGTGTAGAGTGCTTTGTATCAGCTTGGTGTTTGCTGGGCTGGCTGGTCGGGTAAGGGTGACCAGGGAATACTACTGCTGCTACAGTTCAGAAGCTTGGACAGTGATTTTTTGAACTGTAGCTGGGGAGGCTGTTTGTTTTGTGATACTGTAAAGTCACTGTAGAGAGAGAAAGAGAGTTAATGATAGCCTGAAACAACAAGAACTGACCAATCATGTTGACGACACCACAAACTTTCTTCTTTTATCTTTATTTTTTTGTTTATTAAATCAGCTTTTTTTTATAAATAGTTGTATGTTAAACTTTCATGCACCACAATTAATCTCTAATCTATTGAACTAATCTCCAGATCTATTGAATATTTTGCAAGCTCAGATAGGCAAATCACAGCCAGAGTAACCAGCATGCACAAAAACAAAGCCCTTCCCCGTTGGGCCACTAGCCTTTTGCTTCTGGTAGTGGTGGTAATGGTCAAGCAGTATTGTGAAGTCACTCAAATCTTAACCTGGCTTCTATCAGCAGCAAATACTTCATTGAAAATTCAGAACTGCCTTTGTTTCTGTATAGTATAGTTGCTTGAACAAATTTATTGTGGGATGGGACAGTTGAAGACTTGTGGTATCTTCCTTCTTTTGATCATATGATTTTACCTGGCCAGTATCAGCTATCAACATCCGCGTAGCAGGTCAACCTATTAATTTTTAGATCCTTGAGATTTTATTCCAAAACCCATCATTTTTAATAAAACAATTATATTTCAGGTTTTTTATTTTTTAAAGAAATCGAAGTTTAGGTTGATCCTTTTGATTTGTATGTCAACTTGCTGGATTCGTGGTCTGCTCTTGTAACTGTAATAAAATTATATCTATAAGTTTTTGTTTTTATAATAACATATCATTATAATCTGATGTTAAATTCATTTACCATCAGAGCTGAAAATTATTCCTGACACTATCGAGCACCCTAAAATCGATGTTTCTGCTGAGCCTGGTGAACTTACTAATAAAACCCCAGAAACATTTTCTAGGATCTAGGACCAGTGAGAGGTAATTGATAGCACCCTGTTTTATTAGCCGACATCGGAAAATGGTTAAAAAAAGTCGACCCAAAGGAGCATCTAAATCTGGGCCTGGTTTAAGGAGTCGGCGTTTTCTGGACAAGCTAGTAGCAGGCCGAGGGAGGAAGAAATTTGGGTTAAGCTCACAGAGTGCTTATCCATGCATCTTCAACTTAACAAATTCCAAATGACCTTTTCCAATTCTTTCTCCTAACGAGATGTGATGTCAAATAGCAAGTTGAGCCAATACTTGGCCTTGTAAGTGGGATACATGTGTGTCGCATGGTGACTGCACCGATTAAACTTGAGCCACAAACAAGGTATGCAAGAATGGGTCAGGAGGCAATTCTAGTGCCATCAACCTTTTCATGGACATCAAGGAACCTGTTTGCCTGTCTGGTCCGAGAAGGAAATGAAAAAGGTCCAGGTTTTGGGGCAAGGTGGCTGTAGTTGGGGACCAGTTTTAAAGTTCGGTGCAGTTAGTGCCTGCCATTTCGGCCTCTGTTCTCCGAGCTGGTCCATTCCTTGCATAGGCAATATGATCATGCGATGCAGAGAGGGCGCCGCCCTCGAGAGCTTGTCCCTAGAGACGGGTAACTCTAAGCCAGCTAAAATAGGTAGCTACTCCAGCGGGGACCGTGATAATCACTTGCATGTCAAGGTGATTCTGCTGACAAATATGTGCAGAATTTTAAGTGAGAAATATTTTAAAAATTGATGTCTACTATTTTTCTAAATAGTCTCGAAATTTCTCAACCCAGGTAATGGAAACCAGACATAGTACGAGAAATTTGAGGTATGGAAGTGTGTGGCAGTATCACATGAAACTGAGAGTGAAAACTCATGAAAAAGTTTGTAAATGTTACACTTTGGGGAAACCAGAGAGGAGGTCTGGGAAAAGAGGTGTCTATGGAGCCAAAGTCAACTACAGACTTGAAGGGGAAGAGGGTAGAAGATTTTCACATATGCCTATGAGAACCACCAGCTAAAGACAATAACCCTTGAGTTGTTAGCTCAAGTTGCAAGTGGGTTTGAATTTTATGTTGTCGTTGGCAATTTCTCTTTAATAGAGACTGATTATTAATTACATAGTGTCCTCGTCTACAAAATCTATTTCGAGTATCACACTGGATATTATAGAGAAAAAAACAAATTGCAATTCACACGGTATAACTATCCTAATTTGTAAGATTAATTATCTTTATTTATTTATTAACTTACATAAGTATCGATTTATTTGATTGTATAATTATGTTTAAAATCTTTGATTTTTATTTATTTTATTAATTATAAAAAAAATGTTAGAAAAATAACTACATACATACTTTATTCACGGAGAATAAAGTATCTGGTAAGTATCTATTCGATTCGGCTGGCATTATCCTTATCCGATACCTCCGACAATGCATTTAGAAAGGGTGACTGAAAATCTGAATAGTAAGAGATGGGAGATGGCTGGCACCATGGCGGATTGAATGAGGAATATGGTTGATGTAATAGATGCAATCCTTCCAGTTTAAAAGGGTAAACAATGGCTAAGATACCTGTCACACAATAGTTTCGTGTAATATCTGATTATCCCAGCTATATACTGTCATTTATGACATGTTCAAGAATTGATATAAATTTTTATTGAATTTTAGATCTTACTTTTTTATGTCAGATTCTCAAACAAACAGAAATTATCGACATTGTCAATTTCCGAATCAAATTATGAGATCTTTTGAACAAGCAAATTGCAGGGAATATGATATTTTTACCATTAAAATCCACAGTGTCTAGGATCACAATAAAATTAAAATATTGACCTGATTATCCTATATACTAAAAGAGCTCAGCCACTTACTGTACAATGTTAGTGATTTTACTGTAGATTGGAATAGTGTTTTTTTTTTTTTTTTTTTGTCTTCTGCCCATTCTTCATGCTGTGCCACGTACTCCACACTTTAAACCCTTTTCACTTCAGAAGATGGGGGCTGATGTGGCCTCACTCCTTTTTCTCTCTTTCACCTTCAGGAGATGGGGGCTGATGTGGCGCCTCACTCCTTTTTCTCTTCTTTTTCTCTCTTTAAACCCTTCCAACTTCAGGAGATGGGGGCTGATGTGGCCTCACTCCTTTTTCTCTCTTTTGAGTGTCCAGATCTTCATTTTCTTTGCTGAAGAAGGGAGTATGCCCAGTCGACTGAAGAACCATGGCACCGGCCATGAAACTGGAATAAGGATCCCCAGTCGTCGTTCACCAGGTGCGAACAAGAAGCAAGATGACTGGAAAACACAACAAATTTGGCTCCTCAAAGACACACCACACCAGTTACGGTTTGTTTGTTTTTTGTGTTTTTTTCCTATGCTTCCTGTTGTGCTACGTGTTCGTCTTTTTTTTATTTTTTTTGTGCATTGTTTCGGGCATTGCCTTTTTTTTTCTCCTTTTTTTTTTTAACAAAATATTCAAAATGGATTAAAATAGGAAAGGAATTACAGAGGGCCTGTCAGCTCATTGCCCATGGCCGAGCTTAAAGACAGGGAAGGGGCCATCCGCTTAAAAAGAAAAAACTGGCCTTTCGGCCTACAACAGGAAAAACAAAAAAGGACAAAAGGCCCAACAACTGGACTGGACTTAACCCAAGGGGGGGCCCTTGGAAGCAGGCCTGCAAACTGAGGCACCTGACACAGCCCTTTGGCAAAGGACTGGACCCCGAGAAAAGATAAAACCCGAGCCAACATCACCTTCTTTTTTTCTCCATCTGTTTTGTCTCTTTGTGCATCTTTTGCCTGCTTCGGTTGTTCTGCCATTTTTTTCACCTTCGATACTCATGATTGCAAATCAAATCCATGTCATAAAATGTATATCTGCATTAAATGCAAAGATTACATGCTTTATTTTGTCAGATTTAATTTCGGCTTTGTTGTTTTTTCGATGTATATCTGCATTAAATGCAGAGATTACATGTTCTGTTTTGTCAAATTTAATTTCGGCTATTCTCAGTATTTGTCTCCCGGGCAGTCATGTTTACTGTTTTCTTCTCTACCCTTTAGATATTGTTTGTTGATATTAAAATATTTTTTCTTTTTCTGTGGTGTTACTGTTTATGATTGATATTTCGTTCGGCTGCCTTATTTTTTGCCAACTGGATTTTATTTGCTTCGAGGATATATATATATAAGCTGTGTGCAGCTTGCAAAACATCTTTTTAGCTATTAAGTTGAATCGGTGAGTATAATGCTGCTGTTCGATAATTTATTTTTTTTCACATTGTTTTGCCCCCTACTTCGATTCTTTTACTTATCCTTGGTTCCTGTTTTCCATTTTTTGCCCTGTTTTTTTACAGGGGATAGACTTCTGTGCTCCTGGTGTTTGTTTGTTTTCTTGGTTCTCAAGGTATGTGTGTGTGGTTTTTAGTTTCATGTTAGTTTTTTATTTTTTCTATTTTTATACGTTGTTGGGTTCAATGGTGGGTGCTGTTGTGTTTGCTTTTTTTTTTTTGCCCCCTGCTTCGATTCTTTTACTTATCCTTGGTTCCTGTTTTCCATTTTTTGTCCTGTTTTTTTACAGGGGATAGACTTCTGTGCTCCTGGTGTTTGTTTGTTTTCTTGGTTCTCAAGGTATGTGTGTGTGGTTTTTAGTTTCATGTTAGTTTTTTATTTTTTCTGTTTTTATACGTTGTTGGGTTCAATGGTGGGTGCTGTTGTGTTTGCTTTTTTTTTTTTGCCCCCTGCTTCGATTCTTTTACTTATCCTTGGTTCCTGTTTTCCATTTTTTGTCCTTTTACTTATTCAAGTTTGGTTGTGGTTTGGTTGCAAGAATGCACTTATGTTCATGTGTTGTCATTTATAAACATCAATTGTTTTTTTAATTATTTAAATGATATTAAAATTAAATCTTGAGGATGCAAAAAATTGTTATGCCAATATATTTTTCAGTTGCGAGTTCATTTGCAGCGTAGCTTTTTGCCATTTTTTGCTCAAATTGCAATGATGGATAATTATGTAAAAAATAATACCTCAATTAAAGAAATGTCATAATTTTTAAGCGCATTGTCTTAGAAAAATAAATATGGAAACTGTTATTCCAAGCAGTTTACTAAAATGAATACGAGGAGTAAAACAAGATAAAAATAAAAGGGGAAAGAAAGTTATTGAAACCAGATAATGGTTGCAAACAAAATAAAACTGTTGGTATGCATCCATTTATGTTTATGCATTCTCCCATTTAACTTTTTTCAATTATTATTGGATGTGATTGAAGTTTCAATATGCTGGTGAGCTTTCATTCCCTTTTCTATTCTTCATAGGATTCATGTCACTTTAGTTTTGTGTTGATTTTTTTTTAATGAGATTGTTAGATTCGATAATAGATGTTGTTGTCTTGATTGATGCTTTTGTTGGCTGTTTGATGGTTTTGATCAGTTTTGTTTGGTTGCACTATTTATTTTTGTGATTGTTGTATTACATTTTTTTGGCTGCGGTGTTTTCTCACCTGGTTAGTTGTTTGTGATGTTGATGATGGTTTTTTTTTTGTTTTTCTAGGGGCTTGGAGCTATTGCTATTTGATTTTGCGTTGCTTTGCTTTTTGTTTGTGCAGGTACTTTTTTTTTTAATTTTGAAAATAATGTATGTTCATCATAGTCAACAAAACTATGTGATTTGCATTTTGGCTTTCATTTAGGCCGTATTTAATGGTAATAGATGTTATATTGCTTCTTGAGACTAATTTCTTGGCGTTGTTTTGTGACATTGTTGTTGTTGTTAGGTCATTCGTGTAGTTTATCTGTCGTTTTTTCCTCATCTTTTTTTTTTTGGTAATCATTGATGATCCTTACAAAAAGGCATGCCATTTCCTTTCAAGTTTCAACAATGTTGTGTTTGTTCCTTATTTTTTTCCTTCCAATTAATTATGCCGATGCACACAACTTATTATAGACTTTTGTTTTTAGAAGAAATGATAAATTTCTTTATTAATTTCTTTCAGCCTATAAATAGATATTGAGATAATAAGTTGTCTACATAGACTTCAACCATGAATGTTCGTTTAGCTTTTTATTGACAGTTAGATTTATTGATTTGATTGAGTCATTTTACTACTCTTTTGTCTTCTTTTTCCAAGAATATATAGTGTGTTTTTTCCCGCTTAATTTTAACATTGTTAACATTTTGTGTTATGTAGCTTTGCTAGGCAATATAGTTTGTTTGCTGCTGTTAGGAGATTTTTTTTGGATGAACCTATTTCCCCCTCATCTTATTCTTTTATAGATTGGTGTTTTGTTGCCTGCATAATTAGTGTGCATGGAAGCATGACATTTTCTTCGAAGTTGTGGCAATGTTAAGTGCCCTCATTTATTTAACTTCAATTAGTTAAATGAGTTTACATTGTTTTTTCCAGTCTTTTTTATTCAAAAAAGATAATAGGTTTCTTTGTTAATTTTTTCCAAGCTATAGATAAATAGTACGATGACAAGTCGCCGACAAAGGCTACAACCATTAGAGCACACTGATTGGTATTCATCTAATAACTTCAATGAAGATTTTAATGATTCTGGTTGTGAGTCGGTTAACGATCATGAAACTTTTGGAACCCAAGGACATGTCTCAATAGAATCTTCCAACTTTTATCCGACCATGCAAAACTATGGCAATGAAGAACATGTTTGTTGTCCACCACAATTAGATGCTTTCCTAACTTCGTGTCGCGCTTCCAGTTCAAGGGCTTCAACATCTAACTCATCTAATTTTGCCGATACTTATGTCGCTAATGAATGTACTTTTCTCCATACAAGCAATCATGACTCTGGTTTTCAACCATCACCAATTATGTCATATGGTCAAGCTGCGTATCAACGGAAAAGAAAAAGTATGTTGTTTCTTTTTAAATTCTTTCCCTTTATACCCCTCTTTTCTTTTCCAGTGCATTGCATGTTTAGATTCTTATACCTTCTTCTGCTATTGCTGCTTTTTTAGGAGTCTCTCTTCGTTATATCGATTTCGGTGAGAAGAAATTTATTTGTAGGCACTGTAAAGCTCTTTTTTGGGTTCAAGAACGTCTTGCACGTTCATCTGAGACAAACCCAGCTTTCTCGCTTTGTTGCCTTGGTGGTAAAGTTTCATTGCCGCATGCACATTCAACCCCAGAGCTTCTTGACTCTCTTCTTAATCCATCAAATGGCTCTAAATCAAAAAAATTCCGGGATAATATACGAGCGTACAACTCTATGTTTTCTTTCACATCAATGGGAGCAAAGCTTGACCGCTCTGTTAACGAAGGGCATGGTCCATATGTATTTAAGATTAACGGACATTGTCATCATTTGATGGGTTCACTTTTGCCAACTGAAGGTGATACACCTAAATTTGCACAGTTGTATGTCTATGACACAACAGATGAAATTAGCTCGCGAATGGGCGCATTCACAACGGATAGCGGTTTATCTTCTTTTGATGCAACTATTGTTGGTGATTTAATGCAAATGCTAGATGATATTAATCAACTGGTCAAAGTTTTTAGATATGCTAAGCAAAGGCTCTCAGATGATCGCCAATCAAATTACAAATTACGACTAATTGGTAAAAGAGATAATGATTCGCAACAATATGATGATCCATCATCAAATAATATTGGCGGTTTGATTGTTGGAGATATTGGTAATTTTCACTCTGAACGTGATATTATCATCGAGCAATGTTCTGGCTCTCTTCAAAGAATTTCCAAGCTGCACCCAAAATTCATGGCCTTGCAATATCCATTGCTTTTTCCTTATGGTGATGATGGGTATCGATGTAACATAATGTTTGCTGATCAAGATCACCAGCCGCAAAGAAAACGTTCACGAGTCCCTATGAGAGCATATTATGCTTATCTTATTCATGAAAGGGCAAATATTGAAAACACCGTCATCAAAGGTGGTCGTCTTTATCAGCAATTTTTGGTTGATGCTTTTGTCAATGTAGAGGAGGATCGACTTGATTACATAAGGGCTAATCAAAGTAACCTCAGATCAGAAATCTATAAAGGCATACATGAAGCAATACTTAGGGGAGATGTTGAGGGTAATGCTGCGGGGAAAATTATTGTTCCCTCTTCCTTAACTGGTAGCCCACGATATATGATAAATAATTATCAGGATGCAATGGCTATCTGCAGGGCTTACGGTAACCCAGATCTTTTTATTACATTTACATGCAATACATATTGGCCAGAGATTCAAAGAGATATTAGAAAAAATAGACCTTACAAACAAGAAGACAAGCCTGACATTGTTACAAGAGTCTTCCGAGCAAAAGTGGTTGATATGATAGCCTATATAAAATCAGGCAAACCATTTGGCAGGACAATCGCAGGTGCTTATAGCTTTTTTATTCTTCTTTTCTATTATTAAATTATTATGCATCCAATACCATTTTTATTCATTTTTTTTTGTTTCTTCATTTCAAAAAAAGATGTTTGTGCAGTTGAGTTTCAAAAAAGAGGACTTCCGCACACCCACCTTCTCATTTGGCTGGATGCAGAATTTAAATGTCGAAGTGCAGAAGATGTTGATTCTATTGTTTCAGCAGAAATTCCTTGCAAAATTACCGATCCCATTTGTTATGATATTGTATCCAAATTTATGATCCATGGGCCATGTGGTATGCCACATCAGAAATCTAAGTGCATGAACAAGGGCAGGTGCTCCAAGTCTTTTCCAAAAAAATTCCGAGCAGCAACGATTTTTGATGACAATGGTTTTGTTTACTACAAGCGTCGCCAACAACATGATAATTTTGTGCTTAAAGATGGTATACAACTACACAACAACTATGTTGTCCCATATAATAGAGAGTTGTTATTGAGATACAATGCGCACATCAATGTTGAGATATGTTGTCAGTCAATGCTTATCAAGTATCTTTTCAAATATGTTAGCAAAGGATCAGATAGGTGTCGAATGGCTGTCCAAAAAGATAATGATGATGAGATTAAAGCCTATCTTAACTGTCGTTTTATATGCCCATATGAAGCTGTGTGGCGACTATTTCAATTTCCTATTCATTCAAGAAATCCTCCGGTGGAGCGTTTACAAGTTCATCTGCCATCACAACATACTATTGTCTACTCAGGAAATGAATCATTGCTATCTGTAATGAAAAGACCTGGAGTTCACAAAACAATGCTTACAGAATGGTTTGAATGTAATAAGAATGATTCTGTTGCACGAAGCCTGTATTACATGGATTTTCCACACAAATTTGTTTGGGATTCTAGGCAGAAACAATGGTCCACAAGAACAAAGGGTTTCAGCCTTGGCCGTCTGACATATGTTCATCCTGCAGCAGGGGAATTGTATTTTCTAAGATTGCTTTTGAGTCATGTTAAAGGAGCATTAAGTTTTGTTGACCTCAGGAAAGTTTCCGGAATTTTGTATCCAACATTCCAACTTGCTTGCAAAAGCTTAGGGCTTTTAGGAGATGATAAGGAATGGAAAGATGCTTTAAGTGAAGCTATTATAACAGCAACATCTCCGCAGATTAGACAATTGTTTGTTAGTATGGTTCTTTTTTGTGAACTTAGTGACCCGAATGAATTATTCCTTCAGTTTTGGAGATCCATGCATGATGATATTATACAACGTCTTAGATCAACTTTAAACATGCCTAATCTTTTAATGTCCGATGATGAGCTGAGGAACTATGTGCTTTATGAACTTGAATTGCTTTTTAATGCTGCATCGACCTCTCTTGAAAAGTATAAGCTTCCGATGCCTAATGAAAGGTTGCTAGCAGAGATAAGAAATAAATTACTGAGGGAGGAGCTTAACTATGATATAGTTGATCTTAAGTCTCAACATTCCACAGCTTTCCCATTGCTTAACCAGTGCCAGAGAGATATCTATGAATATATTATTACAGCTGTTATGGATAAAAAACAAGCTTTAATATTTGTCCATGGACATGGAGGGACAGGAAAAACTTTTTTGTGGCATACAATAATAAGTAAGATTCGATCTGAAGGTTTGATTGTCCTAGCAGTTGCATCATCTGGGATAGCCTCATTGTTACTGCCAGGTGGTCGTACAACGCACTCACGTTTCAAAATCCCGTTGATGGTTTCTGAGACATCATCATGCGAGATAAAAAAGAACACAAACCTTTCACATCTCTTAGAGATGACATCTCTCATTATTTGGGACGAGGCCCCAATGAATAATCGATGTTGCTTTGAAGCATTGGATCGTTCATTGCGAGATGTCCTTGCATGCAATGGCCAACATACTCATAATCAGCCATTTGGTGGGAAGTCAATATTGTTGGGTGGGGATTTTAGGCAAATCTTGCCAGTGGTTGCTGGAGGAACAAGGGAAGATATTATCCATGCTTCTTTGAGTAGCTCGCCATTGTGGCATGAATTTAAAATTTTCACACTAAATGAAAACATGCGTCTTTCATCAAATGGATTATCAGATGCTGAGAAGATAGAGCTACAATTATTTGCCAAATGGATTCTTATGATCGGTAATGGAGAAATTTCTGACATCCCATTTGAAGATGATTATGATGCATCTTTGATCAAGATACCACCAGATCTACTTTTGGATGCAAATTCCAACCCTATTGCATCTATAGTTTCTTCAGTTTACCCCTGCATCAACAATCATCACTTAGATTCTGTTTATTTTCAAGAGAGAGCAATAGTCACACCAAAAAATTCAACTGTTTCCATGATCAATGATTTCATCCTTGACATGTTGCCAGAAAACAAACATGTTTATTTAAGTTGTGACAGTGTTTGCACATCGTCGAACAATGCAGAAAATGCTGATTTATTGTACCCAGTTGAATTCGTAAATCAACTTGAATTCAATGGTGTTCCTTCACACAAGCTTTCATTGCAAATAGGAACACCAATCATGTTATTACGAAATTTAAACCCAGCAGCAGGTTTATGTAATGGAACAAGACTTCTGGTCACACAGTTAGCCGAGAAAGTCATTGAAGCACAGATAATAACAGGTTCTAATATTGGTAGCCATGTATTCATTCCAAGAATTACATTCCCAGTAAATGATGGAAGATGTGCATACACAATTAAAAGGAGACAGTTTCCTATTCGTCCATGCTATGCAATGACGATAAATAAAAGTCAAGGGCAATCATTAAAGGTTGTCGGGGTTTTTCTTCAGGAACAAGTTTTTACTCATGGTCAACTTTATGTAGCTCTTTCAAGGGTTACATCAAAAAAAGGACTAAAAATAATCACCCTTGATGATAAAGGCAATCCTATTGATTATGCAAGGAACATTGTCTACAAAGACATTATTAGCTCGGTCATAAAAAGATGATATGATTGCTCTCAGAATGCTAACCAAAATCTTTTATGTGGTAAATTCACTTTCGTCACTCTTTCATAGGTTCATAATCAAGTCTTTGATTTGTTTTAAACTTTGAGATTATGTTTAATTATGGTACGTGTTTGTCAGTTTGATTTGCATATTTCATACAAGTTTATATTCTTTCGTATTTCATTGTTAATCTCTTTTCTTATTTTTTTTCTTTGTTATGTGCATTTTTTAAAATCCTATTCTTCCATTATGAACGTAATTATTTTTTATGCAGGATTATGGCTGTGCAAATTAAGGATATCAAGAAGTACACCTTTTATCCATTGATGCGAGCACGAGTTTGTCGTGCATGGATTTCAAAATTTGACAAACAAGTTAGCAGTTTTAATTGTGTTTTCAGCGATAATCAGGTATGATTGTTTGCTTTTGCACATTTCCCTTTCATTTTTATTAAAAGTTGATTATGATACCTATAAACATATTATTTTCCCATTTTCATTTCAAATGTACCTATAAACAAAAATTATTGTTTGCTTTATTCTTCATTTTGTGCAAACTCATCCCTCTTTTTTATTTTGGTTTTGTCTCTTTTACAATGTAAATGTTATCATCTAATTGGAGTTTAATTTTTATTTTGCATTTATCTTTTTATGCATAACATAATCACTGTTGTTAAAAGGGTGGAGCTATCCAAGGATCATCAAAAGCAAGAGATGTTGCACATTTCACTGATGCGATTATAGAGGGTCTTTACTACGAAGTCAGGGGTTTTTATACCTATGAAAACAGATCAACAAATATGGTTGTTGATAATGATGTGATTGTCGAGCTTAAAGCTTCTGTCAATATTAAAACTATTGATCCTATTGCTCCTGCTGTGCCAAGATATTACTTCAACTTTATTGACTTCGCACATGTTCTCTCTCTAAGAAGGGGTTCAAGAGTTCTCACAGGTTGGATTAGATCCTTCAACTTTATGTAGTATCCATGTATGTAGATCTAAAATTAACATGTATATGTTTTTTTTTGTTCAGATGTTCTAGGAAGGCTTAAAGCTATTCAACCGCTTGAGCAAGTATTGGTTCGGGGCCAAACATTGGAGAATAAAAGAGAGTTTATACTTGAAAATATAAGGTTTGCTAACAAAGTCAATTCATTTATTTTCTATATTGTATTTTAACATGTTTTCTTCATGTTTGTTAAAGAGGTGATGAAATGCGCATAACTTTATGGAGTGATCGAGCAAGGGATTTTGACGATTCAGTTCTTCAAACACTCAAATCACCGATTATAATGGCTTTTGCAGGATTTCGTGTAACAGAATACCGAGGTTCCAATATATTATATAGCCTAAAAACTCTACTTTTTCTTTGTATATTGTTGTTTTTTTGGCATACTTTCTTATTTTTATGTCTCATTTTAATGCCAACTTCTTTGCCTATCAGGTCAACCTAATTTAAATGGGACTGCTGCTTCTCTTTGGTATATAAATCCTGATATACCAGAAGTGTTGCCCTACAATCATCAGTGAGTTTCTTCCTCTACATTTAAATTTAGCTTTTTATAATTATTATCTTTTATTTATATTTATGGTCATCTAATTGCATGAGTTCTATTTTAAAAGCTTCGACAAAGTACCTGTTGAGGTGTACCAGCTTCCTTCATCCTCCAATGCTGTCTTGAAATTAGAAGACCAGGTTAATGAAAATAGAAAGACGATTAAAGAAATCCTTTGCATGAATCCATACGAGCACAAGGTCCAATTTCTTTCTTCATATTGTCCTCTTATTGCTTTGCTTCTTTTTTTTTCTATACTTTATGCACCATTTAAGATGTATAGAAATTTATTCAGGCCACTTTTTATGTGAAACATGTGCTAATTCTATTTACCCTCCTTTATAACAGAATATCAGATTCACATGTCGTGCATCTATTGCTGATTTTGACATTTTTAATGGGTGGTGGTACCCAAGCTGTCCTCATTGCAACAAGAAACTAGGTGGCACTGCTAACAATCCAGTTTGCATGGATCATGATGCAATAACAACATTGCCAGTGCCATGGTAGGTTTTTTTTTAAGAAATACAAATCCTAATGATTTAACATCTATGGTTTATGAGCACATTATTTTTTTACAATATATGAAATTTGATGCACCATTCTTATAATTTATGTAGGTTTCGGCTTGATTGTGTTGTTACCGATCAAATGGATGTTACAAACTTTCTCATGGTTGGCAAAGTTGCTGAAAACTTTTTCGGATCATCGGCACATCACTATGTTTATGATAGAGGTTTCAGTGACCCCTCGACAATTGCACCACCAATGGCAACCAAACTAAACAGGACATATATTTTTCAATTGCGATTTGGAGCATTTCGATCAATAACAAATAGATGTGACATTATCGTAACAAATGTATTCGATGATGTGCCAATTGAACAAGCTGACATCCAACAAGAACAGCTGCCTCAGACATCAAATGTTGACAAATCCATCAATATGTCGGTAGTTGTGTCAAGCACTGCACACATCACTTCATCCGATCCTTTTACTCCAACAAATACTGCACAAAAAATCAGCTTCTCAGCTACACCATTAACAATCACTTCGACTGAAACACAACCGGTGCAAAACATTGCTTTAGTTGCTGGAGCAAAGAGGAAACTTGACTTCGACTCTGATGATCTCCAGAAAAGGTTTATCTCTCTTTAACTGTAAACAAATAGATCATTTTAATGCATTCTTATGTTGCCTACAAATAAAACTTATTCTTTTTATGAATATCTTTTCGCAGTGATTCACAACTAGACAAATCATTAGAAAAGGAAATTGAAGCACAAGCAAGCCAATCAACAGATGATCTTTCAGAAAAACAAAAAGCAAGTGCTTTGATGACAAAAAAGGTATTGTTCCTACCTTACATGTCATGCTAAAACCTAGGGATTATAATGGTCATAACAAGAAAACATGGCACTTGCTTTCTTTATATTAAGGTTAATTTTTTTCTTGAAATAGTTGGTTGTTTTTATCGTTTTCTTTGTTTCATGATGTGAAATTTGATCCATCATTGTATGTGGAAGAAGGGGCTTTTGCTTTTCATGGTGGATGGAATTATATGCATAATTGTTTTTGGAAAGGTTGACATGGGCAGAGATGGATTTTGTGTTGGTTGTTTTGTATGGTTATTTGTTTTTGTTTTGCAATTTGAAACTATCTAATTGTGTTGTTTGCAAGATCAGCTATTGAATATTGTTTCATGTGCTTTTGGTTGATGGTTTCATGCTGGAATTAGTTAATGAAATTGGAAAATCATTGTTTTGCGGTTTGAATCTTTCTTTTTTGGTTTAAATTGTTGGCGATGTTTAGTGGATCAAATATAGATTTATGTTTGCTTGATCAAATATTATTTCCTACATTGCGTATACCTTTGGTAGACTATTTTATGCTATAATTAATTGTGATATTCGATGGATCATGTATTGAATTCTGTTTCATGTACTTTTGGTTAATGGTTTCATGCTGGAATTAATTAATTAGATTGAAAAATCAGTGTTTTGCGGTTTGAATCTATCATTTTTGATTGAAATTGCTGGTGATGTTTTGTGAATCAAATATATAAATCTGTTTAGTTGATTAAATATTGTTTCATACATTGCGTGTGTCTTTGGTAAATAATTTTTTGTTGCGATTGGTTTGAATCTATGATTGTTTTTCATAGGGTTTTATTTCGATGCAATGTTGCAATTGTCTTTTCTACATTGATAAAAGTATACAATTTTAGTTTTTAGTTCGCAGCCTGTTGTTCTTATGTTTTTTGCATATCACTGTCACTTAATTGTGACAAACAACTATATAGCTGCCGATAGAATTGTCTTAACTATGCAGAAATTTTAAAGACAAAGGTGATTACTTTTTCTTTTGTTGCAGAAACGCTAGGCTCAAGGCAACAAAAAGGTTGATGCAGCTGCTGGAAAATCTACGTCCTTTTTCTCACTTTTGTGCTATAACTTTTTGAAGCAGTTATCCATTTCCATATCTTTAATGAGGAGGCTTTTGTGTTGATACTGTTATCCTTAAATATGATAGCATCCTCCAGCAGCAGTCATTACCAATATGTGTATTTTGTTTTCTGTTCATATCAAACCATGTATGTAAAGTCATGGAAACATGAAGGTTGATGTAGTTGTTGGAAAAAAAACTATATTTTTCCACACCTTTGTGCTTAAAATATTTTGAACTGATTACCTTTTTTCATCTTTTTGATGAAAAGGATCCAATGTTAGTATTGTTGTGATGGTGTGTTAATGTGTTTTACTATATCAAAACTTGCATATGTAAATGTTATATTTTATTTTTCAACTAGCAACACATATTAATAGTTTCAACTCCACCAATTATACAAAATGTTTGTTGAGCCCGCAACGTAGTGCGGGCATTTGACTAGTATTACCTAGTATATAATAGGCGTGAGTTTTTTACTGTTTGGCGCACTGTTGCTTCTGAGTGAAATCACTGTGGACTTCGACAGTGTGCAGACAATTTTGCCCTTGATGATCTCGGGGCTGTGTTGTTGGCTGGGGGACGTTTTCGATTTTTCATTCTCTTTTGTTTTTGTCTTCTGTTTTGGGTTCTTGGTTTCTGTTTTTGAAACCTGTTCGTGCAGTGAGGGATGAGAGGTTTTTTCTTTTGTTGGAATCAGTTCAGGCAACGAGGCATGGGACGGGGCATTAACTTCTCTTTGTTCGCCACCGTAAACTCCCATTGAAGGTCTGGATTGTTATCCGGAGTATTAAGGTGTTGCATCAAACCCTAATTTCATTCACAAAACAGTAATTTCAAAAATAGATAATGAAAAAATCAATGTAAACAATCAAAAATTCATAGCAGGGAGGAATAGTGCTTACATAGTTTAAGGCAGTGGAGAAGGAGCGTAATGCATGTTAAAATGAGATAAACTGGGAGAAATGAGATTGAAGGAAGCGATTGGATGCAAATAAAATGAGAGGAAATTAAAATCGAAGGAGAAATCCTGAGGAGTTAAGCGGAGAGCTTGACGGATCTCGAGGAAACGCGTGGCTCTGAGACAAGCTAGCATTTTCAGGGGAGAGGGGAGCACTGAGCTCAATGGAGACTGGAGAGTGAAGATAATTTGGTTAGGTTGGACGGTGTTGATGATATTTACCCCAAATTCAAGAGAGAAGAGATGAATGAAGCCAGCAAACATGTTGTTTGAATCTGGACACGAGAAGACTGGTGGATGAGGATTGTCTAAACTCTAAAGGCCCCACCCGAAAATCATAGAGAAGCTTTATATATATAATAATAAATGAAAAATTTATCAATTTAAATTTGATTTATCGATTAGATAAAGTAACACACAATAGATTGCCTACAATATGATTAATTAAAAACTGGTTTTAATCTATTAATCATTTTCAATGTTTATACTTAGAGAAATTTCACATATTAAATTAAATTTATTAAAAAATATAAAAAAAACATGTGTTTGTTGGCACAAGGTTCTTTTAAAATCTTTTTTTTCAAAAATATATTTATTAGTAGATTATTTATCATTTATAAATAATCTTAACACTAACCTTATATCTTCACATCCTTTGTTTATTATGCTGTCAATTCATATTAATATTTGAAAAAAACAATTTCATCAAAAGTTCTTTCTAAGTCATTTTTTTACACCTTAAAAAGTAATTTTATCAAAAATAAATAAATAAAAACCTTTTTTTGCAAAAGAAGGCTGTATTTACTCTTAATATAAATATATATTTTTCTCCTCTCTAATTTTATTTTTCAGCCTATTTGAAACCAAAAACACCTAAAAATCAATGATAAAATCCCTTTATTTATTTCGGTCCCAAGATTTTTATTTATTGTAATTTTCTCCTTTAATTGGAATTAATTATATATTTTGGTTTTATTTCGGCCTTTATTCTTTTAATTTTTTATTTGATATTAATTCATTTTGTTTTTTCGGTCCTCTTAGACAATGTTTATTTTTTACCTGTATTTATGCATCTATGTTTTTAATTTTTAATTTTTATTGGGGTTTTATTATTATTCAGTTTAATCCTGGTATTTTAATTTATGTTGGTGATCATTTTAAAGTTAATATTTCTTTTTATTTTCCTTTGTTCTTTTTTTTGGTGTTTTCTGTTATTTATATTTGTTCTTCGGAAAAAAATAATTTTATGATTTCATTGTTTGCCAATAATAATGATAATTTTAGTGATTATTTTTTTTATTGTTTTTTATAAAAATATTTTGTTTTTTTTTTTTAATTTTTCGGGGCAATTTAATGATTTTAATTGTTTGAGTAGTAATGTTGATAATAATTTTAACTGTTATGATCATGATAATGATGGTAACGTAGGGATGGATTTTCAATGATGGTTTCTTCTTTTTGTAGATAGAAATAAACTAATTATTTTTGTTATTTGTTTATTCCCAGTGTTTTCAAAATTTATATTTTGTTTGTTGTGTTTAATTTAAATTGAATTATAAATATATTAATCCTAATATAATAAAATCGATAATTCAAGTATCTGAATCTTCTTACTTTTTCAATGACGATGATAATTTTATGTTGATGATTTCATTGAAAAATACTAAATAAATAAATTTATAACCATTTAAAATTTATATATTTTATAAGAAACTTGAAACGAGTATAATTCTTTACGGATTTATTATTTTGCCCAAATTTATATTATAATAAAAAAAATCTCGCACAATTATTCTGTTTTTATGTTGAAAAAAATATAGTTCCGACCGCGACGAAGTGCCGGCAAATGACTAGTATATATATATATATATATATATATATATATATATGCCCCATCTAACCCTCAGAATTTCATCATTTCTTCTTCTTTATTGTCTCGCTCGTTCTTGCACCGTACAGTCGTACACCTGAATTCAATCCTTTCAGATTTTTGTTTTGGCTGATTGTCTCTAGTTCAATCCTAACTTCAAAAACAGAATTCTTCCTTTGGAAAAGTTGCATTCAAATCATATTCACACTGCTTATTTGGTCATTCTCTCCCACCAGCAACTAGGGAGCGCTGTTCCATTCACACCTGGGCCAAGGCCCAAATCAAGTTAGGATAATTATATTTTCAACACAAACCCAACAACAAATCTTGATGGATTTAGATGAGCCCAAAACTCTGGCACGATGGAAGCCACCCTTGCTGGCTCCCACTGTCAAGATGTTTTCCATTCTGTAAGAACTAAGAGGTCGTTGTTCTTGAATCCCAAACAATTACAAATGTCAATGCCCAGAAAAATCAAATAGAAATGCCACTGATACTGCGAGTGCTCTTAGCCAAACCTAAACCCCAAAAATCAATTACAAATGTCAATGCCCAGAAAAATCAAATAGAAATGCCACTGATACTGCGAGTGCTCTTAGCCAAACTAAACTCCAAAAATCAATTACAAATGTCAATGCCCAGAAAAATCAAATAGAAATGCCACTGATACTGCGAGTGCTCTTAGCCAAACCTAAACTCCAAAAATCAATTACAAATGTCAATGCCCAGAAAAATCAAATAGAAATGCCACTGATACTGCGAGTGTTCTTAGCGAAACCTAAGCAATTTTTTCTAGCTTACGCTATATTATTTCCAATACGAGAATCTTGACATGAAGCACTGAAAATCGTGGTGGAAGTTTTTTTCAATTCGTGTTTATGGGTCCCTTGTGCTTTGACACTTGCTTCTGATTGATGATTACCTATCCTTAATTGCGCCTCAACTACAGGCTTACCTCGTATATAATAATATTCGGTATATTTTCATATTATCCTCGTACTTATTTCTTAAAATATCTCTTGCTCTAACAATAATATTATTTTAGTTTTTTAAATTTATTTTTAACATTAAAATATTTTAAAAACATATAAACAATAAATTTAAAATAAAAAATAAATTACAAATAACCTAAAAGGCATCGCACCTTTACTATTCATTACTGTTGCTCAAGACACATTTTACTGTTCATTGGCAATTTCACCCGCTGCTTCGCGGGTGCACCTCTGCCTTTTTCTTCTTCTTTTTTCGTTTTTTCTACAGTGTATTGGCGAAAAAAGCCCCCGACAAAGACAAAAAACGCCGTCTTTTTCAGGGGCTCCGCGGTAATTGACCAGACCGATCCGGTCCGGTCCGATTCATCCGGGCGGTTTTCTTTTTTTTTAATATTTCTTCAAACAATGCAGTCACCGTTTTAGCCCTCGAAAACGACAAAATAACGCACAGCGACGAGGGGTGAAACGGTCATTAGCCAATTTTTTATTATTTTTCGCCCCAGGTCACTGTTGGCGCGTATCATCACGCGCCGTCCATTTCCGCGCGCACGCGTGTTTCGGGAGGCGCGTGCTCTCTCATACGGCGTCCAAAAATGATCAACCGGAGTCTAGAACGATATTTCGCCGTGCTCTCTTCCACATGGAACGGTGCGTGTATATATGTAATGCCCAGGTACGTGTCAATGGGCGTTTGAATTTCCCCCCCTCATTTCTCTCTCCTCCTGCGCAAGCTGGCGTCAGCGAGGCAGTGTTTTTGGCAAAATTCACTTTGGTCCCTGAACGCCCGAATTTGTTGTTCTGGCCCTTATTGCAATTATATAAGTTTTGATTTGTTTCAATTGCGTCCTTAGATTCAAAATCATTGTAATATATAGTTTCAGTTCGGTCCTCCTACTTTTAATTTCCGGATTGGCTGTGAATGGCTCAATAAATTAGGTACACAAGTTTCAATTTTTTCAAATTTGTCCTTTGATTTAAATTGATAATAAATGTGGTTTCCATTTCAGCCCTTGGACTTTTAATTTTTTAATTTAATCCCTTTATATTTGATTTTCATTTCAGCCCTTATACTTATATTTTTTATGTTTTAAGAATAATCCCTACTTTTGTCCATGTATATATAAGTGTACTTAGCACAATAATAATAATAATAATAATAATAATAATAATAATTTAATTATTTTTCTTGCTTACTCTTTTGTTAATGTTTTTTTTTCTCCAGATAATTTAATAATTTTAATTGTTTTGATGGTGATGGAAAAGATAATTTTAGATTTATTTTTTTTTCTTTTTTTAAAGTTTCTGGAATATTTTTAGTCTTTCATTAATTATATGTTCTAATATTTATTGAATATTATCGCCTAGGAATACATATAGGGAGAAGAAAACATGACCTAGGATTTTTTCAATAAAAAAAATTAATATCAGTATTCTTAAATACATTTAATATAATGATATAATTAATAAATCGGATAGCAAAAAAAAAAATTCTTCGAATTTTAATTTTGTACTTAACACAATAATAATAATAATAATAATAATAATAATAATAATAATAATAATAATAATAATAATAATAATTTAATTGTTTTTCTTGCTTACTCTTTTGTTAATGTTTTTTTTCCTCCGTATAATTTAATAATTTTTATTGTTTTGAGTAATGCCAATGATATTTTTTTTTTCTTTTGTTAAAGTTTCTAGGATATTTTTAGTCTTTCATTAATTATATGTTCTAATATTTATTAGATAGTATCTCATAGGAATATGTATAGGGAGAAAAAAACATGACCTAGGATTTTTTGAATAAAAAAATTTAATATTAGTATTCTTAAATACATTTAATATAATCATATAATAAATAAATCAGATAACATAAAAAAACATTTCTCTTCGAATTTTAATTTTGTACTTAACACAATAATAATAATAATAATAATAATAATAATAATAATAATAATAATAATAATAATAATAATAATAATAATTATTATTATTATTATTATTATTATTTAATTGTTTTTCTTGCTTACTCTTTTGTTAATATTTTTTTCTCTCCGGATAATTTAATATTTTTTATTGTTTTGACAGTAATAGCAATGATAACTTTTTTTTTCTTTTATCTTTTGTTAAAGGTTCTTGAATATTTTTAGTCTATCATTAATTATATGTTCTAATATTTATTGAATATTATTGCATAGAAATATATATAGGGAGAAGAAAACATGACCTAGGATTTTTTGAATAAAAAAAATTAATATCATTATTCTTAAATACATTTTATATAATAATATAATGAATTAATCGAATAACATAAAAAAAATTATTGAATATTATCGCCTATAAATATATTGAGAGAGGAAAAAAATGACCTAAGATTTTTTCCTTAAAAAAAATAAATATCAATATTCTTAAATACATTTAATGTAATAATATCATTAATAAATCTTATAAAAAAATTTTTTGCCTTTGAATTTAAATTTGGTACTCTTTTGTTTAACTTTATTTCTTAAAAACAAATTTGCAATATTTTTATTTTTAATATTTTAAATATAATATTACCTGAGAAAAAACTAAACTAAAAAAAAATTAAAAATTTACTTAGGTTATCTACAATTAAAAAATATACGGGTCACTTTCCATTTTGATTACATAGATTTTATCAATTATAATTATACTAACTAAATATTAAAATAATAAAATACAATACATATAAAAGCAATCAATTTTCTACATAGATAAAAAAAACCGCCGCATCGCGCGGGTATACCGCTCGTTTTAGCTAAAACACGACAAAACCGTGTGACGAAAGGCTTGAAATCTGCTTTGCTGGTTTTGAGTTCAAATCAGGACGTGTTTATCTTGTAAAAAACTGAAATAATCAGGATTTTATTTGTTTAATATGAATTTATAAAGAAAATCTAAGAAAATGAGTGGGGTTTCTGGAGTCCCAAAAAGAAGAAGAAGAAGAAATAAGCAAGAAAAGACGTATGAAGTATCAAGTCTTTAACAATGTCTCCATTAACCATATGCCCAATTCACACACAAGAATATAAAGACAACGGGTCTCGCATGGTTGTCGTTAAACAGTTGTCAAGAGTGATTTAATCTTTATTTATCGTAAACATATAAACATATAATTATATAAAACAACGCTTTGTTAGATAATTTTTTCAAAAAAACTCAATTCAATAACAAACCATTACGATAAATGCATTTAGATAAATATTAAACAGGCATTCAACTTTTTCCCTCGGCAAGTCATCATCAATTCATGATCCACGAGTTGGAAGGTGAGATGATATATATGAACCTTCTTGGACCTTATTGTTTTTTCATTGAACCGGGGCCAACTGATTCTTTTATGGAATCCCTTAATTCATGAAATGAATTTATCTGGGCTAAATAGTTATAACATCCGAGACGATAAATGGAAGCAGATTTTTCATGAGCAATTTTATCATAAAAAAAGAGCTTCATCTTTCAATCATGCTATATATATATATATATATATATAAAAAGCATCTTTTTCAGTACATTTAATGAACTCCAAGCGTCGAGGAACTTCCAGGAAATTGCATGGAAAGTTGATCCCACCGTTTCATTTTGCATAATAAATAAGACCTGCGTACCTACCTCGGATCAAAATCAACAGCAGCAAACAGAACAGATGATGAACAGAGGGGGGTCGTCCCGAGGGAGCATCAATGGAAGAATATTGGACTTTCAGACACAGAAATGGTATACAGAGTATTACAGACCCCCATTTACCTACGTGGAAAGACTTTCGTCAAGTCTGTGGAGAAGACTTGAGACTTCCCAAGTCAAACTGTCCATACATAAAAAGAGGTATAAACCATTATGATATTGAAAAAATAAATTCGCCGATCCCCTACTCCACCATTTATCATCGTATGAAATCAATGCAAGGGACGCGGAGTCCCCCTTGAATTTAGATGCAACTTCGAAAATGTTCCCACTTGTTCTTCATGATTAATTCTTTTTTATTGGAAAATCACTATTTATATAAAATATATTTTGTAGCAAGTGTTGCAGTGAAATACAATGAAGAGCATAAGTAAAATAGGAGCTGAGGCGTGTATAAAGTATTGTTCTTAATATATTTTCTCGGCATAGAATTTTCCACGGTACTCAACAAGTTCCTCCTCTAAAATAAATACAGAAACAACAAGACCAAGAACAAAAAGTAACATCAGCAAGCTGACAGAATATTATATTTTTCAAAAATAATAGTTTTTTTCTTAACCAAGTTTAAACAGGGTAGAATGTGATTGGGGGAAAACACAGGTTCAATCATAAAAAAAACCAATTAGGGTAGTTTAGTGCATGGACAAATCTCCATGAAGAAAATCAACTAGTTAAATTGCTCGTACTACGTTGCGGGCTGGGCAGACAATTTTTATAATTGTTAGAATTGAAATAATTAATAGGTTTTGCTAGTTATAAGATAAAATATAATATCTATACATGCAAAGTTTGATATAATAAAACACATCAACACATTCTATTATAACAACAACAACATCAAAAATTTCATATCTAAAATATCATTATTATCACTGCTAAATCAATAAAATTTATTAAACGACCCTGAGAAAAAAAAACTCAAAAACAATAACAAAAGAGAAAACAAGGAAAAAAACTACAATTATTATTATTATTATTGCGTTAATAATGAAAAAAAAAATCAATGAATAAAAAAACCTATAAACTTTAACAAAAGAACAAAAAAATATCATTTGATGTGAAAATAAAAAAAACTAATAAAAAAACTAAACGAAAGAGCAACGGGGAAAAAATAAGAAATATAAAATTTCAAATAATCATAAACACAAACTAAAATTTAAGAATTTTTTTTTAAAAAAAATACTACCTCAACAAAAGAGAAAATAATAAAAATTATTAAATTACCCGGATAAAAAAAATTCAACAACATTAACAAAATAGTAAGCAAGAAAAGAACTAAAATTATTATTACTATTGCGTTAATAATGAAAAAAACAAAATTAAATCAAAGACTCAAAAAAACCTATAAACTTTAACAAAAGAGCAAAAAAAAAAATGATAAAACAAAAAAAAAATATTAGATGAGAAAAAAAATCACTTGACTTGAAAATAACAATAAAAAAAAGGAATAAAAAACTAAAAGAAAGAACAAAGAGAAAAAAACAAAAATATCAATTTTCAAATTATAACAAACACACTGTTGTCTTATAGGGGTAGATTAGTATTTAGCCATTTTAAAAAAAATTCCTATGACACCCCTCCCCGCGAGAATTGTTTTTTTTGTCTTATTGGGGGGCAAATTAGTATTTAGTCATTTTAAAAAAATATAAAATTTCTGTGGAACCTCTCCCGGTAGCAGTGATTTTTTTGTATTTTTCAAGGGATAAAATAATTATTTCACTGTGCAAATAAGTATAAAAAAATCAATAAACTGGTAAATCAACCGAACCAACCTAAAAACACACCATTACAATCCACGATATTTTGTCTCACAATCTACAGTGAAACAGTGACTTTTTTAGTTTATTTTATAATAATACCTCCATACTCATACCGGTAATAGACTAGCTAGGAGCTTGCCATACTTTTCAATGGTAAAATCTAAGTAATTAACAGGAAGTAAAATATCTACTTAATATGACCATTTCAAAGAGTATCTACAACACTGATGAAGAAAGAAAGATTAGCTGACCATAAAACTTCTAAGATGCTGTTTGAAGTCTGTGATTTGTAACAGGAAAAAAACATTTTGTTCAAAATCAAAATATGTGGTGCTGGTTTTTGTTGGAAAAAAAATCCCCGTGCCTTGTAATTTCCATGAAAATGTCCAAAATCCGTAGAACATAAAATAAGGAAGTCAAGCAAGATCCCGAAAGACTTGTCATGAGTGCCTCCCTCACATCACTGGTCACCGGTGACTTTATGATAAACCGCGTGGGTCCACCATTGATCGATCTTCCGAGCTTCCCAATTATCTCCCTTTTTTTTTTTTTTTTCTAGCTGACTAGGTCTTCTTTTAATGTTTTCTCTATCAACCAACATATCTTACCATCTATAAATATCCTTGCCAAGTAATGAGCGTGTCCATGTAGAGAATTACAAGGTTTACTAACACCACCACCACCACCACCACACACTAGTGACTAACCACTACAGAAAGCCAGTACTATACTACACCATGGCTGAGATGGCTTTAAAGCTTGATCTTCCAGGCTTCCGTTTCCATCCGACTGAGGAGGAGCTTCTTGATTTCTACCTAAAAAATATAGTTTTTGGTAAACAAATGCGCCTCGATGTTATTGGCTACCTCAACATCTATCGTCATGATCCTTGGGACTTGCCTGGTATATACATACATATATTGCTCACTGACTTTTAATAATTTCAGTTCATGTTACAGAATAGTTAGTCTAATCATGCATGCTTACATCGACGTTAATGTTGTTGTGCTATAGGATTGTCGAATGTTGGGGAAAGGGAGTGGTATTTTTTTGTTCCCAGAGACAGGAAGCCTGGTAATGGAGGAAGGCCTAATAGGACTACTCAGAATGGGTTTTGGAAAGCCACCGGTTCTGACCGGAAAATTGTGAGCTTATCGGACCCGAAGAGGATGATCGGATTGAGAAAGACTCTTGTTTTCTACAAGGGGAGAGCACCAAGAGGGTGCAAGACTGATTGGGTCATGAACGAGTATCGCCTGCCTGAATATTCACGCCCCTTGCCCAAGGTACTTATCATATATATAAATATAATCTCAAGTTTCATTTTTTATTAACTCTTGATTGAATGAAGTGTTTGTGCTATCTCTTATTTTTTGGGAGAGATAAGTTGGTTTAAATTATTTTTACTCAGAATCACTTGTTGATTTAAAAGAGAAAAAAAGGAAAATAGAATTAATTAAAAAGACCTTCAATAGTTGTTAGGCTAATTCTGATTTCCATACAATATTTGGGTCAAGTTCTGTGTTATTTCCTTGCAGAATATTGCTGCAAGTTGTAATCGAAAGGTCTGTCTCATTCAGTTCCATTCTATTTCGAAGTTTTTGCCATTTCTGACATTTCTCAGTGACCAGATTATTTTTTATTCTGCTGACAAAGAAAGACAAAAAAGATAGGACCCATTTTTGAGATGGTGATTCGACACTGTACCTGTATTGACTTTCTGATATGCAATGCAGGACTTGGTCTTGTGCAAGATATACAGGAAGGCAACTTCCTTGAAAGTTCTAGAGCAGAGGGCAGCGATGGAAGATGAAATGAAGACAATCCATGCATCTCCATCGTCATCCCCACCACCGCCATCTTTGGACAGTACCATGCCATTTTGCAGGCTGCTAGAAGATCCAGTGCCGCCGATATCAATGCCTGCGCAACATTTGGTTTTCAAGAAAGAAATAGAAGATAACAGCAATATTAGATATGAGAAACCAAACGAGATTAAAACGCCACGTCTGCAATTACCTCCGGGGAAGGAAAGGTTACCGGAGCTCCATGTTCCCAGCAAATTGAACATGGAGTGGAACCAAGATCCCATCTGGTCCCTGAATAGCCCCTGGCTTCAAAATCCTGCTCTTTATGCAGACATTTTGAATTTCTAATAATCCTGATTATTAAGCTCAGAATTTTCGTTCTGTAGATAACTTTCTTCACATCCTAGTTAGGAACTGCTGTCTCACTCAGCTCAGCTCAGCTAGTAGCATTGGTTTAGGTGAGTTGTTAAGATGGAGGCAATAACTGTGAGTTAAACATGTCTTGGAAGCTCTCTGATTATCTTCGTCGATGAACAACTTAGTTAAGAGCCCCGGAGAATCAATACTCAAATACTCTTCTTTTTTATTTATTATAATCGTGTGAATGTTCGGTCAGTTTGCGTATAACTCGAGTAATCCTCATGCTTAATCCTCTATTTTTTTGTTATGTGAAATAGTATGCTGTTACTTGTTCGAGCGTACCGATGGGCCGAGGTGTTGGCTCTTTAGGAGATGATTACTTGGCTATGACTCGGTGATATGGGCCGGGTCTCCAGTTATTTTAAAATGGGCCGGAATAAGAATGGTGTCTAGAGATGTAGATGGTCCAATATCAATATTTTCTTCGGTTTTTGGCATCAATCAATTTTTTTGTTTGGACTTCCATGCCTGTCAGAATTTTGGTTTTCGTTTTCCTTTTTTTTTTGGTTCCTGTTTGCCCTCCTTGATACACTCCTCACTTCGGAAATTTTAGATTTTCAACGTAGATGATAATGATGTCTTAGAAAAAAGTGACCGAATTTGCGATCTCAAATTATTATTTTTTAATTTTCTGATGGGTAAAATGGATTGTAAATGAGAGGTTTGATTAAAAATCTAGTATAAATATGAAAAAAAACAGAGAGAAGTTCACCTTTGATGATGTTTGTCAAAACCCAATACGATTCTCCACCTTTGAATTCCACCCCTTACCACACTCCAAGGCCGCCATTGATGATGTTTGTCAGCACCCCATAGCCTGGAACCTGACCAGCTGCCGAATCAGCACCGGAAGGCGACCAATTCCCTGTGATGACGTTGTGGCACGAGGGTTTTGGAGACTGCGCTGTCATCCAAAACCAAATTGCTATCTTGAAGGAGATCACTGGATCAGTTGCAACAAGGTCAGGATTGTTTAATAGATCCACTCCTATAGCTTTTCCACACTGCCCGTAGTTTTAGTTCCTGTGTCATAATTATCAGATGAAATTAATTTAACTGCATAGTCGTGTTAAATGAAAAAAAAAAACATGCTCAGGTTCTTTCAATTTGATTTTCAACGCTTCAAAACGGGTGGATGAATGTGTAGACTCGGAAATGAAGAAAAAAATAAAAAATCTGGACTTGCCATGAAAGCTGGACAGGACCTCTGCCATAATATTGCTTGCCACCAGCACATGGATATGTGGAACTCGGAGAACAATAAGCTCCAGGATTTTGTTCCTTGACAAAGCAGTATCCCCAGGCGTATGGACCATCAGGTGCAGTTTGCCACCCTCCTGCATGTAAATTCATCAAATGAAATCATGATGATTAACTCACTAAACTTCCTCTAATATATAATTATGTGGTTGAGTATATAAATAAAGCTGATTAATTAGGTTTGAGACTGATTAATTAAACGAACCAGTAGTTTCATGAGAGGTTTGGCCAAAGTAAGCGGCGATCTCCTTTTTACGAGTGGCAGCATCACCGGTAGTGCCAAAGCCAGGGAAGGCATTGGCAGCTGAGATGAAAGCACTGTAAGTGTAGAATCCCTTGCCAGGGCATCCACCATCGTTTCTATTTATAAGCATCCCATCAAACTTCCCACTTGAGATGATACTGCCAAGGTCTCCTCCGCCCCCACCACCGCATTGGCTTTGGTAGCCGTTACCACAGTAATCATCCGTGTTTCCACACCAACCATATTTCCACCAGGGAGTTGCTGGAAATCCATTAGAGAGTAGAAGAGGAATCAAGCGTTCAAATTCTATCAGAAGGTTTTTTTTAATGGAATATCATCTTTAATAACATTAAGTCATGATTTGGGAGTTAATTACATTAAGACAAGAATTTAGGTACTTTAGACATGTTCTTCTTAAAATATGGAAATTAGAGTTGATTTAGATTTTCTTCTCGTGTTTTAAAAATATTTTTGCAAGAAATTAATTTTTATTTGAAATTAATTTTTTGACAGTATCTTCAATTGTTTTGATGTCAAGAATAAAAATATTGCTCTTTATGCAGACATTTTGAATTTCTAATAACCCTGATTATTAATTCTATGAGTCTTAAAATTAATAATCGAATAAGCCTTCAATAAATATGATATTAATAACCACAGGATTTAAATCCTTAGTCAATTTTTTTGTTATGTGAAATGGTATGCTGTTACATGTTCGAGCCCACCGATGGGCCGAGGTGCTGTCACTTTAGGAGATGATTACTGGGCTATGACTCGGTGATTTGGATCGGGTCTCCAGTTATTTTAAAATGGGCCGAAATGAGGATGGTGTCTAGAGATATAGATGGTCCAGTATCAATATTTCTTCAGTTTTGGCATCAATCAATTGTTTTGTCTGGACTTTCATGCCTGTCAGAATTTTGGTTTTGGTTTTCCTTTTTTTTTTGGTTCCTGTCTGCCCTCCTTGATACACTCCTCACCTCGGAAATTTTAGATTTTCAACGTAGATGACAATGATGTCTGAAAAAAAAGTGACCGAATTTGCGATCTCAAATTATTATTTTTATTTAATTTTTTGATGGGAATATGTAATCCTATTTATAGTCAGAAATCGGTGAATAAATAAAAAAATAATTTTTGAATTAGTCCAGAATGATTAATATTAGCTACCGTATATACCAAACCAACCATATTGGCTGCAACATAGGCCTCCATCGCACAATTATTAACCTGTACTCTGAATTCCGCAATGCGTGTTACATATATTAAAAAAAAATTAATTAATTTTTTTTAATATTAACATATCAAAATCATAAAAAATACTAAAAATATATTTAAAAAAAAATAAAAAAAAGTCATCATACTGTCGAGCACTAGAATATAAAAATTCTAGAAAGAAAACTTGTAAAAGTCAAAGCGTCACATTTTATCGTAAGAGCTCGTTTGCTGATCACTGGGATTATTAAAAATTTATGTAAATTTCGACAACAAATTATCGTAAATTAATAAATAATGCCAGACTTCTCCATGGATGTAAGGATCAGTGAAGCACGACGGCCTGTAGGGCTTACAGGTTTCACGATCACCTTGCTGTGTGACTTTCACTGAACGGAATAATTTAATCCAGAATTATCTCTCGAGAACGCTTTCCTCAGTTCCCACTCCCCCGAGGGGCATGCTTTGTATAAAGCAGAATTCACCTCCGAGATCTTGCTCACGACCTCGTAAGATTCGTTTCTATTTTTCAATATCATTACCGGCCGAGACTCCATCAATATGCATCTTACAGCCACCACAAACAATAATGATTTAGATAACATAGATATTTGAAGAGCCATTCATTAGGAATGATGACTTCATCTGATTCATTGGATTGGATCATATCAACAGCGACCCAAATCAATTAAAATAGATTTTAATCAATATATTATACTTTAGTCGTATTGAATATGATCAAGAGTTGAGGGGAGGGTTTACCTTTTCTACCATCCTATCCATACCTGACATCATATTTGTTTTGTAATCTTTTCTTTTTGTTTATATCGTATACATTAATGGAGATTTATAAATATTTATATTTTAAGTATTTAGGATCTGATTATGTGATTTTCTTAATAAATATTTTTTTCTCTTCAAAAACTGAAAAGAAGAGAAAGAAACTTGAGTCGGGCCGGGACCGATGAATAGGGTAAACGATCCAAAGAAGCTTTGGTCCGAAGATGTGCTTGCTGCAATGATTGCGGGCTCCTAGACAGGCCTAATATCGAAGGTAATCAAGATGATTGTGTCCCCAACTCTATGAGCAAAAACAACTATTCTTCGTATAAAAATTGAAGGGTCATATTTCTCTTATTTAACTCGGAACAGGAAACGTTTTATTTCATATTTATTCTAGCCAAACAGGAGGATTTGACCAAATTACATGGTGTCTACCAAGTCCAAGAGTCCATTTCCAAATGACCTTTGGTTGTAGCAGTCAAGATTGTTTCCATACCCAGCTCCAAGCAAGTCACAGTACCTCTTGTAGAACCCAATACGATCCTCCACCTGTGACTTCTTCCCCATACCACACTCAAGCCCGCCATTGATAATGTTTGTTACCACACCATAGCCTGGAACCCGACCAGCTGCCGAATCAGCACTGGAAGGTGACCAATTCCCAGTGATGACGTTGTGGCACGAGGGTTTTGGAGACTGCGCTGTCATCCAAAACCAGATTGCTGTCTTGAAGGAGATCACTGGATCGGTTGCAACAAGGTCAGGATTGTTTAATAGATCCACTCCTATAGCTTTTCCACACTGCCCGTAGTTGTAGTTCCTGTGTCATAATTATCAGATGAAATTAATTTAACTGCATAGTCGTGTTAAATGAAAAAAAAACACATGCTCAGGTTCTTTCAATTTGATTTTTAAAGCTTAAAAATGGCTGGATGAACATGTAGACTCGGAAATGAAGAAAAAAATAAAAAAATCTGGACTTGCCATGAAAGCTGGACAGGACCTCTGCCATAATATTGCTTGCCACCAGCACATGGATATGTGGAACTCGGAGAACAATAAGCTCCAGGATTTTGTTCCTTGACAAAGCAGTATCCCCAGGCGTATGGACCATCAGGTGCAGTTTGCCACCCTCCTGCATGTAAATTCATCAAATGAAATCATGATGATTAACTCACTAAACTTCCTCTAATATATAATTATGTTCATAAGTATATTAATAAAGCTGATTAATTAGGTTTGAGACTGATTAATTAAACGAACCAGTAGTTTCATGAGAGGTTTGGCCAAAGAAAGCGGCGATCTCCTTCTTACGAGTGGCAGCATCACCGGTAGTGCCAAAGCCAGGGAAGGCATTGGCAGCTGAGATGAAAGCATTGTAAGTGTAGAATCCCTTGCCAGGACATCCACCATCGTTTCTATGTTTAAGCATCTCATCAAACTTCCCACTTGAGATGATACTGCCAAGGTCTCCTCCGCCCCCACCACCGCATTGGCTTTGGCAGCCGTTACCACAGTAATCATCCGTGTTTCCACACCAACCATATTTGCTACAACATAGACCTCCCGGACACAGGGCACCCCCAGCCTGGCTTCCACACTGCTCAGCTGAGCCTCCTAGTAAAAGGGACAGTAACAGAGAGAAAACCGTGAAGGCCCAGATCTTCATTTTGAAGTGTTCTGTTTAGGACGTTGTTGATTTTGAGATCATAACAGCGTGTATATATAGGGGAAACATGGCTACTTAATACTTCTGTCTCTTGTTAATAAAAACCATGGACTTCTTCAATAATGATGGCTGCTCATTTATCCAATCCAGTACTTTTCTAGATTATATTAAATCATACTGTTCTGGGACTCGATCCAACCTTCTTATTATTAGATTATGGAGTGAATTGAGTAATGACAAATTGTTTTTACTAAAATAATATATATTTTTTGTTATCAACTCAGTTAAGGTTTAGATTAGACCACTCAAACTGCTATAAATCTAATTATATCAATTAACTTTATTAATCATTATCTTATCTAATTAAATTTTAAAAAGTATTCTAAGAATTTTAATTTTAAATCAACCAGTATGTATTAGTAAAGCAGAAGACATGATAAAGTGATGAACAGTGCATGGCGGCTGTCTGGGTCTTGTTTTCTGCCTTCGT
>CM018580.1:10760000-10925000 GCA_009078335.1 Salix brachista
TTCACCGAGGCTTTTTCTGGGAATGCGGTCAACTGCGCCGTTGACCGCATTCCCAGGCGGGTTCTAAAACGTCTAAATGGCTACACTCCCCTTTTCTCACTTTCCTCTCCACTCTTAAATTCAATCAGAAATCGACTTTCCTAAAGTCAGCATGACGGCGAATAACTTAACTCCAAAGAAAAGTTATAGATATATCTAGTTAGTGCCTGTTTGGCATTGTGATGCCACCCACGTTTGCCAATCAACTTATTCAATAAGTGTTTGGTAAAATTTTAAACGCAAAATTTTGACATGGGACCCACACAAATTTTTAATGCAATCGGCGTTTAAAAAAAAGCTGGAAATACATGTTTTTTTAATGGCGATTCAATGTTTCAAATACACAGCTAAACGGTGATTTAATGTTTTTCATCAACAAAAAATTAAACTCGCCAGAGAAACAAAAAAATTACCGTTGAAATTTATAATTTCAAATCAAACCCTCGTGAGACGAAGAATGCCAGATATCCCGTGGATACAAATGTTAATCAAACCCTCTCAACATCTCTACTCCCTTCACTTCTGCATCTCATGCCCCTCACTTCCCGTCCTCATTATCCTCTACAAAACCCATCTAACAAACCCATCTGCTCTTCCATTCTCCTTCTGACTAGATGCTCAACCATATTCAAGCGAATGAAAAAATCACTGCAGGAGTTGATGGTGATGTACATGATGATAGGTATGAGAAAATAATGTGAGAAAGAGATGGTGTTGGATACAAATTCATGCCCATGTCTTTCTTGCTGATGTGATTGTGATGGTGGGTAAGGAGAGGAGGAGGGTTATTGATGGTTTCTTCCAAGACAGAGAGCGCCCCAGTGGTGGGAGCGTTTTTCTTTGCTTTGCTTTGCTTTCATTCTTCTTCTCTCACCAAAACGGAAAAAATAACAAAATAATGGATGAAAAAGGATAGTAGGAAAAATGAAAATATTTAAGAAAAAACCGGAAAAAAGTGGGATCAAGAATAATTATTAAAAAAAAATAGAATCTTGAATAAATAACTTTAAAAAAAAATGTATTTCTTAATTAACATTAAAAAAAAAGAGAGAAAAAAGTGGGATAAAAAATAATTGATAAAATAAAAAACTAAAAATTGATAAAAAGAAATATATTTGTATATACCCTTTAAAGTAATTTCACAAGTTGAAAGCAATATGAAAAGCTTGGTAACCAAACACATAAAGCTGTTTTTCATTAATCTCAAACTCAAAAGCAGTTTTAACCAAACACTTCAAAACTTATTTTGAACCGCAGCTAAAACGCTTTTTATGAAACTGCTTTTTAAAAACCTCAACCACAAAAGCAATACCAAATACACCCTTAATCAGAGGGCTTGTCATTTTTTTTAATAACCTCGTAAAAGAGGTGAATCCTGCGTAAATGATGTACTTAAAGAGTTCAGTACCAGTTAAAAATGTCTTTCTTGCTCATTTTTCTAATCACATACCCCCACTGTTCAAATTCAGGATAATGAAATCAATGATTACGGGACAAGTATGGAGTCACTGCAGGCACAAACCGGAGAACATGGAGTAACAACTAAGAAGGAACATTTTGTGCCGGCAAAATTTCATCAATGTGTTCATTCTTCGACAATGCATCTCTCATGTGCCTCCACATCAGATTAAAAAGAACAGATTAGCACCTGATCAATTAGTTGTAAGATATGGACTGGAAGACTACAAAAAGGGGATAATCAAATCACCAATGGAATGTCCCACGTTGATGTTTTGATCATGATAGTGGGCCGCTGTGATAAGGTTTTGGGCCAACAAAGTACTGCTTGATGGATGCTGTGGTGGAATTACTTCATATATATGTTGGTGCTAATTTACTCGAGACTACACATTTAATCTTGATCCGCCAGGCAAGTAAGCATAATGTCACTGCGAATAATTATTGCTAACCCACTTCATCTAATGCTTCAAAATGTTCTTAGATATTGCCAAAACTATAATTTTCTGATGGAGAACTTTTAAACTCGAGGCTACTAACAGTGAACAATAAACAAGTACCAGTTCAAGTACAAATACAGAATTGTTTTTCGTTTTACAAAAAGAGATGTTACTAGCCTCAAAAGGATCGTCCTGATTGGTGCACAGCAAAGTCCACTGAATGCAGGTAGCTAACACGCAACCTATTGATCAAGAGATGCATGCTTTATTATTATTTATCATGGATATCTACAATTGCATTAGATTGATCGAGATGCATACCTTCCCGTGTCTTAACTCCAGAAGAGGAGCATGCAAAGGCATTTCTTGGGGCAAATGGGAAGCATAAATTCCCATTTCTTTGACCATGAAGTCTGGGATTGTTGCGAATGAAAAAAAGATCTTCCATTTTCTGCACTCCCAACCTGCTTGCTGGTTCTCGACATGAGAAGTCATTAGCTTGCCAGATCTCTTCAAACATAGCAACACTTGAAACCTGGCCCAGAATTCTTCATGGCTAGTGTTAGCAGGCTGGGTGTTTCAAAACCGAAGTTTTCCCACCATGCAACTGGGTCCAATTTATCCCTGCAATCCACTTGCAACTTCCTAGCACGTGATCTCTTTACACTACAGCTAAACTAATTGCAATGCAGAGACTTCCAAACTAAGTTCCCTGTCTGGTACTCGTGAAGGAAAACATTTACTTCTATCTCTATCTCAGCATTTGGTGCATTAAATACTTGCCATTTTATACATCTTCAACTTCCCAGTGGTGCCACTTTGTAGTCTGGTAACAAATGTTGGTAAATATGTTATTGATATCCAAAGATTAAGCTAACTATCATTCCTTATCCAGCCTCAACAAATTTTCCAAACCACGTTGATCAAAGGTGTCAGGTTGCGTTCAATCTTTAACAGAATATCATTCTGACTAAAGATTGAAACTTTCGAAGTCTTTTCTGGGGATTCTAGCTTGGAAAAAATCACAGCTTTACCGCTCTACTTCACCTTTATTAGCTTTGTTTTTTAAATTAACAAAAATACGGCAAAATCCCAATCACTGAAGAGATTTTAAATGTCACTAATCTTTAATCAAAACCCACTTCATTTCTAGCTCTCTTAGTTTGTATCATTTTTTTCAAAACATGAATGGCAAGAAGTCAGATACTCTCGGAATCAAAATGAGCAAAATAGAAATCAAATCAGCAAGGGAAAATGCAACAATTTTGACAGCAATAACGAGAAGGAAAATGATTACTTCACCTCGAGAATTTGTTGATTTTTTATACTTTTGGTGCTGTCGAAACCTGCGTTTCTTTTACAAGGGTTTCTTTCTGGTAATAAAAGTTGAAACGATGACGGCGTTTCCGTTTTTGTTCTTTTTTTTAATTATAAGCATAATTGGGCTTGATACTTCAAGATTAGAGCGGGCTACTTATCTGATTGTGGACCATATTAATGGGTCCGATTACCTTTTTTATTCTTGAGAATTGATTTGATTCCGTGGGCCACTTTTATGGGCCTGAAAGTAATGATATGGCCTAGGCTCTGAATTAATGAATGCCTATGTTCTGGATACATGATCAAATGAGTGGTTAATGCATTCCATCGTCACCCTGCTTTATTATTATTATTATTATTATTATTATTATTATTATTATTATTATTATTATTATTATTATTATTATTATTATTATTATTTTAAAGGTTATTTTATATATAAATATCAACTATTTTTTATACATCACATTATTTCTTCCGTTGATGTCATTAGCACTGCTAAGAGTCGACAAACACCATGCTTCCACCACATGAAGTTTCTACTGGTATAGATTTTGGTTTCTATTTTTTTTCAGAAGTTTAATTTGATCTTTGTATTTATTTTTTCTTACAAAAAAAATCGAAGTATATTTTTTTTTATATTTTATTTGAAAAGAAAATATAATTTATCCCTGGTTTTTTGTACATATATTTATATGTTAGATTGTAAATTTGATCAAAACTAGTCAAACAATTTAAATGAATCGATTGATAAGGTAAGAGTTAAATAAATTTAAATAGGTATAGACACTTAAGAAATAAATCTTTTGTTTCGTATTATATTGATATATATATATACACAGATTCCATCAACAAAAAAGGATCCCCAACTCAATGAAAGTAAAAACAGTTAAAATATAACTAAGAAGTATATTTAAAGCCATGTAAAAATAAAATTTACTCATATTTAATATCAAGACCTTGTTGAATATGTCTAAGACTAGGGGAGTGTATGTGAATCACTCCAAAAGTGCCTCTTTTTTTTTAAAAAAAAATTAGCTTTAAATAAAAGTTTTGAGTGTTTTAAAATGATTTTGATGTGCTGATGTCAAAAATAATTTTTTAAAAATAATAAAAAAATTATTTTAATATATTTCTAAGTAAAAAACATTTGAAAAACAACTGAAACCATGTTCCTCGATACCCTCTAAATTTAAATGTAAATGAACGAAAAATTAGTTTTTTAGAAAAACTTTGACTTTTGGTTAACAAAAATGCTCAAACATAAAAATTCTCAATCATAAAGTTATTTTTTGTTGGTCATGTTCATCATTTACATGTTTAGTTTGTGTATATATAGGGTAAAATAATCTCTTTGTTTTAGTTTATGTATAATTTTATATATTTAAATCAAATAATTAATTAAACATTAGAATATTCTTTAATGAAACTGTATCCTTTTCTTTTATTTTTCATTTTCTCTTTTAGCTTATTTTTAACTGTTTAACAACACTAATCTCAGCCAGGAGAATGTGGCTAGAAAGATTTCTTTGTAGCCATCATTGGTCTCGAGAAAAACAAAAAAGGTCAACGTTACATGTCCATGTTACCCACCTCCATGGATAGTATCGAGCCATGAACTTTTAATGAAACGAGCAAGCCAAAATCCCGAAATAGAGATTGCAATCTTTTATCTTGTATTCTTTTTTAGGTCACAGATCGCTATCCTTTTTAATTTTGTGGACGGTGTTCAAAGCTGGAAGTTTGAATGACTAGTAAAGCGTGAACATAGTTTTAGATAAATAGTTTTTGTTCGTGCACTTCATTCTGATTTTTAATTTTTTTTTATATAAAAATCATAAATAATGTTTTATATATATTTTCAATTAAAAAATATTTTAATTATAATACCAGACATTCATAAAAAATAAATAAATAAAGCAAATGTTCCAAAAAAGGTTAGAACAGTCAAATCTCTATAGAATTGACGGGAAGAGGAAGAAAAATAAGAGCCCACCAACTACGGGCCTTATTAAAAGAAAAATATAGAAAATAATAATTCCAGCAAAACTAGTACAAAATTAACAAAAAAATATTGATTTTTAAAATATTTTTTTTATAAAAATCATAAATAATGTTTTATATATATTTTCAATTAAAAAATATTTTAATTACAATACTAGACATTCATAATAAATAAATAAATAAAGCAAATGTTCCAAAAAAGGTTAGAACAGTCAAATCTCTATAGAATTGACGGGAAGAGGAAGAAAAATAAGAGCCCACCAACTACGGGCCTTATTAAAAGAAAAATATAGAAAATAATAATTCCAGCAAAACTAGTACAAAATTAACAAAAAAATATTATTTTATTATTTTCCCTTTAATTAAAAATATATAAAGAAAGGGATAATGTCGATATACACCATCTCATCCTACTAATCAAAACGCAATGATAAGAAACAAAATGCCCGACACCATTAACCCAATTTCGGCGTTTTAGGCGTCAGCTAACAGTCAATCTCGTCATCTTCCTCTTCCGAGTTGCGAGCTAGCCTGTGTTGACTATATATGCCCGCATGCGAGAGATATCAGCTGCATACCTTAATTTGCTCCTCCCTTTTCCATCCCTGTACGCAGCCGTTTTTGAGAGAGAGAAATGGGTACTGGTGCAGCTCATGGAGAAGATGACAAGGTCTCACGGCAAGAAGCTGATCGCCAGCTCGATGCTGGTGCTCGTTTTGTTCTCAAATCCAAAGGTAACACAGCAGCGAGCTGCTTCATGCAATATTCCATGCCTCCCATTTTCTTTTATGCAATTTATTTCCATTAATCTCTATTTAATTACCTCTTTCTTTCTTTCTTGTTTTTTAGTTTTTCTCTTTTTTTATTTCTTTTTAATTAAATCACTCCTATTCCTTCTCCTTTAGCACAGACCATTACTCTCCACATATAGAGGGAAACGTCTTCTATTAAAATTCCAATAACGGCCAAGTTATTTTTTTTTAATAATTAAAAGATGTGTATAAAAATAATTAATCGGTTTTATAACAAATTAAACAAAGTCTTAGATATGAATATTTTCAATATCACCGTCGTTTACATCAATACCAATAATTTATTACATGAAATTAATTTAAAACGACGTAGTAAACCAATTAATCACACATATAATCTTCCGAAAATGATCTTCATATCAAAAGATAAAAATAAATAAAAACTCTCCATTCCTCGAGAATCAAGATCGTTTTTCTTCTGTCATAAATGATCACTGCTCATCGTCTTTAAGATAAAAGAGTAAGATTTACACTACAAGCCTGATGACTCTTGAGATTAGTTCTTAGGAAAAAATAATACTGCAATAAGATTCGAATCTTATCATAGGTTTTTTTTTAATAAAATAAAGTTGTATTATTGATTAATTGAATATAAAAATCCCATGAAATAGCTGGTTTGATTTTTCTTGTATTTTCAATGTGTACACAACTTCAGGATCATGGCTGCATTGTGGTTACCACCTTACAACATCAATCGTTGCACCGCCTCTTCTCAGTCTGCCCTTCGCTTTCACGTTTCTTGGATGGGGTGCCGGAATTGCATTCCTGGTGATCGGAGCTCTGGTCACTTTCTATTCATACAACTTGCTGTCTCTAGTTCTTGAACACCATGCTCAAAAGGGTAATCGCCAACTTCGGTTCAGGGACATGGCTAACCAAATACTGGGTAATTAACTCCTTCCCCTCCCTTTTTTTACTGCCTGGATTTTGATTCGATAAGTAACACAAGCATTTTTTTTTATATGTATTTCAAGTTTCCTGATAATACCAATTAATCAACAGCATGCAGAGTCTCCAAAAATGTTGTGGAGGCAATTTATGATATATTCCAAAAGGGCAAATGATTCTTTAAACTGATTTGAGAAAAAAAACAGCTTGTCCTATTAAAATAAATAAAACTAACTAAAAATAATAAAGATTTAAAAAATAGCTAGGGTAATAAAGAAAAAAATAACATCTTCTAGACTTGGGCTTAATTGGAGAGCTGTTATGATCTGGATTATGGTTTTAGCCAATTCTATAGGAAACAAGGCCTATACAATCGGATCTTTAGATTCCAATCTAATTCAACAATTATATAAACATTCTTATTAAATTGGTATCAATGTAGCATGTTTATAGTTTTTGGGATTTTGATTTGTCGAATTGGTTTGTAGATATATCTAAAATTCAGTGCGTGCCAGGTTAAAAAATAATTATTCATAAATGCACTAATTCGTGTGTGGACGGTGTCGTTTGGTACACACAGAGATGGTAGAGTTTATATTCTGGTAATCAATTTGACATTTTTCAAAATAAATATTTTTCACTGGAAATTTCTCAAAATAAAAGGTCAAGTGACTCAAGTAGAAAAGCTAAAATAAAAATGTGAAAAATGACAGTACATCATCCTTTTGTTTTTTTTATGTATATATATAACTGAAATGCATAAATGTATAATCAATAGTTAGACCTACTTTCATCAACAACAACAATAATATTTAAAATATATATAATTGTGATGGGAATCTTATACTAAAGTTTCCTTGTCACTTAAATATCTGATTAAAATGATTTTTTGACTTTCTCCCAGTCAAAGTTTCGGCAGGCTACTCTATCTTTTTCGTTGAATAAACCTGGCATCGTAGAAAATTGGTTGTCGGGGCCAAATCTTTATAGGCCTGGCCCAATTAACTTTGACTTTCACAACAGATCAGTCCAAATGCTATCGTCATTCAAAAACCTCGGTCCAATGCAAGACTACTCCGTCAGTTTCTTCTTCTTCTTCTTTTCAAGAAAGGCGGGTCTACAGGTATCCGATAAACCTCGGTTAAAGAAGTCGATAAATCAATCAGAAACTCCAACTTGATGAATTTGAAACTTAAACTAGATTAGGTTTAAAATTATTTTAAATGTGATTCATTCTAAAATTCATTTTATTTATTTATAAATAATTACCCTAGTCAACCATTCATTTAGACCATCCTTTTCAGTTCTTTTTGGTTTGATAGTTTTGAATTAGATTAGACCTGTTTTTGTTTTTTTTTTCTTTATAAAACATGCTACAATTAAATTAGATTCTGTCTATGTACCCAGCTCATGTTTGCGGGGTTATGGCCATCAAAAACTTAGCATTTTCACACCCAAACTGTTGATTTTACAGGACCAAAATGGGGCAAGTATTTTGTGGGTCCAATTCAATTCATGGTGTGCTATGGTGCTGTTGTTGCTTGTACTCTTCTTGGAGGACAATGCATGAAGGTGAGAGCTATGGCGGTAACAAAATATATATATTTTATTTAAAAATGAAAATAAGATAATCTTACCTCTCTTGTTTTTGTTTTCTGCAGGCGATTTATTTAATGTCAAAGCCAGATGGGCCAATGAAGCTTTATGAATTTATAATCATATTTGGGTGCTTAATGTTGACATTAGCTCAAATCCCATCTTTCCATTCACTAAGGCACATCAACATGGTATCCTTGGTTCTAACCCTAGCTTACAGCGCCTGTGCCACCGGTGGCTCAATTCATATTGGTAAGCAAAAATAATGAACACTGCTTATTTCAGCAATCTAGAAAGTTAATAATTTATTAGGCTGCATTTATTATTATTATTAGGAACTTCATCCAAGGAACCAAAGGACTATTCTATAAATGGAGACACGCAAGATCGTCTTTTCGGTATGTTTAATGCCATTGCTATCATTGCCACATCATACGGCAATGGGATCATCCCAGAAATCCAGGTACGGGCTGGCCCATTTCCCTCTATTATGCATGGTATCCTGAGGCCAGATCTTGCTCGTTCAGACCAAGTTTCTCCTCGGTCTAGTCAAGTTTTAGGATCCCTTTTCAGTTTTCAATGCAAAAACTTCAACAGGAGAAGATAATTTAACCAGGTGCACGAAAAATTTCTTGTTGCAGGCAACAGTAGCACCACCTGTGAAAGGGAAGATGTTCAAGGGATTATGTATTTGCTATACTGTACTTTCTTTTACTTTCTTCAGCGTTTCCATCTCTGGTTACTGGGCGTTTGGCAAAAATTCTGAACCTCTAGTGATTAGCAACTTCTTATCTGATGGGAAAACTTTCGTGCCTGAATGGTTTGTTTTGATGGTCAACATCTTCATCATTCTCCAACTGTCAGCAGTTGCTGTGGTATGAAATCTCCTTCCTGTCTCCTTCTGCTCCTAAATTTGCACTGTACTAACCTAAACTACATGGAATGCTACAGGTTTACCTGCAGCCTACAAATGAAGTCCTCGAAAACACCTTTTCAGATCCCGAGCGAAAAGAATTCTCTGCTCGAAATGTAATCCCCAGGGCAGTCTCGAGGTCATTGTCTGTCATCATAGCAACTATAATAGCTGCAATGCTTCCATTCTTCGGAGATATCAATTCGTTGATTGGTGCTTTTGGTTTCATCCCTCTAGACTTCATATTGCCTGTTGTTTTCTTCAACCTGACATTCAAGCCATCGAAGAGGAGCTTAGTTTTCTGGCTGAATGTCACCATTGCAGTAGTTTTCTCAGCAGTAGGGGTTATAGCAGCGGTTGCAGCAGTAAGACAAATAAGTCTCGATGCCAAAACTTATAGGTTATTTGCTAATGTTTGATTAGATTAAATGGCATGTTGGCTCATATTATTGGTAGCAAATTTATATCTTGATACTCTTGTTTATGATTAATTAATATAGAGCCTTCTCAGCTCCCAAAAATAAGGAACTAACGATATCCAGTATTCCTGTTGCAAGAAGCAATCTCCCAACAAGGAATCAGAAACAGCTGTTTGACAATTGACAATTGACAAATTGAATCAAAATTTGTATAAATTTAGAGATGTAAGCTAACAAAATTCAGGGAATTTAGATTCGATTCAATTATATATTAGTATGCAACTGCAAGAACAAGATTCCTCTCGTCTAATAAGAGGTATTAGATGAGAGAAAAAAAACGAATCCCAAATCTCAATTGGTAGCTACTAAGAACTATCACATATATAAATACAGAGATTTTCATAACCGGGGGACTCCAACATTGGCATCTGGAGGTACTGTTTGGTCTGGAATGGACTGTTGGGACAGCAAGACATTTTGGCCATTACTGTTTTGAGAATCAGTATTTGCTTGTTGGTCTGAAATGATGATTGTGTTACCTGCTTCTTCATTTCTTGGTTCCGAAAGTGCAGATGTTGGTGTGGTGCAGTTATCTTCTGCATCTGTGGTTCCAGCGATTGGTGTGGGAACCCTTACCATATGGGAGCTGGCAAGCAGAATGGGAGCTGTAGGGGGGTCGGCTGATTGCCTCCTCTTAATTTCCTTGCAGATGTTCTGCTTGAAACTGGAAATAATGAGCTGGTAAATCAAAACAAATATAGCGTGAGGTTCCCAAGAACGAACAAGCTGGTAAAACAGTTCAATTGCAAGGAAAATTCATAAATCCAGACTGTGGACAAGAGACATAAACATTCAGTGAATGCTTTCTTAGAAAAATGAATAGGCAAAACCAACTTGAATAGGGCCAGCTGCGATTAAAGAGCCTGCAACACCACCACCAAAAACCCGGCCATCAGGTTTAGCCAGGGAAATACTCAGCATGCCATTTTTGCGATTCGAACCTCCTGTTTCGCTGAAAGTGAATGATCCAGATAGAGATAGAATTTCAAAGGGGCCCTGTAAGAAATTAAAAATTAACGGGAATGCACATCAGAAAAAAGAAGAGGAAGAAGAAGCAAAATAAAGGAAGTTTTTTTTCTCCAGGTATGATCATATCATACATCATATCTCAGAATTCCACCAGAAGAACTAGGCTGACGCATAATAACACTCGAGACAACACCAGTAGCAGAAAGAATGCAAACTGCTCGAGCACCCTTTTGAGAAAATGCTAGTATCTTAGTAACAATATCCTGCAAGCCAAAAATAGAATTAAAACATCTTGACACAGGCCAAGCAACTAGAAGCACTATAATTATACAAAAAGACTAAGCGAACTAACTTAAACCTCGCATATTTTACAGTACCTCTCCAGTTTGCACGGGCACTACATGAGGGGTGAAGCTTCCTCCTGCTGTTTCTGCAGCGAAACCACCTTTACATAGAGAATTTCAAAAACATTTAAGGGGGTGGAAATTTAAGAATTTTGACAAGGAAAATTAAATAAAATGTAAAAGGTAGTGAATAATTTGAGTGCTCACCAAGTGAAGCCAAGAGTTGAAGTTTACCAGAACCACGGGGCCTCCCTCTACCCCGTTTATCGCAACTCGAAAGAGAAGAGGAAAGGCCTGGTGGCGGAGACAGGGGCGGTGATGATACTAGGTTTGCACCCACATCATGTTTCCTAGGTCTCCCTCTCTTTCTTTTCAATGTGTTTTCAACAACGCTCTCTGAGCCTGACCCTCCAGAGCAGCCTGTTCCACCACCACCAAGGTTGTTTGGCTCCAGAGTGTGATCACTACCGCCTGTTGCCACCTTGTGCACCGCCTGGTTGCCTGGTGGGTCATGATCCTTCGTTGTTATTATGACAGGAGTCTGATCAGAGACTATCATGTTCTTCTCTTCCATGCAATCTGTAACTACTATATAAAAGAGAGTGAAAATATACTAAACACACGTTAAAGGAAAAAATAAATGAAAGAGATATTTTTTTTTTGTCACTTGTAAAAAAATAAAATAAAGGGGTTTAGAAGAAGAAGGATTTTGAACTAACAATGGTGCTGTGGAAAGGGCGCCATGAAAGAAACCTATATGTTGACAGAATTCTTTTTTCCCCTTGGGATCATGTTGTGATTACTAGGCAATAATCCATAGCGGTTACAATATTTATCACTGGTTTTTATTTTGTTAGGGAAGAGAATCTGCCTTAATTAATAAAATAAAAACAAATATCTTTGATGCATTTAGTAATAAAATAATCATTTTGTTAATAATTAAATTTTAATTTTAATTATATTTAAGAGATTTTATTTCCAAAAATGACTGGAAAAAGATGTAATATTTATCGCTGATATTTACTTTTCAAATATGATTTTTTGAACTCTTGAAAAAATCATTTCAATGGATTAAACAAACTGGCTAATTATCCAATGCAGTCATGTATCGTAGATACTAAATATAATTTTGAAGTTATAATTTATACAATATTAAATATTTTGACGTTTTTAATCAGTCGGATCAAGTCAAGCTCTGAATTTGGGTTTTCAGAATCAACCCCCCAGGCCATATTTAACAATTATATAAGAACAGTATCCCAAATCCGCCACTTGCACTACCATCCCGGGGAAGCCCACCAGTACAATCAAGACCAGGATTCTGCTTACTTGCACCGTCTGTACTGAGCCTGGTCCACTGAGCAGATGACCTGGTCCAACTCACAAGCACTCGGCCTGTGCTCCTGATAACAACAGCCCGAACTTGCTAGATAACGAGTATATCAAAATAATTTAAAAATATTATTTTTTTAATTTAAAATAAAAAAATTATTTTTTTTTCAAAAATATTATCGAAACGCATTTTCAAATACACACTCCCTTTGTTTTGCTCGTTAGAGTGTGATTCTTGTGGTCAATTTACAGTTCGGTTTCTGGTTGATGACCTCGTTAACCAGAATCCGACCGTTAAATTATTCTGTCGGATTTCATTGAAATCTATGAAGTTCTAATGTTATCCATGAGTTAATTCACTTGCAGAGCATGGTACAGGTCGAAAACATGCCATGCATCCTTGAAACTTTACTCTCATTTTGTTTATTTAAATGAAAACTTAAACTAATAATTCTATACTTTTTAATCGATTATCTTCTCTCGTCTTTTATCACACTTCATCATTCTCATAGTATAATTCATATGAGATTACTTATAGAAATTTAAATAAACTTCTTACTTCGAGCATCATTACTAGAACTAATGGTCTATTTACTTCAAAACGCTGCCATTGGACAAGGACTTGAGATGGCTTGGAGCATGGATGTGGTCATCAAAGACCCGTATAAGCAGCTAAGAATTTGAATTAATTAGCATAAATCCCATAATTCAAAGGTCTGGAAATCCTTAGGGAGAATCAAGATTTTCTACGAAGTAAATGAACAAAAACCGTGAGAGGAAAATCAGCCTAAAATCTAGTCATGTCACGGCTACCGTGATCATCTCCTTCTACTATCTATCTCGAATGATGTTCCTCTCATCCCAGATCGGACAGCTACAAGTAGGTTTCTTATTCTTCCACTTCGCGCCACAGGTATAGCAGAACTCATATCCACATCTGTCAGAACAAATAACAGGAAAGAAATGAGGATAGAACAGTGTAGGAAAAAACAAAAATGCCTTCACCTTATTAACCATGAGTTCTTATTCCAGGCTGTATCAAATTATGATAACGATAAACAAGAAGCAAAAAATTGCTGCTGTAGGGTTAGACTGCTGGGTTCCCACCATAGGTGACCATACCATTTTCCACCAGTTCGATGTTTAAAGACGAAGAACAATATTTTCACAAAAACAAGGAAGTAGATAAGTGCTTCATTATGTATTTCTGAGTTTCAATTAAGAAATAATCGGTGAAAATAGCAATGAGTGTCCAGTAAATGATGGGACTCATTACCTGCAAGTGATATGATAGCAGCCTTCAGCAAGCTCCACCATATTTTTGCACATCACACATTGGCGCCATCGATTTCTTTTTGCAAGACTATCAAGCATCTTATCTTCTGTGCGGGGATGAGGTTTTGATATTTTATAATCATAACAGGTCATATTATAGTGCCATGGAACTCTGCAGTTAATGCAGAAAAAGTAATGACATTTTACACATTTCCTGGCTCCACATTTTTCACCACCAACAAATGAAGAATTTGTATATTCCAACAGCTCACTTTTTGACATCAATGCTGAGCATCTTGGATATGGACAGTAAACTTTCTCTGTAACAGCAATAGAAGTTTCCTTTTTCCTTTGGCTCATTATCTCAACTAATTTTGGGTCCAGGAATTTCCCACAAGTCTCAATACTAACTTCAGATTTACAGCCTTCATGAGGACACTTAGCCATTGTCCCTTCAAGTAACTTCACTTCAACATGCTGTTTCATACAGGGAAAGCAATATCTGTGAAAACAGCCATCAACTGAGAATATCTGATATACATCTGTATCTTCATAGCATATTACGCAAGTCTCTTTCAGTTTCCCTTTGCCTTTGCCATTATCTGCAGGCCAAGTGATCTGAGAAACTATAGCGTCTTTTGCAAATCTAAATGCAAACTGGATATTAGAGCATGCTACAAGGGACGGCTTACAATCTGCAAACTTTTTCTGAAGAAGAGACACCTGATTCACCAAGGTTGAAATCTTACTGTTCTGTGTTTGAATAGCACCGGTAACCTGCATAAAGATACAGTTTTAACCATCCAATACCAAGGTGCTTAAAAGACTTGAAAAGGAAGATGCCATTGTTGACAATAATGAGTAGCAACTACAATTGCAATTGACTTAGCATTGCTGAAAACAGGGGACTGAACGTTTCAAATTAGGAATTACAGAGAGAGGAAGTTTCAATTTAAGCAAATAGGAAAATAAAAACATTACCACACCACAACTATGATATTGCTGACTTCATCTTTAATCAGTAACCAGATAGGATCTGGGTTTTCTTAGTGTTTAGGCCTTTGAATTCGAAATTTCAGTAACCAGAATCATTCCTGTCACATTGTGGATAGTTTTGAAAGCAGCCATAATTTTGGCTAGGATCTAAAACAAACAATAAAAAAAGGGGCATCCATTACAATCCAACCAACCAAAGTAGCATCCTGAAAGGGGAGGCCTTAAACAACCCAACAGTAGCATTGTCACATTGAATTCCGAAGGCTAGTTGCACAAGGATACTATTAAACCAGTGCAAACACACCCAAAGATTATAACAGCAAAAGTTTCTTGGCAACATGAAAAGCTCCTAAGAAGATATGCTTACTGTTCAGTGGCCCAATAAGCTAATAAACTTGTTTAGCTTATCGGTAAGAACTTTACCCGTTTAAGGAGCAAATCAAATATGTTTTGACTTTCAACATCATTTACAAATAATATAGGATCCTCTTTCATGTAACGTAATGAAACCATAAGAAAAAAAAATGAAACCCGTTGTTTTTTGAGACACAGAACTCTCCGAAACAAGGTACCATGAAGAGATTCGAGGCAACATAGTATATAATCTTGGAGAGAACTATCGTGAAATTAGTGGTAAGAGATTTGACTAAAAAAAATCATACCCCAAACAACTCCAAACAATTCAAAGAATGACCCATCCAAATAAACTAAAATCAAGCATTAAAAAAAATCTTTAGAGAAATAATCACAATAATAATAGAAAAAAAAGAGTGAAATTCACTTACATATTGGTAGAGCATAGAGTGGTCAACAAAGAAGGTGAGGTTTTTCAAATCCAAAGCAAAAGCAGCATTTAACCCTTCAATCAAAGCCTGGAGCTCCACTGAAACCCCTGCACAACTCTTATTACTACTACTGCCTTCTGCTCCAACATCTATACCCTTGCTAACTTTGAAAATCAAATTATCCTTAGAATCACAAATGGCAACCCCAATCCCACCCACAATTACCTTCATATCCCTGATCCTCTCTTCACTCTCCACTCCCTTGCAAAACACCTTGAAAAAACTAACCCTCTCTCCATTCTCGAATGGGTCTACGTAATTATCTCCGTATTTCTCCCATTCATCGTCAGGTATGTTCATGATTTCGCTGGCGACTTTTTGATCATGAATTCGACGGTCCAGATCTTCTCTCATTTCTCTCATTAGATGCTCGCTTTCTTCACGGTCCTTGCGTTCTTGTTCCAACCTCTCGATATTCTCCAGGAAAAGTGTCGAGCAGCAATCGAAATCTTCTACTTCTGCTTCTTCATTTTTGGGGGTGGAGGAGGAGGATGCCAAGGCCGTTGATGGAGGATGATTGAGGATGGAAAGGGAGGATGTCGAGGCCGTTGATGGAGGATGATTGAGGATGGAAAGGGAGGCTGTCATCGCTTCTTGCATTTGGAGATTGAATGCGAATTCGAGATCGGAGTTTAAGGTTTTGGCCTCTTCGATTTCGCGGCGTTGCTCCGTCAGAACTGCAGACTCAGTCTCCATCTCCATGTCTCGGAGTCGTGCGTTCTTTCTTTAGGCTGACTGGGTTTTTATATGTTTACGATCAGAGCGGCCTTTTAATATTATATTTGTTAATTATCTTTTAAGATTATATTGATATTTTTTTAAAATCCCGTTTACAAAACAAAGTTATTTAAAATTCTATTTATCAATTATATATATAAAATATATTTTAAAAGACTTTATTTTTATAATAAAGTGTAAATATAGAAATATCACAGTTCTGTTCCGTAGTTCAAGTTTTCTAAGAGGTTGGGACGGCGGTACGACCGTTTCAGCAAAATTTGAATTTTTTTTTTAAATTATTTTAATGTGATAATGTCAAAAATGATTTTTAAAAAATAAAAAAATATTATTTTAATGTATTTTTAAATGAAAAATACTTTAAAAAACAACCGCAATTGCCCTCCCAAACAAGCCCTAAAAAGCCCCAATATCTACCTTTTGTTTATATATCAATTCGGCATATGAGCTCTGTGAAAGAATTTGGTCAAATTTTACTTTGACATTGTATTTTTTAAAAATTGTGAATTTGATCCTTGTATTGCATTAGATTAAAAGATGATTTATAAAGTTCATTAAGTATTTGTTAAATAGCATAGACTATAAACCTTTCGATTGCTCGTCGTTCATGTATTTTATTGACAGCTCTTTAATGCTTTGAGAATCTAGAGAGCCAATGATATCGGGGGGTTAGCCGACGCTTAGAGGTTGGAGTCCTCGCATGCCTCGTCCTTAGTGTTGAGCAATTAAAACAAATTAAATGAGAAAATCAATAATAAAAAAGTTGGTTATAGCATAATTGTCGGTTTCGTTTTAGTTGACGTGTTTTTTTTTTTTATTAATATGGAATGTTTTGATTTTGGTGTATTGTTTATATTTAATTAATTATATATATATAAGTAAAAAAAATATTTTTTATAAATACGACAATTTTATTTTTTATAATATATATTTTCAAATTTTTATTGTTTTGATTTTGATTCTTATATATATAAAAAAACAACGACAACAATTTGTCTAGAGGGAGATGAAAAACACAGTGACAAGTGGCAACAATTTGTCCAGACAACAGGAGATGAAAAGCAAGAGAGTCAAGTTAGACAGTAGATAAAAAAAATTATGTAGCCGAAATGATACAGACAAAGTAATACTGCACGTTTCGGCTGGTATCGGGCCAAAAAATCTAGAATTGGCTGAAAATTAAACTAGGGTAAAAACAACATCGTTTTATCTTGTTTTTTTAACTGGTACAAAATATTTCGGCCGAGACAAAACAAAATTGGCAGCTATGGGTTAGAGCGTTTGTGTGTGTCTGCATGTAAAGACTAAAATAAATATATTATTTTACTAAAACAAAATAATTATATTATCCTAACACTTGGAAGTAGCCTAAATCATTTTCTAATTATGAAGCTGTTTGTTTCCGTTTTTCACCAGCCGCACCGCATAAATTCAAACTTTTTTTTTTCATTTTAAATAAATATGTTTTGGTGTTTTTAGATCATTTTGATGTGCTGATGTCAAAAATGATTTTAAAAAAATAAAAAAAACATCATTTTAATGTATTTCGGCACGAAAAGCACTTTAAAAAGCTACCGCAACAGCTCTCCCAAACAAGCCCTATATTTGTATGCGAATGCTAGAGCTTCTGTTTTTAAAGTGAATTTTAAAGTTGTTTAGTTTCAAATTGATGTTTTACATGTAATTCAATATATATATATATATATATATATATATATATATATATGTGTGTGTGTGTGTGTGTGTGTGTGTGTGTGTTTGTGTGTGTGTGTCAACTATAAAAATCAAAACAAGGATTAAAGTTCATCTTATCTCAACGTTTAACCTAACCTAGCTATACTTTTGTCTTTTGTGAGTGTTGAGATTATTATTATTTATTTATTTTGGATATGATGAAACCTTATTTTTCAGAAAGTGTATTTTGGGCGATTAACTGAACGAGTTAAATTTCGGTTGTTTCATGCTTTTATAAGGGATGTACACTCTGATTCGAACTCGAGACTTGTTGTGTATATCAGAAATTTTTTGTCATTACATCATGCCCCTTAGAGATGGGTGTTGAGATTATGCTAGCTTGTATGTACTATACATATTTTAAAAGTGAGTTTCATTTAAAAAATATATTAAAAATATTTATTTAGTATTTCAATAATTTTAATGTGTTAATATTTTTTTAAAGAATATAAGAATAAAATAAAATAATTATGATGTATTCAAAAACAATTTTTAAAAAAACACACTACACCACAATATTAAATATATACTTTGTTTAAAAAAAAAATTAAAACCAGACATAAAATAAGGCAAATTGCCAAGAACAACTTCCACCCATGACGCGTCTATTTTTTCAAGCTATTTTAGCATTAATGTTTTTTAAAGTATTTTCTAGTAATTTTAATATGTTAATTAAATAAAAAACAGAAAATGTTTTTTTTCAAGTAAAAAAAAAAACAGAAGTAAAGTTTTCAAGTAAAAAAACTGAAAGGTTAAAAAAAAACTCACACGAGTTTTTTTCAAGTAAAAATGACCAGTCTAACTTTAAGAAAAAGGAAGTAATTTTAGCATAAAGGTTGTATCAATAATCTATTGACTATATATAAAAAATAAAAACGAATATTACAGCAGTAGAACCGATCAAATCGATCAATAGACCTAGGTGAATTAATTTAAATTTTACTTGTTGAATTATTTACACAGACATAATTACACGTCCTGTGCATGCACAAAATGATTAATATTTACCTCGACAATTTTTACTGCTAGCTGCAACGCCACCCATTTCTCCAGTTATATTTAAAAATCTTGGCGGGATACGTCATTAAGTGGAAGACGTTCCCGCCAATTCGCCCAGCTTCACGTTCCATTTGAGCCTTTTGAGGTCAGTTGGAAAGGAAAAAAAATAGTGCTTCGACCTTGATTTCATTACCCTTTCAACTAAACCGGGCGCGACTCCGAGTCAACTCGTTGTCACAGCGAGTGGATTCTAAGATTCTCGCTTTTTTATTTTTCTATGGAAATAAATTTCAAATGGTTTGAATATTTAGGCGGGCGGTAGCTTAAGCATTTCGCTGTCGAGACTCGAGAGGGTGTATCTGTCTACAGGTATGCGCATGTGTTTCTCGTGTGATTGTTTTGGCTTTGGCTATCCAACACGCCGTGAGCCAGTTAATGAGCCCCGCTCACATGGTCAATAGCCGCCTTCCCGGGACGTGAAGACTGAAGATCACTTTAGTGGGGTGGTGGAACTTGTTTCGTATTTTTAGATTTTTTTTTATATTGATATATCAATATTAATAGTAAAATATAATTAAAAAAATAATATGTTTTTAATGATAACCGCTTCTTCTTTGAAATAATATTTATATAATCATTGGAGAGTTAAATGATATTTTATACATACAAAACACAAAACACGATTTATCAATTACATCTCCAAGAAAGATGATGAAATCACTAATTAAGTTTATTTTTTTATATAAAATAATAGAACACGAAATCATACACTACCATTTAACTAACCATTTAAAATAAATGAACAATATAACAACCTTTTCACGCACTACAATTTCAATCAATGAAATAAAAATAGTAAAAAACATGTTTCTCCGACATGTCACCCTCTATTCAACTTGTAGAAATTGCTATGGTATCATTAAAATAAAAGTCAAATCATAGAATGCAATCAGAAAAACAAGAGCGAGGGTACACGCTATTGCCGCAAGGCTGCTTCCATTATACCAATCCCCACGCCCCAATCCCTCTAATTTCAAAAAGGCAAAAAGAAATCCACGTCAACACGTAAATAAGAAAAGAAAGATCCGAGTGCAAAACAACTCAGTCGAGTCAAACTCGGCCCCGAGTCACACATTACCCGACTTAGGTATCTTTTTCTAATCACTATTTCATAGCATAGAGATAACGTTCTTCTCCCTTATCAAGACACCTTTCTCTCTAAATTATCCTCAAAAACGTCTTCAATGGTGACCGCTAAAACCTAACAAAGATAACCTGGTTTTCTCCGTAAACTTAAAACCACAGCAATAAATTTAAATTCTAATCATCGATCTCGGTTTTTTTACTTTCAAAATTTTGCCCCCCCCCCCCCCCCCTGAATTTTTAGACCTGGACGAGTTTTTGATCCACGAAAAGATACAATCGAGTGTGTTATTGAATGATTGTTTTTGTGATTTAGTGGCATTTTGCATTGGATTTTTAGGTATTTAGGGTTTGGTTAGATTCGATCGTGATTTTACAATGGAGTTTACGGAGGTTAAAAAGAGGGGTAGAGGTAGACCGAAAAAGCGGAAGCTAAACGAGGAGGAGAGCGAAGATAAGAAATTAGTAGCCAGTGCTTTGAAAAAACAAGCTTTGGATTTTAGATGGAAGCCATTAGTGGGTAGGTATGTGTTGAAAGAGTTTGAGAGTGTGATTTCTTTGGGGAAGATAGTGTGCTATGATACTGGGTTGTACAGGGTGGATTATGAAGACAGGGATTGCGAGGATTTGGAGAGTGGTGAGTTACGTAAGATAGTATTAAGGGATGATGATTTCGATGATGAATTGGTTCTTAGAAGGGAAAAGCTAGATGAATTTGTCTTGCAAAAGAGTGAGAAGAGGAAGGTGGAAGCCGAGAAAGAAGTGGCGGATTCCAAAAACGAGGCGGGTAAGGTTGAGGAATCAGTGTTGAGTGAGTTGGGTGGTGGGTTGACGATTGAGCATGAAGGGCTGCATGATGTGGATTATGCGGATTCCTCGAGTGATTCATGCGAGCATGTGCGTGTATGGGATTTGGGAATGGAAGTGGAAACTCCAGTTGTCCCTCCACCTCAATTGCCTTCATCATCAGGGAGTATTCGTGTGCCGGACGAGTTTGTCTCACATCTCTTTTCCGTGTATACATTTTTGAGGTCATTTAATATCCGTCTTTTCTTAAGCCCCTTTACATTGGATGATTTGGTGGGGGCGATAAATTGCCCAATCCAGAACACTTTGTTGGGTGCCATTCACTTTGCTTTGATGCGAGTATTGAGACGTCGTCTTGAAGCACTCTCTTCAGATGGTTCCGAGCTTGCATCAAAATGCTTGAGGTATATATAAAAGTGTCGGTACTTAATTTGCCTATTAGAGTTCTTCAATGACCGAAAATTAATGACAATCTTGTAATATTTACTTAATTTCATAGTTTTTGTGAAAATGATATTGCGAGGATTTTAATTACTCGGGGGGTGGGGTGACAATATAATAAACTCGATACTCTTTCTTCCATCATTCACGGCAGTGGATGAAAGTTTACTTTATTGCCGTCATTAAAAGATGTTCTGATGGGATACTGCTCTTGCATGTATCTGTACAAAATCCAGCATGTATACTTAATCCCCCTTCCTGTTTTTGTGTTGTATATTCCTGAGCATAGATGTGGGTGCTATATGCACGTGTTTGTATGTGGTGCCGTGTTTGATTTTTTATCCAATTTCTGCCAATTAATCTATGGAATTATGTTCCACCCCTTATGTGAAGGAGCGTGGATTGGCGCTTGCTTGATCCTCTCACATGGCCTGTTCATCTGGTTCATTATCTTGCAATAATGGGATATGCAAATGGAGCCGAGTGGAAAGGGCTTTATGATCATCTTTGGAAGAGGGAGTATTTTTCCTTGCCAGTGGGTAGGAAGTTGATGATTCTGCAGATCCTCTGCGATGATGCCTTGGATTCAGTGGAGCTAAGAGCAGAAGTTGATATTCGTGAAGAGTCAGAAGTTGGCCTAGATCCTGATGTTGTTACAGCCATTCTTCCTGATAATGGACCAAGAAGGGTTCATCCTAGATGTTCCAAGACTTCAGCTTGTGAGGACAAGGAGACCATGGATATCATTGCAGGAAGCCAGGGGAGCAAGCCTTTCAGCAATTCAAAGTATTTGAGCTCCAAAGGTACTGAAAGGGACAGGAATGCATCTGATGCTGACGTAGATGAGAATGGGGATGAATGCTGCCTCTGTGGCATGGATGGAATCTTGCTTTGTTGTGATGGATGCCCATCATCATATCATTCAAGATGCATAGGTGTTGTCAAAATGTATATACCTAAAGGCCCATGGTATTGTCCAGAGTGCTCCATCAACAAGTTGGGACCTACTATTCCACCGAGAACATCACATAAAGGAGCAGAAGTATTTGGAATTGATTTGTACGAGCAAGTCTTCATGGGTACTTGCAACCACTTACTGGTGTATGTTTTTGCCTTCCCCCCATATTTTGATTATTATTTAAATGCATTATGACCTACCTAAGCTTCATCTTACTTGCAAAACAAGTGGCATTAAAACCAAAGTAGCTCTTGGGTTCCGTCTTTAGGACCATGAGCATCTTGTTTTTTACAATGCTTCTTAGTCGTTTGATTTCCTGTTCATATTTTCTTTCCAGGCTGAAAGCTTCTACTAGTGGAGAACCATGTTTCAGATACTACAATCTGATGGACATCCCAAAGGTTCTGCAAACACTTTCTGAATCCATGCAACATAGATTATTATACTCAGAGATTTGCAAAGCAATTGTACAGCATTGGAATATACCACAAAGCTCTTCCTCAGTTTTGGAAAATGAAAGAGGCTTCGATAGAGCACCTGTGAAGGAAGATGCAATATTTTCTAGTATATCTCTTCCTTTTTGTGAGGAAAGCCATAAAGTTCCAGACAATGTTGTGGCTGAGAATGCAGTTAGTTTAAATGGAAGCAGTACAGATGTTGTAGCTGTTTCATGTCTTGATACCTCACTTGATGCATCGGTTCAAGTTGGTCCTCAATACATTGTGAGTGACGGTGACATCTCAAGAACAGGAAATTGCCATCTTACGAGCACGAAGCTGCATGAGCAGATTAAACTGGAGTCTACTGAATCGGTTAACCAGCTTGCTGATCCATCTGGTGTAACGCAGCAAAGCTGGGTTGACAGGTCAAGTGCAATAGAACTTGCCACATTCACATCAGCAAACAGTGCTGGCAGTTGTATTGATAATGAAAATGGAAATTGTTTACCAGCTTTTGTGTTTTCCCAGAGCGAGGAAGGCAATCATCCAGGCCTTGAAATGGTTGAGAGAAATTCAACAAATAGTTTTTCTTATGTGGGAACGTTTTTCAAACCTCATGCCTACATAAATCACTACATGCATGGGGATTTTGCTGCCTCAGCTGCTGCTAATCTCAGTGTTCTTTCATCCGAGGACAGCCACTCAGGGACTCAGAAATCAGGCAATGGCAGGAAAGCTATTTCTGATATTTTATTGCAAGTAAAAGCTTTTTCAACAGCAGCCTCCCGTTTTTTCTGGCCAAGTTCTGAAAGAAAGCTTGTGGAGGTGCCAAGAGAGAGGTGTGGTTGGTGCCATTCTTGCAAGCAGTCCAGCAACAAAAGGGGATGCATGTTAAATTCTGCTGCCTTGACTGCTACTAAAGGTGTCTCAAAGATAATCAGTGGACTTAGCCCAATTATGAATGGAGAGGGAATTCTTTGTAGCATAGCAACTTACATTTTATGCATGGGGGAGGTTTTATGTGGTCTTACAGTTGGTCCCTTTCTGAGTGCAATTCACCGAAAACAGTGGTGTAAACAAGTGGAAGATGCTTCAAGTTATAGTGCAATAAAACAGCCCTTGCTTGAAGTATGTTGATTTGATTTCATGCGTGCTTATTAAGTTTGTCCATTTTTTTAGCCTAGTTAACCATAGAGGCTGTTGGTCATTTCTTGAGTTGCCCTATGTGTGTGTTAAATGTCTGTTATTTATCACAATGTATGCCAGACTCTTAGCTTGGTTGATGTGACCTCTTGGTGTTTATTTGCAGCTTGAGAAAAATATCCGCCTAATTGCTCTTTCTGGGGATTGGGTCAAGGCCATGGATGATTGGTTGGTTGAACCTTCTGTGACCCAAAGTTCTGCAAGTATTACTGGAACCATGCAAAGACGAGTGAATGGGAAACGACACCAAAAACACTCTGGTGCGATTGACGTTGCAGCTGATGGTTGCCATGATAAAAGTTTTGTCTGGTGGCGAGGGGGACGCCTATTAAAGATTGTTTCCAACAAAGCAATTTTGCCCCAGTCAATGGTTAAAAGGGCAGCTAGGAAAGGTATTTTTTTATACCTTTTCTGCCCACTTGCTCTAAAAATTAATTAAACCATACCCTTTTGCTTTGGTTGCATATTTTGTATTATTGTAAGTTCCATTGATACCCTAGCTGCATTTAGTAATTGTTATAAACAGAGGAAATATGAAAATTGAAATTTTTGTTTGTGTCATAGGTGGTTCAAGAAAGATTTCTGGTATCCATTACACCGATGATTCAGAGATTCTTAATAGAAGCAGGCAGTTGATTTGGAGAGCCGCAGTTGAAAGGAGCAAGAATGCATCGCAACTTGCACTTCAGGTTTGATCTCATAATCTGTTTCTTGCTTCCCCTTTTGTTTGGCATATTCTGTCTAACAGCATTTTGTCTATAATAGTTTCTAGTTGTCCAACTTGTGAAAATGGTATTGGAATTTTCATCAGGTTAGATACCTAGACTATCATGTGAGATGGAGTGATCTTGTTCGACCCGAGCAGAACCTCCAGGATGGAAAAGGTTCAGAGACTGAGGCATCTGTTTTTAGAAATGCAGTCATTTGTGATAAGAAATTTGAAGAAAAGAAGATTAGGTATGGAATTGCTTTTGGGAACCAAAAGCATCTTCCTTCCCGCATCATGAAGAATATAATCGATATTGAGAAAACTGAAGATGGAAAGGATAAGTACTGGTTTTCTGAAATGCACGTTCCTTTATATTTAATCAAAGAGTTTGAAGAAAGCATAGATGTCATTCCACCATCATCTAAGAAGCCTTCAAATGAGTTATCTGTTTTGCAAAGAAGACAGTTGAGAGCTTCCCGCAGGGATATATTTTCTTATCTTGCCTCTAAGAGAGATAAGTTGGACAAGTGCTCTTGTGCTTCATGTCAGTGTGATGTTCTGATTAGGTAAAATCATATACTTGTTCTGTTTTTGTTTCTAAATTCCCTGCAACTGTCATCTTGGGAAAGAAAAAAAAATCACTGCAACTTGCTCTGAGCTTGTTATTCTTTCTGTCCGTGTGATTTTCAGGAATACAGTCACATGCAGCTCTTGCCAAGGTATGCTTATGACTAAGTTGCTATTCTTAAATATGCTGCAAAGTACTCTATCTTTTATTCTGAACTTTGAAAAATGTGTTCTAAACTTGTGTTAATCTTGTGTTAATCTGTGCCTGTATTTGTAGGAAAAGCAAACCTGTAGCTTTTTCAGGTTATTGTCAGATTCAGCAGCTGTGCTCTAGTATTTAGTTGTCTCTTTCATCTCTAACTGCTTATGTCACCCTTGAAATTATCCCAACCCATTCATTTGAATTTAGAAAAGACTATCCCTCATGGTAAAGTCACAAGAGAAAAATTATCCGAGGACCCAGTGGAAAATCGGGATGGAGAACTTTTAAAAGTGCTAAAGTGCAGTAAACATCCCTTGCTTTAAAAAAACACAAAATGTTGTGGGGTTGTTTTTGAACTGTTAAAACTGGCTACTTCTTTGCTTCATATGAGGGTGCTAAATGCCTGCATTCAAATGTACAATGACACTTATGATTACTAAACATACTGCATTTTGTTTTAATGTTAACAGTGCTTAGAGCGTGTAATTATAGTTATAGCTAACCACCATCAAGTTTTAAGAAACTTCTTGAGAAATTTAGGCTTTGAATTATAAATGCTACCATAAGTGGGTAATCAGAAGGTAAGCCAATGCTGTTTCAATATCTTACAGCCTTAATTCATAGCAGATTTACAAACAGACTGCAGGATGATTTGGAAGTTGCAAAAGAGGATGAAGTTCATGATTATAATATTTTTTTCAATTCAATACGCAGGAGCTAAGTACCATAGAATACAGCAATATTCTTTGATTCTTGAACTAGCACGAGGGCGGAAATAAGGTTTATGTGCTTCGTTTGTTTAGGATGGAAAAGATCTTATTAGGAATGAATACAATAATATGGGGATGCAACATACTCCAAATTGAAAAACAAAACGTGAACAGATTTATTTAATTTTATTTTCTTGGATAGTACTGACAAGTGTGCTCACGTGTTCTTGGGAACTTTAAGCTGCCTTTTAGATCTGCTCTTGTGTTTTTCCTTGGTTATATAAGTGATTGGGAGAGTTTGATTGTTTGCACTAATGGTTCCATTTTTGTGTTATATTATGATTAGGTTATTGTCACAAGGATTGTACTGTAAGTTCAAGAATTTATACAAATAAGGAAGCTCGGTTTTCTGTCACCTGCAAGCGATGCTACAGTGCCAGAGCTGTTATTTATAATGAAAAAAGTAATGAGTCTCTAAACAGTCCCTTTCCCTTCAAAGGACATCATATCGCAGAGACAGTCACAAAAGACACAAGGGTTAAAGTTCATAATCAACCATTGGTGTCTGTCAGAACCCAGGAGAGTTGCTCTAAAGTGAAACAAAATACTTCTGCTTCTAGTAAGGCAACAAAAACCAAAAGTAGAACCCGGGATAATTGTTCTGAAGTGAAACAAGCTACTTCCTCTTCTAGTAAGGCAACAAAAACTGAGAGTAGATCACGTAATTGGGGTGTCATATGGAGGAAGAAGAACAATGAAGATACAGGAATTGATTTCAGGCATAATAGCATTCTATTAAAGGGTAGTCCAAATGGAAACTGGTTAATGCCGGTGTGTAGTCTGTGCAGAAAGGATTATAATTGTGATCTGATGTATATCCATTGCAAGACTTGCTCAAGTAAGCGTTCTGCACATCATAGGTGCAATTCCTCTTTTAAGTAGGAAAATATGATTGGTTTTTGTTTTATGAAACATGTTCTTTTTGTCTTCTGCAGATTGGTTTCATGCGGAAGCTGTTGAAGTTGAAGAGTCAAAACTTGCTGATGTTATAGGCTTCAAGTGTTGTAGGTGTCGTAGGATAAAATCACCAAATTGTCCTTACAGGGTTGACAATGGATATGAGAAGCCAGAGGCTATGAAGCCACAAACGAGAGCATTGGAGCAAGGAATAGGAGCAGACTCTGGAACAATTGTTGAATCCAGAGACTTTGAGCCAACTACTCCAATGGTACCTGTGGAGAACATGTTCGTACAGGATGACAATCCTCTTCTTTTCTCTCTTTCAAGAGTTCACCAAATTACAGAGCACAATCCTGAAGTGGATTTGGAATGTAACATTGCTGGACAAGGGCAGCAAAAGCTTCCAGTCAGAAGACAAGGAAAGCGCCAAGGAGATGCTGTAGATATTTGTGGGACTGATATATACCAAGCCGATTCATCCATGTTTCTTGAAACAAACAGTGCCATGAATTATGAAGGGAATATATCTTGTACTGAATGGGATATTTCTGGCAATGGCCTTGAAGATGTGATGATTGATTGTGAAGATGTAAACTACAAGGATATGGATTTTGAACCACAAACATATTTCTCTTTTACAGAGTTGCTGGCACCTGATGATGGTGGCAAGTTGGATGGATTTGATGCCTCTGGGAATGGTTTGGGAAATTGTGAAAATCAGTTCGATGCAGTTTCAGCGAATGAGTTCCCAAAGCAACATACAATGGACACATCTTGTGATGCATCTATGGAATCGGCTCCTAACACAATGCCTTGTAAGATGTGTTCTGACTTGGTACCATCTCCTGATCTCTCTTGTGATATCTGTGGCTTAGTGTTGCACCGCCATTGTTCTCCTTGGGTTGAGTTTTCACCTGTAGAGGGCAGCTGGAGGTGTGGTAATTGCCGAGAGTGGCAGTAGCTGGCTTTTGTCCTACATTTTTTTTTTCATGCGGGATTCTTCAGAGCTCTGTTGGACAGGGCTTTAAATTGAACAGCAGTTGAAAAATCTCTTGTGAGGCAGGCTTGCGCTGAGGTTGTGCCTTATGAAGTATAGATGGTAAAGATGACGATGAACCAGTTCATGCTTCATCATTGTCAAAGCTGGAGAAGGTTTTGTAAAGAGCCATGGTGATATCTCTTTCTAGCTCAGATGTTTTGGTAGTTGGTACAACGTGATGCTTCATCGCAAGTTCCCTCCCACTTAATCATTCATCATTCAGGTTCGAAAATTTAGATTTTTTTTTTCAAGAATTAGCTGCGATAATTTGCCAATGTAGTCCTCTTGATTTGGCACTCTTACTTGGGGAGTGAATTACTTCACAAGATTAAAATATTTTCCCTGATAGGAAGAGATAGGCAACTCTTTTTTTGTACACGCTTATCTGATTGTATTGCATGTACAAATCAAACTTAAACCACAAGTTTCTTGAGATAGGTTGAAATTGATATTTTTAGAATGCTAGTATCTGTTTTTCCTTGATGATTGATCAAGAACTGGCCTTTTAGCTTTCTGTAGAATTGAAAATTTTAATCCCTACCTCAAATTTTGGATCTTAATACATCTTTTCTATTAGGGTTTGATCAGGTAGAATACAATATCTGGTGGATTATGTAAAATTGCCTTCCACCAGCAGTTCATTATCCGTTTAAAAGCTGTATGTTGAGATGATAATGAGGTAGTTAAGGCATCAATGGTTTTCTTTTCAAAAATAGCCATCAGTGATATTAGCCAGCTACAATGCCTCAGTAACCATGGTGGTCCCCAAAACCCTAATTTCACTGGAAATTCTGTTGACATTCCTAGGGGTGACAAGTTGACTAGCAAACTTGTTTATCAGTTAAAGGGCAAATAGCATATGTTTCTAACACAAACCAAATTCTTTCAACCAAACAGGCACCAGATTTCCCAGGGATACTTAATATAAAGATCAAAATATTTGACAACTAAAGTGCAGGAGACAGGTGTTAGAGTATAATATAATTATATTCTGGGGCCTCACTTATAAGCTTAAGTTTTTAGGTGAGATGGTTCCTTAACATGGTATCAGAGCTTTGTTGACCCAGCGGTCATGAGTTCGAATCTCACCACCCCCATTCTATTTGATAAAAATCAAGCACAAGGTAGAGTGGACTTGTGTGCAAGTTTCAAGCCCAAAGGGCTTTCACTTGAGGGGGTGTGTTAGAGTATAATATAATCATATTCTGGGGCTTCACCTATAAGCTTAAGCTTTTAGGTGAGATAGTTCCTTAATAACAAGCTCATTTTTGTCAAGATAATGAACTACTAACTCTAGATCAGAGGGGCAAGACCTGCAACCTGGTAGAAGACCTGGACGCTGCATTTTCTAGTATCTCTACTAACAACAGAGATTTCGGGAGGGGAAAAAAAGATGGGCAGAAAAGAGTGAATTAACAATGACTTGAGAAACAAGAAAGTGAGAGAATTTGAAGTGGGGGAGAGTTGCTTGGACTATAGGCTCATTTATCAGCTAAAGGGTAAATAGCATGAGGTCGGTTAAAGTCTAATATGTTTTTTTCTCTTATGACCGCTGTAAATATACCAGGGCTAATTTGAAGGTGTTTTGAAAAGGAAACTTAACTGGTTTAAGAATGAGTGAGACAAAGATACAGACAGTGAGTGAGCAAGCATCCTAAGACCCATATTAAAACCCTTTCAGTCAAAAGACTCAAAACAATCGACAGAAATATAATTATAATAAAGTAAATTAAAGAAAGTAATATTCACACTGACTACCATCAAATGTGCTACTGCAATGTGTTGACCGCTCGGGTTCCCTCAATCTGGTGCGCTGCTGTTCCCGCAAAGGCAAGGCCTAACCGAAGGTTGATTTCTGATCACCTTCTCGGACGATCAAGTTATTCACTCGTTTTATATGTAATATTTTTTATTTTTTTTAATTTTTATCATTATTCTAATGTGTGAATGTGTGTTGTCCTTTGTACCTCTTACACATGCTTGCTTCTTTTATTTCTTGCTCTCTTAAGTATGCTACCAGTTACCTGAGTAAAGGGCATTCCCATGTTTTTTTATGGAGGGTATTTTCCTATACCATAATGGAATTTATGAACCAATCGGAAATTACGAATCATAGCTAGGGATCGATTCAAGTATCTTCTTGGAGCAGGATAGCATGTCAGTTTAATTCGTCGCATCTCTCAGAACTAAACCAGACCGGCTGGTTCAGTCGGTGAACTGGCTACTAAGCCGGTCTGTTTTTCAATTAGCTGGAGTGATTGAACGAGTCATTGGTTTATAAGTGGTCAACCTCGAATGACAATTCGTCCCCATGAGTGACAGATCATCGAACATGAGCATTGTAGTTATTATAAAGTGATTTTCCCACCTCTTGTTGCTCATCATTCAGAAGGAAAAATGTTGGCTTTTTTCAATCGAGTATTGTCCCATGAACAATTGAACGAGAAACCAACTTTTCTGGTTAATTCTGTCTTGCTTTCAGTCGAGCACTGCCAACCATTTTCTCAAAATTTGAAGATCCCATATAATAGATTTTAATTATGGTAATGAATTGAAAATTAGACCCGCGCTCTATTATGTGTTTGGGTCTGGCAAATTTTGGATTGTGTATTACTATGGCAAGATCAAGAACCGATCAGGTTGCGGTGGCTACCATGAATGAATGGGACATGCAGAGTGAGTAGATTTCTAACTGTTATACAGGAGTGAAGAGAATATGGTGAAATTGGGTTCCATTTTCTTCAATTCATCTAAGATTTCAAGTGGAATTAAACCTCTCATGGACCATGGAAATTAATTGATTAATTGAGATATTATTTAATTGATAAATTATTAATAATAAAATAATTTGTCCAAGTATTCTTTATTAACATCGAAGGTATTGTGCACTGTGTTTGTACAAATATTATCTAATTAATAATTATATAGAATTGCCGTGTCCTTAAACTGTCCAGCTAGAAACAAGGCAATTTTAATGTTGTCAAGTGACAAATAATTGACAACATAAAAAATAAACATAATTAAAGATGATAGTTCTGTTTTATCCCATCTCACACAAGGATGCACACAAAACAACAATTACATTACATAATTTTCTCTTTTTACATAGTATTATTTTACAAAAGCCTCCAAATCAAATCATATATATTGTTTTTTAAATATATTATCTTATAAATCTAACTAATTATTAATTTACCATATTGATCCCAGGTCAAGAAAACAAATTCATTTAATTGAGTTATTAATTTTAGAATTTTAATTTATGTATTAAAGTTAAATACTAAAGTCGAACAGTAAATATAGCAAACAGGAGTACAAATCTGAGGTGCAAACATTCCGAAGTACACAAACTTCTGAATAGAGAAGAGCATGAAACAAAATCTGAAAAAAATAAGATTGCCCTAAGTTTTCACCTGCAACTCTTGCTGAAAATATAATTATGCATTGAGAATCAGAAACAGACTATTACAACTGGTTCTTCTACTTCATGTAAATATCTTACAGCGCTGTCAAATTTTACAGAAATCAAATCCAGTAAAACTGGGAAGAGAAAGGAGTGATTTTTTCAAGGAAAAAAAGAAAACAAAGAACCCTTGCCCCAAAATAAAATTTAGAAATGGAAGGGGAAAAAAAGAAAGAAGAACCTCACTAAGCACAATTACAAGAGTGCAAAAGAATCTCAATATCCAGACCGTCCCCTGGAATTCAATTTGAATAATAGAGTCGATCGAAATTAGCTCACCCGGGATTCCGCCAGCCCTTGCTTGTGAGTTTCCTGATCCACCACTTGAGGACAGATGGGTGGACCGAATGTATGAATCAAGTTTACAAGTGTGTATGGAACAGATCTTCACATGTCAATCACCTCAATGTTACAGCAAACCAGCCAGCAGATCTCCAGGATCTGTCAAAGCTGCAGGATTGGTTGGTTGAGCTACTGGAGCAGCAGGATTGGTTGGTTGAGCTCCTGGAGCAGCTGGTGGTGCAGGTGGACGCGGTGCTGTTGGAATACCAGCTAATTGTTCTTTGATAAACTCCATCAGCCTGTGTAAGGAAAAGGTAGAGAAATGTAGTTAAAAAGAGTGGGTTGATAAACTAGTGGCACACGGCCTGGACATCAAATACATACTCAAATGTTAGTGTTGGGTCCCCCGAGGCAACTGTGATCCGCAACTGTGTTCGATCTGTGGGGTCTGTTTCAATTCTAATCTGAAATATAAAATTCAAAGAGACTGTCAGAGGGCTTTCAAGCCAAAATTGGAATTCAAACAATATCATCATTGCAAACTAACAAGAAGGAACTAATTGTGAAAGGGAAAAAGATAGTGCACAAATGATTATGCAAAGCAACTTGTTTGGAAAAGGTTTCACTTTGTGTTTTCAACTCTAAATCTGAAACGGACTATAACTACACAAAAGGTAAGATACTTTCAACCCACGTGTTACATACCCTCTAACAAATCCACCACACAAAATGCTCAAACTATGACAACATCAGAATTACAAAACAATTTATTTAGCTCAAATAAAAAGAAAAAAATCCTTACCAAGCAAAGCATGGGCCGGATGGTCTCTGAGTAGAAGGTAGTACTTGCAATCAGATTATTGGGGTTTGGATCCTAAAACAGAAAACAGAAAACAGATCAGTGAACAATTTGCTATATAACTCAAAACTAGGAAATAAGATGGAAAGAGAGAATCACTTACAAGCCCTTGACAAACTGTCAACTGAAAGCTGGTAAATATGTTTGCCATGTCAATTAGAGATAATGGTCTTACACCTCTAACCTGTGCCATTAAAAGGGTAATAATACAATATGATGATGATGGTCAATGGAAAGGGATATGATATAACAACATAATAAATGGCAACAGAACTTGCAACTGGTCATATTAATGAGACAAAAAAGCCAAAGATTGACTGTTTAGATTTTAGACATCCTTGAAAAATATGAATGAGAAGGCGAGGCTACATCCTCTAAAGGCAGATATTGACCATTTACACATTGATGCCGCCAAGGAAGTGGAATTTGTAAATTATTATAACTTGAGTTATAGATTTTGAGATTTCTTGCAACCTAGTCTATTAGGATTTTTTACTTGGGAATGTCAATAGCACAACCTAGTCTATAGTTTTCTTTTTCCTATTTGTATTTCTGTTTCTTATTTAGTTTCAGACCGCTAGGATAATGAGATTATGAGTACCTTCATTTAATTAGAGAGCTTTGGTCTTGAGTATTTTCTGTTTTCTTTTTCTCTGAGTGCTTCTATTTATCATTAGTGTGGCCACCTGTGGGCCTCAATAAACAAACTCTAGTACACTGGGAAATCTTAGTGGGACTAAGATACAAAGTTGTCTGACATCACATCACATACCTTCCTAGCATGACTGAGAAAGGAAGAGTACACTGCTCTAACAGCAGCTGTGATCAGTTAAAATAGTACTGGAACAGTGTGACAAACAAGCATGAGCACACAAGAAAAATCAATTTCGTGAAAGCCTGTCAAAAGAGCTATGACCGCAAGACTTCAATATACTACTATACCAACTAGGTCACATAAGAGACAGCTATATCCATCACCATGAAACATACCAGATGAAATGGTGACATGATAGCAAACTGAAAGGGAAAGATTTTTTCTACTCAACAAAAATTATACTTGTATTTCAACGGAAAGGCAAAATATACATACAACTTCTTGAAGCTTCAGTGGTGGCCCTGAAAGTGATCTCCATTGAGGGAAAAACTCTTCAGCAGACACTGTAATAGGCTGAAGAAATTTGTTAAGAACAGCTGGAAGGCGAAGCTTGACATTGGCCTACAAAGAGTCCAAAAATTAGTTAGTTGTAAAGAACATAAAAGGCATCCAAAAATTAACTTGACATTAGCTATTTCAAAGATTAGCAATGCAGAACACATTTCATATATAATGTACCATGCTTGTACCGCACTTGTACGAGAAGTCAAGAACAGCAACATCCCTGCTTGGGTGGAGATTCATTACTTCAAGCGGGCATTGCACCTATACAACGAGAGTAAAGAATACTATAGTTGAAGAAAAATAACAACAAAAAAGGTGCCCTGTAGTGACTAACAGCCAGTTAACAATTACAAGCATTTACCTGTGCTCGTGGAGGAATTGTTTCAGGTACCAATGAGAGTTCAATTTTTAAATGCACAGGGGGTAATATCAGAGCCTGAACAGAAAGAAGTGGAAAAGTGTTTTTGTTTCCCAAGAAAAGGACAAGGCGTCCATGCTGAGCTCGCCACTCTGCTTTAATACCAATCTGCAAAATATATGATGCTAAAATCAGGGCAGTTCTTGGAGAAGCTTTCACAAACTGTAGGTGCAACTTTAAATGTATAAAGGGAAATGACTTAAGCATCTGACCAAGAAAATTAATTGTTTGGAAACAGGAAACTCGTACCTGAATGTTTGGATCCTCGTATAAAACACCACTATCCTTCAAGCATAAAGCATAAAACCTTTCATTGATATTTCCAATTGGCTGCAATCATCATGGACAAACTCAGCTCGTAAGAAGCAAGAATCATGATACTATAGAAGTCATGTTAAATCTGCCAATGCACAGCAGCTAAGATACAACTGGATCGCGTTAAACATTAACATTCAGAAGCACTCAAGTGAATTCATCCACCTACCCAATAAAAAGCACAAACAATCTGAAATAAAAAAAAACTTCCAAGTTTTCACATCTAAATTTCCTAGACTAAATAGACTAACACTATAAGAAACTGCATACCTGCACAGAATTTGTATCCTTTTCTACAGGTACAATAGCTGCTGCATCATCTGCTGGAATTGGAACCCCTTCCAGTCCAGAAACTGCATTTGGCTCAGATAGGACAGCAGCTCCAGGAAGGCCTTCAATTGCCAGTGGACCCAAGAGATCACCTAGGAGATCTGCTGAAGGAGGTTGAGGATCTACTGTAGCCAAAGTCCCATTGGCCTGGGACAATTCTTGATCTGCTGAAGTATGCTCCTGTCAAGATAAACATAACAACGCAACTCAGAAATTGTTTAAACATTCTTCCAAGCAAAAGTCCAGGATTCATAAATACTTGACAAGAACTACCCACATCACCACTTATGCTGGGAATCTTTACAAGACTAAGCTGACCGACAGATTGAGGGGTCCCATTCGAAGAGTGCTGGTCCGTTACAACCAAAGCATTAGTCATATGCTGCTGCGCCCGCAACTTAATAGCACTTTGCTCTGCAGTATCTACTTCAGCAACCTCGGCTTTTTTAATCAATGCAGACTGAATTTCAAAGCGAGAAACAGTTAATTACAATAGCATGCAGCTGAATCCCTTAATCAGTCATTGATGAACTTGCAGATGGTGACCAAGAAAGATTCTTTATTTAGAAAAAATGTTGTTGAGTAAACACACTTACCTGGCGCTCAGGGAATTTAGGCATTTCAGCCAATATGTCCATTAGAGCTGCACCTTTACTACTTAATGCAAAATACTCAATTGCTCGCTGTTGTATCTCAACATCAATGCAACTCTCATATCTATGACAATACCAAACAGTTTTAGAGGTTTGCAGAATAACCAACAGATACCAACTTAACACACAGGATGAGAGGAGCAAAGTAAATCTTACTTGCTAAATATTGCCCAGACATGTTTCTGTAGTTCTGGGTCAGGGGGTTGAGTGTGCATCAAGATCTTAGCATATGTGGAAAGAAGAATTGGAATGGTAGTAGTTCTGCAGACACATTCATTACTCGTATAAATGACCGATGAAGACAAAACACAAGTTTGACAAAAAAAGATGGGGAAATATTAGGTGTTCTTACGATACAGTGGGAAGCTTCTCATGTATGGCACTAAAAATTTCCTTTGGACTACACCCAGGCCGTCTGGCCAAAAGGTGGCTGTACTCCCCAAGGAGATATGCACTGACCTGTTACAACCACATATGAATAACAAAACAAAGTCACATATCTCCATTCACCACCCCCTACTTTCATTTTTGTATCAGTGTAATAACAAACTAGTAATGGTGTCAAAAGGTGTTAGCACAGAACTACACACCTTGACCATTGTCTCGTGTATGGCAGGCTTGTCAAGATACTCTCTGGCCTTTGCTGCTGCATAAGGCTGATCGAATGTTTCAAGTCTCAATTGAAAATTTCTAGATCGAGGTCTCTGTAATAAACAAGATTCTTTATGCTTAAACCATGGATATTTTAATTACCTGTAGGTCTTCATTGTTTGTAACAAACTGCACAACACGAAACCATATATCATCACTGACAAAATCTCCTGCCTTGTCAATCAATTGAAGGATCACATCCACGTACCTATGTTCAAGATGAATAAATAAAATACACGTTGATTATAGATATTTGGGTGTTTCTGATTAATAATAAACAAATTATCTAGCCATGCTAAACAGGAAATGACAACCGACAAATGATTGAGCCATGAGCTTTAGCAACTACCACTGTTTTAGGTTTCAACGACACTGAAATTCTTACATCTAGTTAAATTATTATGACACTGAAAAGATAGTGCAGTGTCTCACGGAATGTAGATCTATTAGTTTGCCGCTAATATAAACAGAATAATATGATAAACACCGCACAAGAAATATGGAACCAGGGATTATAAGAAATTTCACATCCTTTGAGGCAGTTGCTAACTAGGGAGACTGTCTTTCCAAGTATGTATTTTTAACACCAGAAAATATTCAACATCTCATTTTAGCTGTAAATGCCAATAATGTTTGTGACTTAAAATTGAACACTTGTCCATACTATTTCCTCTAACCTATGTCCAAATGATAAAGAGATTATGCTTTCACAGCTACTATGCCCAACATTTCCCTATAGCTTACTGACAAAACTTCCTTACCAAGATAAATCAGGAGCAAACTTTTCTGCAAGAATAGCAGCTTTAAGAGACAACTCCTCACGCATTGCAAAATCTGCCGTGCTAAGATACTGAACATCAGATAAAAGTCAGTGCACATTCTCAGTGCCCCACGTAGACCAATAAAGAGTTCCAAAGGAGCTGTGAACTAAATTCACATCAAAACATTTGTCCATAGGTTTCTACCTGCAACAGTTCTTCCACTATGTCCTTTGCATTTGAAACATCACACATACCATAAAGTAAATCAAGAGCACGGCGACGGATACTGGAGGGAAAATTTGAAGTCAGCTAAAGTAAGTCTGAAGAATATATTTGATCTAAACTTTAAAGAGAAGCTGGCATTTAGGGTGAGCATTCAACTGTTTTATCCTCATAAACATTTGATATTCAAAACACTGCACAAACATCTGATCCACATTTGTGGCTAAGATGCCCTCCTCTTTATAATTATTGACATGAAATGCTCAAAAGGAAACAAAGAAGAAAAGTACATCACAAATATGCATCAGAATCAACATTAAAAAAAAACATTTGATGCAACACAGTCAAATTTAACCTGATGTCAGGATCTTTCAATGAGGTGATGATCTGAGCCTGATGTCTTTTAATGATATCATGCACATCTGTAACCATCAACATCCGTGTCATATTCTCCTGCAGCAGAGCAACAATCATGCAGTGTACAATAGTAATTAAATTTACTCACCAAAGTTTCAACATCAATCAACTTTTGTAAGTTTGTTGAGTTGCTAAAAAAATAAAGTTACAGCATCTCTACAACTTACCAAGCCAAGATATCGGATATTTGGTTCACGAACGGCAATAAATTTTCCAAGGAGGGCAACACACTGAGACATCATCTCATTTTCAGCATCAAGATGCATTACCTGAGTAAAGGAAATTAAGATCCAGAAACCACAACCAATAGGCTTGCAAATCATTGGTACTCTTGCAAAGTTAGAAGGGTGGGACCTCGAGTTTAAGTCCCACCTTTGTCAATCTATCATTCATCTCAATAAATAAAACACAGCATCAGGTCCCTCATAAATACTCAAATAACTATTAATGTTCTTCAAAGTGAGGGAAGGAACCAAGTCACAAGCATTTCCAACCAGAGTAGAGTGGCAATTAAGAAGGATGGTCTCAAAATGACACCCAATACCAATAGCTTAAATGGTGATGAAAGCACCAAAACTCATCAAAGGCAGTTCTTTCCTTCAAAATCCTTTTCTTTCTTTAATCACATGCACATGAGAGGGGGAGAGCGAGAGAGACAGAGAGAGGGGCAAGCATCCACACAACACATAAAATATATGTTCAATTATGTTATTACATAAGCAGTAATAAAACATGCATTGAGATCTTGTCTCATTTTCCCTTGAACACCCAAATTCCCATTTCAAGATAAATGAAATGATGCTTACTGAGCATCCAAATGAACTTTTATAATGTTTTTTTGTGCCTATGGTTAGTTTCTGCAAAATCAGACAAGGGGCTGCTGCACCCACAATACACAACCAAGAGCACACGCTTGTCAATAACAACATTGTATTCGTATCAACAAATAAATTCTAAGTTGTTCTATATAACATATTGATGCTCCAACATGCTTAATTGAGCAGTAAACTTACAAGAGCAAGGGCTTCAAAAAGAACAGCATGAGATGCGTTGTTCTTATTTACATTTTTTACAACATCAGTTCCCATCAGTATCCGCTGTAAGACCTGAGACCACCAATTAAATTTTATTAGGAGCACAAATTCTAAGGAAAAGGTCAAATTAAATTCCTTGAAAATAGTCAGACCTCAAACAAGGATCTTCTAGTATTAGGATCTTCAACGGTCGGAAAGTACTGAAGAGCCCTCATTGTCTTAACCTGTGTTATATCATTAACATGAACTTGTCAACTATGAATGGAGAAATTGCAAACACTAACATTCATGAAATTTAAGAGTTACTACTAAAGATGGAAATTGAGTAGACTAGATTAGAGGTGATCAACTTCTCTAAGGATCTCATTTTTTCTTTTTCTAAAAGTGTGAGAAATGACAGAAAGAAGAAAATTACACACGCACACACACACACTGACCTGAAGCCAAGGAGATGGAATACCATAATAAGTGTATTCTTGCGGAATATCCTGGTTCCTAGCAAGTCGCTCCAATGTCTTAACACATTTCGGTAGACAACTCCAATATGCTTCATGGTTATTTGACACTAAAGCAACAAGAAGACTCATAGAAGACGTCAAAACACCAAGATCACGTTCATCTAACAGTTGTGCCATTCGATCCGACCTAAGGAATTTGGAGAAAGTGAGAATTTGATTTGACAGAGATAAAAGGTAATTTTGGATAATAGTCCAATGGCTAATTTGCAAAAGCATACCAGCCATCTACATTGACAACATCTGGGTTTTTTCTGAACAAGCGCAGCAAACATAATGCAGCCTTCTTTCTCACAAGTGGCCTGCAGCTACTAGAAATCTAAAACAAAAAATGGGGGGAGGGTCAGCTTTCAAAATATGCCAGTCAAGCTCACAATTTTTTTGTTGTCCCTTACGAGTAATTTTTGCACGTCTGGTGCCAATGATTCAGCAAATTCTCTCCCACCAATATTTCCAACCTACAGAGATCAGACAAATATCATAGTTCACATGATTGAGTCTAAAAGTTGTGAAATCAAATACATGCTGTAGAGCGAGACAGAGATAGGAAAGAGGGAGAGACACTAAGAGAAAACAAAAGAAACAGATAAAGGTTCTTTTCTGAAACATCTTAATAATATGATCATGTAGTCTAGAAACAAGAAAAAGGTCCTCTGTTACCATACCATAGTCAAAGCCAGGCACTGAAAAGTTTCGTTCCGCCCAATAATATCATTGCGCACTGTATTTATAGCTAATCTGAGAAAATCATGGTTCTCATTGAGCAAAGATGATGTCACTATGTATCCAACCTGCAGGCATTCACAGAAAAGTAAGAACCAATTGAACATGAAAAGTCTTCATAATATAAAGAAAACAGGAGCATATGTACATTTGAGCTTAAACTGATCACATCGTGGGAAGTATAGCTTTGGAGAAACACTTGACATTTATTTAAGAAAATGAATAAAAAAATATCATCTCCAAAGATCTTGAAGGCCTCCACTAGGCATCATATAAAATTTAGATGGTATAATTATATGGCTTTCAGCTTTTATTACCATTACCATGTTAGTGGTTCCTATAGATTGAAGTGCAACCTTTGGATCATGGAGAAACAAGGCAGAATAACCATTGTTTTCAATGCTTCAACTTATACAAGCTGATAACTATTAGAAATGTGAAATGCAAAAGGCATTTACCTGCTTTTCAGGGTACTTTGGTGCGGATATCAAGGAAACAGCTTCCATGTGACCAAAATCCACATCGTAACCTAGCATGTAAATGTAAAGCATTTTCCAAACATATTTCTTCTTTTCATACGGAGTCAAGCCCTGCCAAAAGAAACAAAAATCTCCATACATAAAAGCTCTCTTGATGTATAAAATACTGCAAGTGTTGTCTCATACAAATACAAGTAAGAATTAGCACCTGCATAGATTCCTACATGAGCTAGGTAAAAACATTTCCATTATTCCTTGAGATTGTATTTTTCTGATGGAGTGGCACTTTAATAAAATTGCATCGAAATTTCAGGAAGATGTTAAGAACAAACGCCAAGAATATGTCGACCAAGGCACAAGATGCAGCAAAAAAACAGTCTATAAGAATGTGAGAAACCAAACTTCAAAAATACTTTTTTATGCCTAAAAGGTCCCCCCCTGATTTTAAATTTCTCCAACCGGGCCTTTTAAAGTTCTGAATCAGAAAATGGCCAGTCAAAGCATATAACAAGATGAAACTATCACAGCCTGGAAACATCTTTGAACTTCAGAGGCCCATCACAATCCTTGAGCTTTTATCAAAAGAAAAGTACGGGTTCTAATATAAATATAATATGAGCAGAATCCTTGCTAATAGTTCTGTCCTAGTGAATGAACCAAAACCCTCTAGTATGAACATAAACCTCTCTGCCCGAAAAATTATTAGGTGCACTTAATTCATCACATGAGATCATGGACCAGCCACTTGTGGAATTATATATCATCCTAATTTGCGAATTAGAAAACTCAATCATTTTTTCTCTCACCTCTAAAATAAAATATTTCATTTTTTTATAATCAAGTTTATAGTTTGTTCATTTTAAAGTTGATGGTGTGGATAGATAGAATGGTATTTCATTCTACAATTGGTTGGTCCATGGTCTAAAATGGTGAGCCAGGTATAATTTATGAGGCTTGAATGCAGCTTTTTTGCCTCCCGCCCACCAGCAGAGAAATTCAAAGATCTGAGTGCAATCTCCAAGACAGCGACCCACAAATTTGAGTAGGATTCTTGTTCTAATGAAAGCACTTCATCTTGAAATTAATCCAAAACAGCAATCTAAACTTGCAGTTGAGTACCAGCATATATCATGGGATCCACGTTCATAGACGAACACCCAGAATATCATGGTCTATGCATTTCTTATTTCCACTGATTTGCTCAACACCAAAATACGAGTAACCAACCTTAAAGTTTGATTGAAATCTAAAATCAGCTACCCAACACCCTACAGCACCAAAAGTTTGCATATGGTACATTGGAACAACATTGACAGAGTTCTTATATCTGAGAAGACAGGCTACTAACTTATTTGCATTTCCCTTCTTACATACTAACATTCTCCACACAATCCTTTCCTATCCTAGGTCTTATCGAGCTCATCATTTGATCATATGCATTTCAACGGAATAAAAAAGAAAAGTCCTCTCAGATGCATATTCAGTACACATCTACAGGAAGAGTAAACATTCAGACACTAGCTTAAAAGCCTCTAGCCTGTTACCTAAAAAGAAAAATATTATCTCAGATAACAGAAACAGCAACAAAGCTCGATCTTAATGCCATTCACTAGCATGAGCTCACATGACACCAGCTCTTTGCTTTCGCAGCCCTAAATACTTATGCTATGAGTAATGCTAATCTTATAAATAATAATTAAAAAATCCCGCATTCACTTCCCGAAAAAACACAACCATTAGATTTGCAAGACCCGTCAGTAGGGTCCCACTCAATCAACGATTGAGCTGAGTCTTACTCTTATCCCCATATACTTGCATTAGCTCAGTTTAACTTAAAATATTCCAAACCTCACTAAAAAAACCACAAATTATTGAGAAGAGAGAGAGAGAGAGAGAGAACAATTCTTATAATTTCATGATGATCTAATAAATAAGAAGTTGAAGCAATTAGTGCTAAATTAACATTCTCTATTTCTAAACAGTGATTAAATTACATATAAAAAAGAATAATAAAAGAAAACCCTGACCTTTTCGTTTTTGAAGCGTGTACGGACATTGCCAAGCTCTTTATCGACGCGAAGTCTTTCTTGCTCTTTGTTTTGACAATTTCGAATATCGCTTATAAAGACAGAGAGTCCTCTCATGCCTGATAACGCCATTTCCCTCTCAGATCCAACAATTAGAGAGGGCTGATTTATTAATTAATCAATTACAATTAAATTTATCACCAACTTTCTACTGCAGAACCGTCTTTCTCTTGAAAATAAGAATGGAGGTTAGATCTAAGATAATGAGATCTTGAAGAAATGGAGATCCGAATGTGAATTTAATGCATAAATTGTGAGGGGGGGAGGAAGATTTGACGGGATGATCAATAGAGAGAGAGGGAGGGAGGGAGAAGAGAAACGGAAATGAAGAATTTCTTCTTCTTTTTTTGCTGTAGAGAGAGAAGGTGGACTGAGGAAATTTAAAAAAGCCGTCGGGGAGTTGAGGGACACAGCTTTTATTTACTGTATAATTTAATTTTAACCTCCCATGCAAAGTTACAAGCCTTGTTTTAAAACCCAAATAAGATGAGCTCTGTTCCGAGTTCGACTCTATCTTTTTTTAAAAACAAATTAATTATTAGGGTTTGACGAAATTAAATTTTATTATCAACCATGATTTTTCTTGACCTAAATTAGCTCAGATAAATTTATCAAACCAATTGTTATAAAATTCAGATATTTTAAAAAAATATATATATATAAATTGGATGTGACTTAAGTTGTGTACTAGCTAGCAATCCCAAGATGACTCGAGTTTGACCTGTTTAACTTTCTAAACTATTCAAGAACAGACCTGATTCGGGCCTCGTCAAGTTAGCAGAGCATCATCGTGATGACTAGACTAGCCATCCATGCTCTAATTCTTCCATGCTCTAATTCTTTTAATTTGGTTTCATTTTCATCTCACATATTGCAAATATTTTTATTTTCTCGAGAATTATTTCCCCTTGAAGCGGTTTTTAAGCATGGAAATCAAGCTCCCAGGTTTAATATATTAGTATATTTGTTTTTCAATTGGAGATGGGATGCGGCTTTTATTAATTTGTCTCTCGTCTTTTATTTTTTTCATTTTTTTTGCCGATACGATGTGATTTTCTCGATTTTGTAAATCATTTTTTTATTTAATTAGGAGGTTCGTTTAGCCTGTAATTATACAGGTAAATTAATTTTTGTTGTGGGAGATGGGATTGATTTCAAATTGTTTACTAGCATAAACATAAACAAAAACTATTATATTGGTTAGTATAATCAAGATTTCGTTTATTTTTGTGTTTTGAAAAAAAATCAAAATAATTATTTTTTACAGTTTTTCAATTATTTTAATATAGTGATATTAAAAATATTTTTTTAAAATAAGATAAAATATATTATTTTAATATAAAAAACAAAAGTGCTAGCTCTTCGTTTTCCCACAATTTACATAGCTGTGCCCCAGTGTGGTGTTGTGCAATTCAATGGAGGAATTGCATGTTTGACGTGTGTTACACAAGCCAAATTAGGGCATGTCCAAATTAAAATATTGTGAGATTGTTTTTTAAAATGATTTTTTATTTAAAAATATATAAAAAAAATATTTAAAAAAAAATTAACTTCAGCATATTAAAATATGTAAAAAAAATATTAAAACAAAAAATAAAAAAGGAAAAGGTTTCTGTTGATCACATGGTAGATGTCATTACTTTGCTTCAAGGTGATGGGTGGAATTATGGGTCCATCAATGGCTTCGGGAGGTGAGCAGCCTTAAATTCATGTGCCTTTTTGGTCACCCACCGAGCAAAGACATCGTCAAATTCTCATAATGCATGTTCGCCTCGAGGAATTGGGAACTTTTCGTACTCATTCATAACAAGCATATATACCAAACTCGATCCAAAAATCAAAGACTTATCGAGTCAGAAATTTGAATCGAATAAAAACCTTATTTTTCTAATAAAACCTAATTGAATTTTAATAAAACCACCAAACTGGTCAAATCCAATATAAAAAAAAAACAAAAAAACAATAATAATACAAAGCAACATGACTCACCTTCCAAATGAGTTCTTCCAGGTACATCATTTTTGCCTTGCTTTCAGAGATTTTATCGTTGCAAATAATAGGAAGCAAGAAAACAAATCCACTCCAGAAGTGGCTGTTTAGCACAGGTTGTAACCAGCCAATATTAAGCAGATCATATTATTATTCTCTCAAATGAATTGCCTCCCAGAAAAAAACTAACCCCTGATTAACAAACCAGTTAGGTTGAAATGATGACGTGAAGCAAAAACGGAAGGCTTTTTCATAGGAAACCAAAGCCAGGTTTAACCAGTAAGTAAAGTACTTACCCTCTCTATCTATGGATTTTGTTTTTCTATTGTGCGGAAAGAGGGAGCATTCAATAGGAAGAAAGTGTATGAGACGACTTCTACTATTGCACCCCACTCAATTTTGCCCAGTCTACGAACTGCATACCACCATAAATATTGTTGGCAAATCGCACACCAACAGTGAAAGCCATGGCAACAGGTGGGACCTGTTTTGCCACAGGTGATGCTTCAACCAGGCGCTCCAGTCCATTAATAATTTGGTAACGAGTGTTGGAGGATACAGCAAGAAACACACCTGATCAACAAGGCAAAAACCATAAACAGCAAGGCATTGATGGATAATTTTTTTAAGAAAATATTATAAATATATCATCAAAATACCAGTGGGAGAACAAAGCATCCAGCCAAAATAAAAAATTGAATACAAAACTTTTATGTAATCCTCAAGAATAAATGAAATAACTGTTGCAAAAAACAAAATGGAGTTTGAAATGTTGCAGAATCTACTAAAACCTCAGTTCAACTAATTCAGAGACCAATAACAAGAATAGACTGACCAACAAAGTTCTCTCTGATAAGTTGCAATTGTTACCGAATTAGAAACCAAAAGTTTGAAAAAATAATATATAAACATACCCCAAAGAACCGCACTTTGCACAAGAGGTGGGACAGGAATGTCCTCTTCTGATTTCTTTATGCTTCTGATGATAGAGAGAAACAAAACACAGCAATTAGCACTTCATATTCAAAAGAACAAATATCACCTTTAGTAAAAAAAAAAAAAAAACCACCACTGTCATGGAACATTGTATTTTTTAGCAAGACAAATAAAAATAGAACTATTGTGCAGTTTCAGCTGCTAAAAGAAAACAAATAGAAGGTTTTTTTTTCAAATAAAAGATAGAACAGGTAAACGCAAGTGCAAAGGCACTGTTTTCAATACAAATTTCTCAGGTACATGTTTTCCAGCTGCTCAGCTGCAACAGGGGCATGCATTACTCGGTAGATTTTCCCCTAATATGGGAAACCATGCACTCTTATTGTTAAATTTCCTGGTATACTCAGTAGACAAAACAAAATGATATACAATTCAATTGTTAATTAAAAATAAATGAGAGAAACTAATGCATAATGGCCTCTTTGCCAGACCAACTGCAGAGTACAATTGAAAATCTTAAGGCAACCCAAACATCGTGAAATAGAGAGAGTAACATCTTTATGAATATAAATCAAACTTCAATAGAAAAACAGAACCAGCCAAATTGCTTGATATGGCAGAAGTCAGGACTCAAGGAAACATTTTGTATAAGAAAAAGACTCGAGGATATATTCATAGCATCACAAAGCCCATTCATTTAGGAAGAACAATGAAATAGAACGAGAGAAATCATGGAGATAAAAGGAGTACCTTTTGGCGGTCATTATTAGATTGGCAATGCCCTGGCCAATAAGTCCACACCCAAACCCAACTGAACCATATAATACACCCTGTATACAGAATTTAATAATAAAGTACATCAGAAGCAGAAGAAAGTAATAGTAAAAGTACCACGAGAAGCATAGAAAACCAGGGACTTGATATGAACCAAGTGTTCAAACACACTCCAAAAACAAAAACCAGGGACGAGATATGAAACAAGTGTTCGAACACACTCCAAAATCAAGAGACGTGAAATAAAGATATCAATAAGAACTAAGATGCACCCTCCCCTTGGGGTGTCAGTTTAGAGGATTTCTGAACATGCAGGTATGTTTGGATCCCATGTGGTACCTTGTAAAAGTAGGTAGCAGTGCGCTGTTTCACAGAGAATTTGCATCCTGGCCTTTCAGCTTCAAAAACACTGCAAAAAAAGAGGCCTTGTGAAGGAAGCAAGAAACCAACGGGGTATTCGCAAAATTGAGAATCTGCAATAAGAGATTGTGAATGGAGAAGGGAATCAACATGGTACAACATGGTACCCTTGAATGGAAATGCTTCTCATCACATTTATATAGTAACAGCTACTTTAATTTTGTATCAAGTGGTCGAATGCTACAATAGCTAAGTGAAGTTATGGAAGTAAACATTCAAGTAGGTCAAATCCTGCAATAGCTAAATGAAGGCCTGAAGGTCACCATCAAGTTCTTGTCCAACCAGTGGCATGGCCAATAAAGCCCTATATGAATTTTACTAGCAACAGACCAACGAAGTTAAGTTCGTAAAAATGGCTAAAGTATCTCAGCTGATAAGAGCAACAAAAAAAAAACGTTTCCATAAGGCAGTATGGCGCCTGAAGTTCATATCAACCATGCAAATCACAAAGCAACACTACTCGAGTTTAATATTCAAGGGAGAAGATATAACCTGCTAGGAAGAGCCGCACATGCCTGTTGTATGTTCCCAAACAACCCACCTGAAATAGCCGGGTTCCCAATACGAGCATAAGGAGCTAACAAACCAACCAAAGCTATGTCGACAACAATACCAACCAAAAGATCCGCCGCATACAACTCAAACTCTGACCAGAAATTCTTTCCCCTCTTCTGGACCTCCGCAAACGTTGCACAGCACGAATCGATAACTATCTGCAACACATTCATGAACAAGAATACTAATTTCAATGCATGATATGAATACTTCAAATTCAAATAACCCCACATGGACAATTATATATATATATATATAAAGATTACCAGAAACAAACCTCTGTTCCAACTTTGAAAAGAAAAGAAGGATCAGCCAGCATTCGATTACGCAGCATAGTACAGTACTTCATTAAAAAACCTAGTGGCCAAGCTGATCCCTACAACAACAGATTTATAATAGCAACAAAATCAAACATTAATTATATTCTTTCTATTAAATTTTAAAACAACAATCATCAAATTTATTAAATCATTAAAAAAGACCTGCAAATCGAGGTAGCGAAGGAGAAACATTTTGCGAATCCCGACAGATTTAGCAGCTTCCATCATATCAGCAGGAAGCTCAATTCCACGTGCCTCTATTTCCTTCATCACTTCCCCGAGTTTCAATATCGGTCCAAACTCCTTCTCTTCCTCACTATCACCACCGTCTCCTCCACCTCCTCCGCCACCACCACCACCACCAGAAGAATCTCCACTATCACCTCCACAACCATTATCTCCGCCATCAGTTCTCAACTCAGAAGCAATATCCAAAACCCTGGGATCATCGTTCAAATTACCGTCAGTAACTGTACCGGAGGTAGAATCAGAAAAGGCGCATTTAACAGAGTGAGTAGTACTGTTAAAGGAGCAGACTAATTTTATTGGATGCGAAAGGGAATCGTTGCTGTGGTTTTTGACGGAACTGAAAATCTTAGCGGTGAAATTAGTTTTCGGAGCGACGTCGTTAGCAGCTAAGGAGTTCGAGAGAGGGGAGAGTTTACAGTACAGCGAAGAAACTGACATTATTTTTTCTTTTCCTATCAGAAAATGATTTTTAAAATAACAATACTATTAAATAGCGCTTGGTTACTGTCTCGACGGAGACAACTGATTCGCGTCTCCGATTTGATCTGTGGTTGTCCGGCGGGTCAAAAAGGAAGAAGGTGTTGTCAGTTTGGTTTTCATTTTGTAGAATGCCGGGACTTTAAAGGAGTTCCTAGGTTTAGGAGTTCAGGTGGAGTGGGGAGTGAGAACACTGGTTCGGGGGATTGGATGCGGTCGAGACCACGGAAACTAGAGAGGATGTCTTGGGAAAAGTCCCTTGATTATATAGATTGTAACGATTAAGTACTCAAATAACTTTGTTTCTTAAAATCAAGTCGTCAAAAGTCTAGTCTCGTGTGTGTTTTGTTTTCCCGTCATTTTTTTTTTTATAGAAAAAGATAGTTTTAGGAGTTTCATTATTCAGACAAAAAATAAATTAAAATGCCAATTAAGTTGAAAAACTTTAATATTGATGTTTGTTTGTGAATATGTTTAATGTTTTTCAAAAGATAATTTATATAAATTTAAAGAGTTTTTTTATTGAACTTGGAAAGGAAAAGCCTCTTATAGTGGACGAGGTGAAACATAGGAGGAGAGAATTAGGGTGGAATAAAAGTTTCAATATATGAGTTCTACTTTCTGAGATCCGAGTGAAAAGTGATAGGAGAAGAAATGAGGATGAAAAGCTTTTTAAAAACTGAATTTTCCAAGATGGAGAGGAAGGAAAATGAATATGTGGTTCTAATTTTTTTTTTTAAAATGGACTATATTTATATGTTTACTCAATCTAGGAAATTAGGGTATTTACTGGTAGAAAAGTACAATAATGGGTTTTTGAAAGAAGGCAAATTTCTTTCCATTTTTTATAGCCCCGCTTATGTATTATATTAAAAAAACTTATTCGAGGACTCAACCGAGAGAAGATCCAAAATTTCAGGACTCTTTCGAAATTTGACCAAAATTAAAATTCAAACGTCGCCTGAGAGATTCGAACTCTCGCGGGGAAACCCCATGTACTTAGCAGGCACACGCCTTAACCACTCGGCCAAAGCGACGTTGATGGAATCACAATGCAAAAGCTATTTATTATACTATTAAATTCTCTTGTAGTTTCTCTCAGAGCATCTTTCTTTCTACTGGAATTAATTTTATCGTTTCCAGGTCTCCTTGAAGTGTTTTTGGGCCATTCATCTTCGCTTGATTCATGGCACGTTTTGAGGATAGCTTAGCACTCCCCTGGCTTATTCTTTAGCAACAGATCCCCACTTCGGGCATATTGATTTCTTGAGATTCTGGATCTTAGCAACATTTTGCCTTCATGAGCATGAAAAACGGCACCCTAACAACACCGGCTTCCCGCCAAAACCCATTAAGGTTCCATCAACGTAACATCTCAAACACCCCATTAGGATGCTACAAGCAAATCCAAAAAATGCTTCTTGCTTTGCTCTTTTTCACCTGAATCTTCAAAAAGAATCGACCAGCCGAAAGGCTTTGCAGACAAATCCCGCGTGTATTAGACATAGTTCTGTTTGTAGAACTACAATCCTTGGGTTCCAGGAAGAAAACTGCAGCTTATATTATATTGGTTGATATATACTACGCATTTTAAAGAGCCGAATCATCGTCAAAACTATCCAATGCATAAACTTGAAAACATACAAATTGGAACATCAAACCATAACGAATACAGAAACTAGTCAGACTAAGATGGAAGTTAAAGCACGCAACATGAATCTTCGGATATATTTTATAATTTCAATGTTCGGCAATCTTACAAAACAATTCAGAGCTGTACACGTATTGGCCGTAAAAGGGGGTGCCGGAAAAACCACAAACAAACTGTAACTACACTTTTCCTCTATGATAAATACATGGTGTATGACAGCTCCATTCTAAATCTGGTGTAACATTCCTCTACAAGTCCAGATTTGGATTGGAGCATATTGCTTTTAAAAAGCACTGTACGACTTTCCATAGCCCTGTGGTTCGAGAAGTCTAATAGATTTCCCTTTCAAATGGTCAGATATTTTTGAAAGAAGAACACTTTAACGATGAGGAGGAATTGCATTCCCTTTTCCATACAATCTGAAACCAATTCTGTGATACAAAACTGTGATCCTATTTGCCCTGCCTTGTGTCCTTGTGTTACTCTCAAAACAAAGAGAAACTCTTCCGGTGCCTCGAGTGGTGGGAGCGGCGTGCTTGTTCAACAGATGCTCTAGGAGTGGGTCCAGTACTGTCAACAGGATCAGGCTGGGCATCTGTGGATCGTGGGATAAGCTTGCACCCAATTTTCCTGGCAACCAAGCGAGGGGAACTAAGAGAGCTATGTGATTTGGTCACTTTCTTCATCTCCTGTTTTATTTTAATAAATTCTTCTTCAAGTTCCCCAACTCTAGACCGCATACTTTCCATATCTCCCCTTAAAACCTGGTTCTCTCGCACAACTGTTATCCACCCATCTCTCTGCAAAATCTGGCCCGCCATTTCAGTAGGAATGGTTATTGGACCAGCAGGGGCACTTTCAGTATCCAAGGCATTTAGACAGCCAGCAAGAGCAGTTCTCAATTGCATCTGCTCGAAGAACAAGACTTGAAGAACCACTCTAAGTGGCAACCTTGCATTCTGGGAAGCATGGGCACATGCATCAATGGAGAGCTTCTGGTAGTCAATGATGTTGCAAAGTTCTTCCTTCTCCTTCTCTGATAGCCAAGGGTGTGCCTGCAAAATGTCACAAATAATCAGAAACTTTCTAAACTCAGGAGTTTGTATTTCAGAAGCAAATCCAATAATTTCAAACCTTGAAGTATATATCTAGTGCTCTGTATAGGCCATCATGCAATGGTCTTGAAGATTCTGGAACGGCCTCTGCAAGAAAGCGTATCTTCCTGGGTTTCAAATTTATGTCAGAAGCAACCTCTGCGATGTAGTTATCTATCAGTTTTGCAACCTTTCTTAATGGTTCAGATGACGGAGATGTTTCTGGGTCCAGTGATGGTGGAGAAAATGATGTAATCCTTGTTTCTGAAGACATGAAATGATGAATGATCCTTTCCATGCAGTCAACATCATACAAGGTATCTGAATCTGAATATGCAGGAATAAGAAGACTATCTAGGGTCGCCACTTCCAGTTGCATCCCTATTCTCCTCTCCAATGAGTCCTTGCACATTTGACTGACACCCAGAATCAGTGCCACTCGAAGAAGTCCCAATAAAAAACGGCAAAAGGATTTCCCCTTCTTCTCTGGGAGAAGTTTCTCAATGGTCTCTATCAAAACCTTTTGATCAACAACAGCAGGTGTCAAGCTAAAACTGGCAACTGTTCTAGTTTTCCCACTCTGGCCACTCTTCCACCTGCCCAGGCCCGGTAAGTACTTCCTGCCATAATACATTATTGCCCCCACAAGAATTTCAGGTCTTATGCCTCTGGTTTCCATTGTATTTATCAATCTTTCAAACAAACCTACACTAAGGTATGAGATGTCCTCAAACCACCAGTCAGATTCTGCGCTTCGGATTCTTGCCCCGGTGTTTATACCATTCCACAGGATACTACCACCAGGGCTCTGTAAGCTACCATACATCATCATGGGCCATCCAAACAAACTAGGATCTGTGCATACCATCATGGATACAGCACTCAAACATTTTCTTATAATCTGGAGCTTTTCAGCCCTTGCAATAACAGGATCAGAACTTTGAAGAGCCAATATACAGTCTTTCCAGTTGTGAAGTACATTCTTGTGGAAGAAGTTCTCAGACTTGGAAAGCAAATTATCTTCTCCATACTCGTCCGTCATTTGAAGATAGTCTGCTGCACAATACACTGTTACTATGTTTCTAGTAGTCAATTCCATCCTTAAGCCATAGCAAAATTTGACTGCTATCAAGAAAGTGTCTGGACCACCAGGGAATTCCTCTAATACTGTGATGAGTGCCTTTTCAGGGGATTCTTCACATATCTGTGCTATCTTCCCACATTTTGACACCAATGGAAACTGGGCAATAAGATGATGTTATCAATATTTCCAAAATCCAATTTGACTAATACCATCAGCTCCCCATTAAGAAAGTCTTTGCACAAATAGGTAATACAGTACAATTTGATCACATCAAGCATAGAAGCACTAGCTGATTTGGTAAGATATTAAAATTCATTCGAGGATTGGTGAAAAATGCTGTCATTTTATTTTATTTCAAGAAAAAAGCCAAGCCAGATGTTTAAAAAGATGTAAGCTAAACCTTCAACTTTCTTGTGCCACAATAGGCACTCTGTACAAGGGTTGATGGAAACAATGGAAGTTTGGAAAATGTTACTTAGCGAAATTGAGATCAAATTTTTGGGCATCTCAATTCTCAATACAAGTCTAAGGAGCAACTCACGGTATTCATCAAAGAATGTGATATGTTTAGTCTTATGATAGCCGAGTAACAAGACAGACCACTTGGTCAAACAACCCCCATAGGACATAAGCACACATTTTGATCACCTAACAACCTACAATAGAAGCAATTTTACTGAATTCAAAGAAACAGAGAAACTAAAAATCATCTAATCACAGCTGGTTAGTTTAAACTAGAGAGCTCTTGATCCAATGGTAAACATAATAGTAAAAAACTTTAGGATTAGTAGCAAAACTCCAAGTATATGTGGGAGATATGAGAGGAAAGGGGACTTTGCTGAAGGATATAATATACATGGTGTGCACAACACATACACAAGTATTTCATTACAAGAAAAAAATCTTTCAGGACTAATAACTACCAGAATTAAGTTTCAGAGTTCAAAGAGCAGGTACGGCAAAGTGATCGGCAACAGACATATTTAGGTCAAAAATCCAACCAGGAAAAGTGTATAAACCATCCACAATTTTACATAAACCATAGATAAAGAATTCAAAAATATTAAAAGGTAGATACACAAAACAACAACAGGAGGATGAATCAGTAACTGGAGTTCTCGACCCCTTCAAGTAGGCAAATATCAACCTACCTTGTGAAGATGAAACTGTATACCATCCACGACAACAGTGATATCACTTGGCAACCCTGCATTGCAGAACCTACGACACCAACCAAGAAATCATATTATCAGTCAATCACACACATGATAAAAAAAAATAAGAAAAAAACATTTTTTCTTCAAAAACCCATGAATTACAATATAAGGCATGATTTTAACAAGGAAAAAGAACTCATAGTTCAAATTTCAAAATATTATCCCGGCAACTGCACACAATCACGGCTTTAAAACAAACCAGATGACAAATACACTCAAACTGAGCACACCCAGTACTGAAAACTGTCAAAAAAATCCAAATAAATACATAAATTAAAATATGGGTTTGAGAGATTAAAAGAGATACAGTGAAAAAACATACCAGCCATTACCCTCTTTGTGAAAACCAGTAACTTTCCCTGCAGGGGCCATAGCCAGGCTTAGAGAAACAAAACCCCTTTTATTGTTTTTCACTGTTTTTCCTTCTCAAACAAGCAAAATCCTCAATTGAGTGCGAAAGTAAAGTAATTGAAGGCAAATAAGCACAGAAACAGAAACATGCTCGATGACTTCACCTTCACGGTGTTAAAAAGGGAAAGAGAAAGACATAACAAAAACACAAGGAGAGAGAGGGCGAGTCAAGAGAGGTCTTAGCTTAGGTGTGTCAAATGTGGTCGTGTGGGCAGCAAGAGAAACCGTGGGCCTCTGTACAGCTAAGAAAAACACAATCAATTATAAAGTTTTCAGTGTTTTCAAGTAAGTTTTCAGTGTTTTCATGTATGTGTTAGTATGGTTTACTAACTACAGTGTAGTCCAGTGTAGATTAGTAATTTAGGATGCTTTTTAAAAGTATTTTTTGTTTAAAATAATATTTTTTATTTAAAAAAAAATATTTTAGATATCAGTAAATTAAAATATTTTAAAATAAAAAAAATAATTTAAAATAAAAAAAAGAATCATTTTTGAAACAATTGCTAAGGCCCCCTTTGTTTGCTGGAAAGTGGTTTCCTTTTGGAAAGTGAATTCCAGGGAAAGTGAATTCCTGGAAAGTGAATTCCGATGTTTGGCAGTATTATGGAAAATGAACTGGAAAACACTTTCCAATGTTTGTTTGTGTTATGGAAAATGAACTGGAAAATAATTTATTAATAAATAACAAATCTTACAAATTAAAAAGTTGAATGAGAATGAAATTGAAAAAAAATATAATTTCATAAATTATCTCAAATAAAATAAATAATAATCAAAATAATAGAGATCAAATCTAAAAAATTAAAAAAAAAATGAAAGGTGAATAAATTAAAATAATAATAATTAACATTTCATAAATTATTTCAAATAAAATAAGTAACAATAAAAAAAATGAGGACCAAATTTGATAGATAAAAAATTTCAATAAAAAAATTATTAGAAAATAGCAAATAGCAATTATAAAAATAAGGACCAAAATTAATATAAAAATTAAAATTTAAGAGATGGAATTGAAAAATAAATATTCAAAACAAATTATATATAGCAATCAAAAGTTTGAGGATCAAATTTGATATAATCAGCAAATAATGACATTTCTAAATTTTTCACAACTTCCGGAAAGTGTTTTCCGCCCAAATTTTCCGGAAAACATTTTCCTGAAAACCAAGCCAAATTTTTCTTTGACTGGAAAGTGTTTTCCGTTGACCAACTTTCCGGAAGACAAACAAACACAGAAAAGTTTGGAAAGTGGTTTCCCAAAAACCACTTTCCTTGAAACAAACAAGGCCTAAATGTGAAGAATTTTGCAAACCAAGAAAACCATGGACCGTGTAATAGAAAGAAAAAAAACATGTTGCAATAAGAAAGTGTGTTCATGCGCTGTGCAGATTAATTCATGTATCACGTATCAATCTAAGCTACTATTAAATATAGCTTAGAATTTAGAATTTTGTTATTATATAGATTACTAATATAAAGTTTATATAATTATTAAATTCAAGATTTATGAGATTAGTTCAGATCCAAACTTACCGATACTAATCAAAAAAACATATGCTACTGTTTCAAAAAAATAATCTAAAAAGATGCCTTTTAAAAACAAAAATAACATGCTTTTAGTTTTAAAAATCGGGTCAAAATAAAACTCAGATAAAATTTAACTTTGAATCGAGAAATCATAAATTAACCGGTCAAGCATGCGGGTTTTATAACTATAAAGAAACATGGCTGTTCATTTGTGAGAGCTGGCAGAAAATATCCTGTGTAAAAGAGAGAGAGAGAGAAGAATATGGTGGCATAGAAAAGGAATGCACAAATCACGACACGGTTGGTACAGAGAGTGGGGAGGTGAAAATGAAAGTTCTTGTAATGGAAAATGCTTGTGCGAGATTTGATGCGGGCAAAGGAGAGAGAACAAAGTACGAGATTCTTGGAGTTAATGGCCGGCTACTGAGGTGATCAAGAGAAACAGGAGGGACAAGCGTAATAATAAGAGGGGCAAATGCTGGTTAAAAAATGATGGTTTGTCTCGCACTTTTTGTCGAACATCTTGCCTGCAATCATCATTCAAAACGCGTGCGTTTCAGATATATATATGTCTTGGATTCGGTACCATAATTATTAAATTTACAGATTAACCTGGTTTAACTTCTTTTTTTAAATAATATTGATTTAATAAAATCCAGTTGTCCTTATGAATTATTCTATGACCCCATCAAATTTGTTCGGGTTTTTCTTTTTCTTTTTTTTAGCAAAAATGAAATTTGTTATTTAATTTTAAATGTTTGTGTTGGTTATTTATGGAAAGTACACAGACATACACTACACTTGATAATAAAACTTCTCCAAGTTAAAGGGAAAGTGCATAATGGTCATGATTAATCCTTGACTTAATAATATCCACCTCTATAATTAAGGATTTAAATTTTAAACCTCATTAGCATTAATCGATATATTTTAAAGAATAAATATTGCCACACATCCAGGCTCAAAGTCTCACGGTGTAGTGGTTATGCTATTATTATTAGCCAGGCTGTCCAGACCAATGCTAGAGCTGAAGAAAATCAAGGGTCAAAACTCACCACACTTCATGCACGTGCTCATGCGAGGCACCCTAATTATTTCAATCATGCCTTCCACCCTCAACATTTGTTGTTCAGGTTGTTGTTGAAAATTTTGTTTACTAAATAAAAACGTTAAATTAAACTTATTAAATCAGCTTCTATAAACAGTATGAAAAAATACGCCACGGTCTCTGGAAAATTATTGAAAAATCACTCAAGAGATATTAATTGAATTAACAATAAAAAAAAGGAAACAGCTAAAGAAGCCACAATTGCTATGAGCACGTGTGTAAAAACTTGATTCTATAAAGAAACAATCGGTTTTTATTTTTTTATAAACAATTATGTGTGTTGATCACTCTGATTCTAAATTGGATTTGACTATATCACCGAGTTGTTAAAAAATTAATGAAATAATATAAGAGTTGGTTGAGCTGAAAACCAGATGCATGCATGGCTCGGTTTGCTCTTATCACAAGGATCCTGGTGCTAGCGTATAAACTAAACATGATCTGAGGTGGCACGGGCTCTTCACATGCCGATTAACTCTTGTTATCTGGAGTCTGGACAGGGGCTGCCTTGTATCACAAGTTTTCATTTTCAGTACATTTGAAGAAGGGACAGGAATTCCCTGGCAATACTTAGAGTTTAATAAAACTTCGGTTCGGTAGGTAATGTTTGTCTTTGGAATCGTTCCTGCACCTCTAGACTTCCAAAAGCATGCAGGAAATATGGGCACAGAAGTGAACTGTCCTGAAACAGCCAGGGCATGGAAATTTTCCAAATTACACGCCTTCTTGGTGTCCTTATCTAGCTATCTTGTAGGAGTGGTTGCAACGCTCTATACTTCTTAGAGTTTCTACTCCTGCTTTATTATTTCAATTAAATTAGGTTGTTCTTGTATGATGAAACCGACACGTTTGCCTGTCTGTTTCATGCCAGCTAGGTAGATATAAAATACTCTAAATTGTTGATGGAGAGAAAAAAACCACTTTGATTCTCATCTACCAAACCACAGAAAATACAATGAAGAACCGAAGTTGTTGCAGATCATTTTACAAAGAACCCGGTGCAGAGACCATTTAATTACATTGTAAAAGGTTGCTATAAAAACAAATTGAAGGAAATACCATGTATTCGATGGAAGAAGAAAATGGACAGCCGTTTGAAACAGAACCCGTTTCTTCCTTTCAATTTCCTCTCTTCACGTATCAGGGGCCCAAAACATTGGAGACTCGAACATATCGGGTCGTAGACTAGCCCAAAGTCGTATACTCGAAGGCAAGAAAGCATATCTTCAGCCCGCGTTAGCGGGCTCAAGACTCTGGAGACTCGAGCTCCAACAGGTCAAGATTTTGCGAGGAGGGAGGTGGTAAGAAAATGCTAACAAGATTGGATTTAATAAATAATAATTTAAGAAACAAAAAGCTTAAGAGGGTAAACAAATTGATACAACACTTTGCAGCAGAAACAAAATGGAGGCTCGCATATACCTCGCTAAGGAAATAGAACAAACTTGTATAACGCCCCCTTTACGTGGTAACCCACCCATGCTCTAAGTGACAAATTACAGTAAGACAGATGTACTTGCTGATCAGAATCTACTAATATATTCTCGAGGTTTAACATTCCAGAACACATTCCTGAGCTACAGTAGGGCCACCCACCACCGACACCCGAAAAACAAAAATTGTAGCTTGTAGCGTGTTGGGAATCAAACTATTATGATGTACTTACGGTTTCCTTGAAAAGAATTGGAACGCCTGCTAATTACCAGGCCCATCCAAGAATACATCTTTTCTCACATGTCTGGTTTATTTCTTCAGCTGGTTGTGGGTTGTGAGATAACCTTCTTGATTGCCTCGGCATACGTCTTGTGTTGATAAGTGAGGGTTGAATCAAGCAAGTCCCACAGAGATGTCTTGGGGTTCCAGCCTGATGTTCCACCAAACAAATGTCAAAATGGCCTTAGATGTCAAGAACTCGAGAGAGTAATAAAATTGAAAACGTAGCTCAAGAAACGAGGCAATACCAAGCTGTTTATTGATTATGGTCATGTCTGGAATTCTCTTGTCACTGTCGTCATATCCTTCACCGTAGAACTCTTTGGAGCTGACATCCACTGTGGGTTCCTCCAGGGCAGGTTCACCACTTACGTTTGCGTAGACCTGTCAGAAGAAAAGTGAGTGCATCAATTTCAGGAGGCGCAGAAGGTAGCACTGTAGTCATTAAACATAAACGATAATAGCAGAACAATTCCTCACCGCTGTCATCATTTCAGCAAGCTGCCTAACAGTGACTTCATTGTTAGGGTTCCCAACATTAAAAATATGACCGTTGGCCCTGTCAGGGTTTTCCTATATAACACATCACACATTAGGGATCTCCATTTTTTGAAGGGGGGGGAGTTATAATTAACACGTACAATCATCAAGAGGACCGCCTCTATGGCATCCTTGATATAAACAAAAGTTCTCTGGGATTCACCACCATCAACAAGCTTGAGTTGCTCACGACGTAGAAGTGCCTAAGACCAAGCAAAAATGGGACATCACAATCAAAGAGCACAAATATATAAAATCATGAGATTAAAATCCATGGCGTGAAAAGAAGACTAACATTGCTAAAGCATGCCAGAACCCTGGGAACACCCTCACTTGGGCCATCAATGCCAGGTATGAAATCCATTCTGGGTCCAATCCAGTTGAAGGGCCTAACAATGGTGAACTCAAGCCCATTCTCTGCACCCTCAGCTGTCACCATAAGGAATTAAGAAAGGAAGTCAGAAAAAAGTGTCATGATTAACTCAAACTCGCAAGATCATAAGACAAGATTGATTACCATAAATCAACCTCTCAATCAACTGCTTTGCACATGCATAGGACCACCTCTGCTTCTCAATGGAACCGAAAATGCAGGGAGAGTCATCTTCTTTGAGCAAATAGTAGGCAGGGTCCTATCACGACACATAAAAAAGAATTACTGGCCTCGTTACTAACTGAAACCATGACATGAAATCAAAAGCAAAAATTCCAAATCATAACAGCTTTTGTAACTCCCAATACAAACAAGAACATCAATAATAGACAGGCTATGATACAACTGCGCAATTTTATCAGTTTCTAAACTTTAAAACTGATCGAGCCAAATCAAAATAGAAAAGACCAGTGACCTCGACACTCTTGTAAAAGTTTTCCATGACCCAACACTAATTACTCAGAAACTTTGATGGTCAAACCTTTTGTCAAGGACTATTTCTAACCCATAAGCTTAGACGATAGGATAAGCCCCAAAAATGGTTTTACATTACTCTCTAAGTGGAAGCCCGTGAAACTTTAATTTTATTAATTTAATTAGCTAGAATAGAACAGCAAGTTTCCAAATTCTGACCACTTGCCGGTAAGACTCTAATATCGAAGAATCATTTCAATCCAAAACAATTGTAGGTTGAGGCTCTAGTAATGGTTTATAATACTCTCTAATGACTTTCATTAAGCTAAGTATGTGCGCTTACTTAACTATTGTAAGAACATCGAAACAGACTCAGCCCCTTTACATGCAAATGCAAGCACATCAAATGCAGCTTAAATCACAAATCTAAAATTACAAGCAGATCAAGATCCTTCAAAATCCGAGCACCCAAAAAAATGCTCCTTCACTAACATTAACATACATCAAGAAAGCAAAGAAAACACAAATATTACCTGACGAAGAGGACTGTCTTTAGGAAGAAAACTACCGATAGTTTTTCCATACACTTCACAAGTCGAGAAGTGAATCAAACGCTTCCCATTCTCTGAACAGTACTTCACCTTATATAATTAAAAAAAAAAAAAACAATCAACATCAAACCACACATCAACCTCAACAAAATAAATGAATTGAGACCGAATCTTTATCAATTTCAACTATAATAACAGTAGCAACGGAAACATTACCACAGGCAGCGCGTCAATAAAGTTGCTATAAATCGTATCCAAAGGACGCGTATTATAATCCGCTGGAGTACAGATCGCCGCCAGATTTATCGTCTGCGTCACACATTATCACCAAAACACAAAAATTTACACAATGATTAGCGCTTGATTACAGATTAACAACTAAAAAATAAGCTGCAACAATTACCAGATCTGACATCTTAATGAGGCCTTCGAGGCGAGAATCGTGCTTAATATTGATACGGTGAAACTGGATCCGGCCAGCCCATTCGAGACTTTCCGGTTCAAGAAGGTGCTTGATCTTGTCACTGTAAACATCAAGGGCAAGGATCTTGTGTGGAGTTTCCTGCAAGATCTTCTCACATAGGTGGGACCCGATGAAACCACCAGCACCGATCATCAATATCGTTAGTGGATTTAACAGTTTTCCATCAAGATTAGTCCTCACCGTTGATGCTGCCATTGCTAGAAATCACAGAGAGGGGGGGGAGGATTAAGAATGTTCTAAGAGAAAATGCAAAGAAATGAGAGTTTTTTGGGAGGAGAAAAGGGTAGGGAGCGATTTATATTACGAGAAAACAGGGTGATGGGTGAAGAAATTATTGATTTTATGGGTCTAACTCGCGACTGTGATGAGTAAATACTCTCCATGCTGAGGCTGTGTGTTAATATGTGATGAAACGATTGATTTTGTGGGTCTATCTGTACGCGCGAGTGTGGATGAGGTATATACTCGCTGTGGATAAGTGGTACTTGCTCACTGCTCAGGCTGGTGTGATAACGCGGTGAAATAGAGTGCTTTTTACTGTTTGCTGCTTATTTGGGATATAACCCCCTGTTTTGGCGCTTGTGTGTTACGACGGGGTCCGATTTCCACCTTTCTCTTTCCTTTTTTTTTTAATTTATTCATGATTGAAAGATATAAATCAGATAAAAAAATAATTTTTAGTTTTATAAAAAAAATGAAAGTGGAATATATTTTTTTTAAATAAAATAATATCATTTAAAAATTTAAAAATAATAATTACATCAAGTCTTCAAAACATGAATTAACCCGTTAAGCAACTTAAATTTTATCAAATCAACTACAACTAAAAAAAAAAAAAAAACAGCTCAATTTGATAAATATTCTTAATTAACCAGTCTATTCAAAAAAAATGAATTTCAAAATAATGATTAAAATATATTCATTGAACAGTAAAGCATAAATTATTATTTTTTCCTGGCATTTAAATCATGCTTTTAATTACTTTATAGATTTAGATGAAAATCCCCTTGTCAATGCCTTGCCTGGAGATCACGCTAGGAATGCGACACAAAATTCACGTCCAAGTGTTAATTTGATGAAAATAAATAAAAAAACTTTATATGGCACGGCAACCAATTATTGTGAATTGCTACCCTAAATTTATCTCTTTTTTAAATGTCTTATCAATTATTAAAATATTGTTTAGGGGTATCCGAGTCTTTTAAATTTCTTTACACTATGATGTTGCATTTCTACCCTGTAAGTCAGCAAAATTTAGAATAGATGACTAGAAGTTTATTTTGTTTTTCCTTGAGCATTAAAACAATAATAATATATTTTTGACTTTCGTGGTAAAAAAAAAAAAAAGAGTTGCTGGTTGACAATTTTGTTTTTGTTTTTTCCCTATCTGGGTTGTAATTAAAACACATTTTTGTCCTCTAAAAGAAAAATAAAAACAGGGTATGCATTTATTAATTGTTTTTGTTGTTCCACATTGATTTATTTGTAATTTTCATAGCTATAGAGGTATTTTGATGTTTTATTTTTATATTTAATTCTATAAAGTTGGTGATCATTGACCATGTTTTTTAGAGATAAGCGGTTCATCACCACTATTTTTTTCTTGTTTTATCTCTATAAAAATACATGATTGTTCTCGATTCCTTTTCATTTCATTTTTAGTCAATATGTTTTTCTTTTGCCCTTTTAGAAAAATTTTCTTGATGTTTTCAACTTAGTATTTCAATTTAGTCAACATGTCATGTTTTTATTTTGATGCCTTCTGTTTTACTTGGACTCCACCTCGTTTCTTAACTATAGTTCTGCATGCAATTGAATTTTTAATCCATGGACATCTAATTTGTGTAGGATTAGAATGTTTTTACCGCTCCATCTAATCTTTTTAGGACTAGGTTTTGTGTTTTCTTCTTCTTCCAGTTGTTGTAATTTCAGGACTCGACATCTAATAATTATCGGTTTATCAAGGTTTCATGATCTAGACCATGATTTTTGAAAATTGTTTTTTGGACAAGGTTATTTTTTTTTAAAAAAAAAAACACAATTTGTTTTGTGTTTTATTAACCTTGGAATATTTTATTTGATCTTATGCAAGTAAGTTTTATTTTATCCTATACAAGTAAACTTTATTTCATATAAAAAAATATATCTTGAATAATATCTATAATTCCCTGACCTTGTATGATATTTTGTTTATTTTATTTTATTCACTTCGAGTACAATTATTTTTTTTTATTTTTCACCTTGCACTATTTGTTTTATATGAAAAAATAATAATTTTGTAGTTACCTTTAATTTTTTGCTACCAGCTTATTATGATTTTGCGACTTAGACCATGAGTTTTGAAGTCCTTTCTCTTATAAAGTTTTCTTATATTTTTTTATTGTCTCGTGTTAATCTTGGAATATTTTTATTTTATCTCATTGAAATAAGCTTTATTTTATATAAAAAAACATCTATCTTGAATAATATCTTTAAAGACCGATCTTATATAAACTTTTGTTTTTTATCTACTTGTTTTCACATGTGTTTCTATTTTACTATATTTTATTTATCTTGATAAATAAATTCAATAGACATTTGTTTTTTACTTTACGATACTAATTACCTTGATTTACATACATCTCTCAAATCTTCTAGCTTTTTATTAGTTATTGCTAAGATTTTTTTTTATCTGTAAAAATATTATTATTTTATTTAATAATATATACAATTAAGTTTTTCTGTTTATATTTTATTTTTTTGTTATATAAAAAACATAAGAAAATAGCCTATATATGTTTTTTTCTCCTAAAAAACAATTAATTACGACCCGCAAGCCAGAAGGCCAGTGCATGATATGGTTGTGGACGTGGCATGAAGGTTCCAGAGATAAGAAGCGACTAAAATTGCTGTCATCCGCGGAGAATATCAGATGGAGACCTGGTCATGTGAGTGGCTAGTTCCCAATGAGCTGTCAGTCTATTATGTATGCTCACGTGGTTCTTACTTTGTTTATCAGCGCCTCCCTCCCATCCCCACGTATGCTTTCCACCTTTTTCCAGCACGCTCCAATCCCTATGAAATCTCGTTTTCCATACTTTGTCAGAAGTTTATATTTACCTTTCGTTTTCAGAATCTTGTTACTTTCTGTATTTTTTTAAATATTATCATATTGTTTTGATATTAAAAATAAAAAAATGTTTAATATATTTTTAAATACTACCAAAAAAGTAAATCATACCTCGCGCGTATATATAATACTGATTGATTTGATTTTGTTCCTACCGGGAGGATTTTACAGTGTTGTGCTCGCAAGATAATAGCATATGCACGTCACACTTTCATGTTTCTGTAAGATTGCTATGTAATTTTTTTTTTATTGTGGTAAATATTATTACCTTAGTGTTTTTATTTAAAATAATATACATGTACTGGTTTTAATAATAAATATTATAAAAAGTTATTTAAAAAATAAATCTTGTGAAAACAAACAATGCCCTGATATTATTTCATTTTGTCCGATATATTTAAAGTATTTCAAACCATTTCAATAAAATTAAGTTGAAGACAGGGTAATTTTTTTAAGATATATTTTCTAGATTATTTTCAGCCACGATCATAATTATCGTCTAATAAAAATCCCCAACTCCACCAATGCTTTTACTGTTAGGGCAAGAACATCAATCACCGAGCAGTAAAATGGACTGCCTAACAAATACCCCATTTAAATAAAAAAACAGAAGTCTAAAATCTTTATAAAATAAATTATAGTTTTTTTCCCATCTACATCGCCCAATAAAAATGAAAAAACCAATTCAACACAGCTTTCCTTGTGTTCAAAGACCCTAATTTTCTCGTGGTCTGTCCCCATAAAAAAATAAAAAAACAGAAGTCTAAAATCCTTACAAAAAAAATGAAATAAATTATTGTTTTTTTCCCATCTACATCGCCCCCTAACTAATTTATAAAAAGATGAAAATCACTTGCCTGCTACTGCTATTAAAAACACGATTGTTTATAACTGTGATATAGATTGTTTTTAAAAAATGTTTATTTTTAAATATATTAAAATAATATTTTTTATTTTTAATATTAACCTATTAAGATTATTTAGAAATATAATTTAAAGTAAAAAACAATTCAAATAATTAAAAAACACGCACAGTATAAAAAAAATTGAGATAACAAGTCTTAAATTTTATTTGTGCCAGATATGACGTGCAATGGCCCGCTCTGAGTTTTGCACCGACACAAAAATCTAGTGAAGCCATGACCACGCGGTGTTCTAGCGCGTGTTCATGTATTCCGGCCATACTGTGTTCATTGCAAGCCAGTAGCTGGATGGAGTAGGAACCCGCAAGAGCACTGAGATATTGCTTTGTATTTTAAAAAGAACTATTTTTTTATAAGTATTTTAAATAAAAAATAGTTTTTTATTTCAGTTAATATTAAAAATAATTTTTTTTAAAATAAAAAAAATATTATTTTAATAATTTTTAAAAACAATTTAAATCATAATTCCAAACAAATGACCTTTAATTTATTGTTTAGTGTTTTCTCTCTCCTTTTTTTTATTTTTCTTTCGATTCGGCCGTAATGGGCTTAAAGGAAAATATTTGTCGGGCTAGTATCACCTAATTATAAAAAAATCTAAATCATAATGGATTTTACCATTAAAGCCGATACTATTTATCTATTCACACGAATGCCATACTGTATCTTTTATTACTTTATTTTAGTTATCAGAGTTTTAGTTTATGTGATTTTATTATAATTAAAAGTCAATTACCTTTTATCCTCTAATTAATAGTGAAATTATATCAGACATTGATGACGTGCTCAATTTCTTAGAAAGATACACTTGGATCCTTGAAATATAAAAATAATACAATTATAATTTTTTTCCATGAAAAATTATCATTCCATCCTTTCAACCCAGGCTGTCCCTTAAGAAACCAAGATCCAAATTATGATAATTTGCTGACACATCTCTTATCAACGAGGCACGAGCATTATGCAGATGAAGCGCGGAGTAAAAAACTGATCACTCTACTTTCTGTATCGATTCCAGTCACCCACTTAAAAGTTAAAACAGTATTTTTCGACTATTTCTAATTATACGTTGGTGCACTATTTCTAATTATATTTTAAAAATACTTTTGAAAAAAATAAAATGTTTTTATTTTTTAATTTTTTTTGGTGTTTTTAGACTATTTTATGCGCTTATGTCAAAAATAATTTTTTTAAAATATAAAAAATATTATTTTGATGTATTTCCGAATGAAAAATAATTTTAAAAGCAACCTCAATCACATCCCTAAACAATCACTAAGTATTCCAAGATTAAATTTAATTAGAGAATCAATTTAAAATAATAGTGTTATGGGTCGAATGATATACTTCATTTTAATATTTTAAAAAAATATTAGTTTATTATCTTTTAAAATTAATAAATAAATTTTAATCGAATCAACTAGATCAAACTGAATTTAATAACAATAATTTTACTACTTCTCTTTCTCTTCTCTCCTCTTGTAATGATTATTTTCAATCCAATTTTTATCTATAAAAACAATCAAACCAACAAAAATTCAAAAAACCAAAATTGAATCAGACCCATTTTAAACTGACCGGTTTCAATTTGATTTTTTAATTAAAAAACTAAAAAAAAGTTTCATTTTTTTTTTACAGGTTTTTACCTTAAAAACCAAAGACCGATCTGGACCAGGTTTTTGAACTGTACCAGGTTTTTTCAAGTGACGTGAGTGAATGAGACCTCCTCCTACTTTACGCCCTATGCAACACAATGTTAGGAAAAAAGTATTTGGATTTTGGCAGGGCGTGTAAGGAGTCACCTTTCTGATGATACGCATTCCTACAAGACAAGGGCAACGTACAATTTCTTAATTCCCACACATCTTCATTTACTTGAAATGTTGCCTAGCTGGGATTGCAACCCATGCAATTATATTGAAGGAATGGGGTGAAGTACTAGGTTCACTCGCTGTCGAGCATAAACAAAAAGATGTTTTGTCCACACGATTTATGTGCATTTACTGATTTTAAGAAATTTTTTTAACGTATTAAGTTCGGATATGGATGTCTTGCTTTCAGTCCAGTTACGAGGAATTTGGTTTTGATACATGGAGAATACAGTAACTGTAAAAAAACTTATTCACATAAAAAAAAGAATTATCAAGATCGAGATCGACGAAGTAGGATGAAATGGGACGACGAGGAAAAGCAAAACAGAACTATAAGCACAATTTCAGACACCCGAAAGAAGGTATCAGAGCTCTAAGAGTTTGCATGGTGGGCTTTGTATACCTGGTCATGGAAAAGTGAATTGGTGGTAGATCCTGCTATGAGGGAAATTAAACCCCGTAGATACCATCAAATCCTAAACCTAACACTACCCTTCTAGACTTAGTTACTATTTGAGAGTTTACTTGTTATTGTTTTTATAATTGTTTTTCATTCATAAATAAATGTTTTGAAATAATCGCATAAAATATTTAACGGGTATCTCTAGCCCATAACCTTCTTTGCACTATAATTCACCACCATTGCATTCCTATCCATTTATCTAACCGATATATCTTAAAGTTTTCCCTGAAGGGCTTATTTCTGTTATTGAAGGTGAAATATCTTGAATAACCAATCTATCTTATATTTATTTTTACTATAATTGACTGGAAAGGCCTGGTCTTTCATTTCCAAAAATGGGCTGTTCTGGATCTTTCTTTGATTGGTGAATAATCTGTTTGCAGTGGTTCTTGTCTTCAATGGCTTCAATTCTTCGGTTCAGAAAGCTATGTTTTGTAGAGCCCGATCTCTCGAACCCCAAAAATTTGGCAAGAAAAAAGAAACTGCTGACACTGAGGCCAAAACTGCCTTAGCAAACAATAAGAAGAGGAGTAAAAGACAGCCAAAGGAAAAGGAATGGAGGTGTATAGACTCTTGTTAGATAATTGGGTACATGTGCAATACTTGGTAGCTTCTCTTGGTCTTGTCTCACTGTTTCCCAGTCACATTGCCTGGCTTTCAGGTCCCTGAATCACCCTGTACAAGACTTAAACGTGAAGGCTTGACAGCCCTCCATCTAGTTGTTTTGGTGCCTGGCATCGTCATCGGAGGGCTAGAGCTGTGGGAGGGCAAGCCTTGAGCAGAAGGTCTTTTACGAAAGCGACTCTGGGGTGGCAGCTTCACTGAGGTATTCAAAAGGTTCGTATTGTAATTGAGAATCACATCCTGTTTCATTTCTATGTCCTAATTTTGATTAAATTTGTGAGTTTATCTTGTAATTTGTGTTGGTTTAAACACCTATTTCTCGACGCATAACCAAATGTGGTTCAATTTGTTAAACCCTCCTTAGCATCGCTGAAATACATTTTCTGGGGTCAATTTGTGTTTTATGACAGAGAGGTTACGTTGACATAGTTAAATTACATTGTAATTTTTGGTCCATTTAATCATAGAGTTAAACTATCGTTGTTGAGAGTTTTGGACCACTGTTTTTAGTTGGAGCTGTCTTTGCTTTATGAGATTTCTCGAGCAATTCAGTTGATGCAGCAGCATCAGCCATCGATTAAAAATCTTGAAAGTTTTGAGTTATGTAATACAGATGAAGTTTTTTCTTTCAAATTAACTCCGAACTTGAGCAATGCGGAAAAATGGTTTAAGGAAGCTTTGAATTTTCTTCGTTGTGAGTTTTTTTTACTAGTAAATTGTCATAATTTTTATGTTAGATTCCTTGAAAAAAATCGTTTGATAAGGAATCTAACATGAGCTTTTGTTTTGCACGCTTGCTTATGTGTCTTGTGACTTCCCTTGTTTCTTATGTGTCTGGCTGTTCCAAAATCCTTTTGATGTATCGATCTCCCCCCCTCTAATCACGTTCCCTGATCAGCATTTTTGTTTAAGATATTGAGTCTCCATTAATACATTTCTGATCGGGGTTGAGAAGAGATAGAGCTCATGTATGTAACAAATGGCTATAAGAAAATGGTAGTGGTGCCCCATTCCATGGTGATTATATATTTCCTTCACTTCCTTCAATGGGTTGAAGCACCTCCTCCGAGGCGCGGCGGCGGCGATCCAGGTTGGTGTGCAAAGCACATAATTAAAGGCAACATGAATTACGGCCCAGTATTTCTTAGTGTTCCAAAGACAATCAGCAACATGTTCTCTGCCGAAGCCAAAGACGTAGCATCTATCAGGTTAGTATTTGCAATCTGCCTCATCATTTGTTGGAATTTAGATACAATTTGTCCAACAGACAATGCATTTGATGATTCATTCGGAGGCGGTTACGTTTCTACAATCTGTTCAACAGGCAATGAACCTTGTGATCCATTTTGGAGTCAGTTCTGTAGTTTTCTTTTCCAAAAATAAAAATAAAACAGAAATCAAAGGAAATAACTACAAATATAGTTCCCAATATTGTTGATTCTTAAAACAAAAAATGTATCTATTTGGAATGCTTTTATGTGGACATCGCAGAGCTATGGATCCTGGCCTTTTGGATTCTGAGATTCCTGGACTTCAGACCTTGGAGCATGTCATGCGGGTGACTCGAACATGGGATTCATTAGCGTCATTGTTACCTAAAGGAGGAGAGATCATCTGGGGTAATTCGGATTGGTCTCCTGAAGAAGGGCATGCATGTGATTTGTCAAAGAAAAGATACTTGCAAGCTTCTGCAGGAGACAAGGATACGAATGGAAGCGATATGAAGATGGGTTTTCGTGTGAAAGAATCAGTTAAGTATGGAAGGATCATTTCTTTTGGAAAGAAAACATTGTGATTATCATCCTCACAGCTTCCCCCTGTCGACACCGCGCTAAACGTGGAATTTGCTGGTGCTTCAATTTGTTTACCCTTCAATTTTCAAATCAAACTTAAAATGTAACAGTATAATCATCCAAATTAGCCGTGCCTCTGGTTTTAACCAATTTCTTTGTCTTTTAACGATGGATCATAACAAATATATATATTCAAATTCTTCTCGAGAGGGTGAAAGTACAGCTGGTGGGATTCCAGGTTGCATCCTCTAGTATGGATGGGTTTAAGGCATTGGAAGATAGACAGGGGTATGATTGCAAATTCGAGACAGCAACGAGGTCTTGCAACTCTCGTTACAGTAAGCAACTGCAGAAAACAGATGGAGTATATATATTCTTACGAGCTTCTTGATTCCAAGCAAACCAAACAAATGAATCATCCTTCGCAGGTCACACTTGCCTGTCGGGGTTTTGAGGACTGCACATGATAAATATTACATGAATAGGATCATAAGTTAGATGAAATTTTTGAATTTTTTATACAAATTTAGGTAGCATTGGAAGAATTGACAATGGATTGCTAGGTCTTGCAAGTATTGCATCAAGTAGCTGGCTAGCTAGCTGGAGGCAACAGTATTTTGAGTTAGGGTTTTGACACCCACCAAATCTCACATGGTATCGAAGACTCAAGCCCAAAGCAGCAAGAAACCACAGCAAACAGTATTTTTGCCCAGTAAGAGAAGTAACCCTGCAGCAAAAGGAAAACAATATTGTTCTTATCAGAGCAATCTCATCACACTGCACAAAGGGCAGTTTTGTCTTTTCCATGGTCCACGGTATAGAAGAGTGTCCATCAATGATATTACAAGAGGTGATCACCATGCAGGTAATTCTGATAGTGACAGGAGAGCTGCTGCAGAAGTAAAAAAAAGGGCACACAATACAAAGGACGCCAGCAAAACCTGATGAGGCTCGCAGCTATTAATGTCTAAATGCAGGTGCCCTGGATTTCTTTTTAAATCTAATTATGGGCTGTTCTACATTGTTGTTGTGTTTTAAAAATATTTTTGAAAAAAAATAATTTTTTTATTTTAAATGAAAGTTTTTCAGTATTTTTATAGTATCTTCATGTGCGATGTCAAAAATATTTTTTTTAAAATAAAAAAAATATATTATTTTAATACATTTCTGAACAAAAAATAATCTCAACAACAGTATCTCAACAACAGTATCAAAACAGGGCAATATTACTGTCCATGAGAGGGTGTCTTAGAAGCTAGGACAGCTAAAACTATGCCTCATGAAGACACGCCATTTAGTTGTAGTTGGAACTACTGCTATTTTTTTTTCCTGGTTTGAATTGTCAATGGATCTCTGCGGAGGAGACTTCCTCTTCCTCTTCTTCTTTTTTCTTTGTTGTCTTCAAGTGGATAAAAAGAAGGATAGATTTAGAGAAGATCATATTGTGTTTAGTTGAAGAGATTGAATCAAAGATATAGAATAAAATTGTTTCTGGTATAGTTTTTGACTGAATTTTTGCAGAGAGTGTATATTTCACAATTTCGGTTTCTTCTCATGATAATAATAAATATAAATAAAATCGAACTGATAGAAGATGCTGGTATCACTAATCTTGAAAAAAAAATCAAGTTTGACTTTTACTAAATACAACGTTGCCTTCCACTATAAATTTCACTTGTGTAGCGTCCTTAAGTCTCCAGCTTGCCACATACCTATCTTCAACCATGGGCCTTGCAAATTCTCTCTGTTCTTTCTTTCTTCTTCTTCTTCTTCTAGATCTAGCACTCCATGAGGTCAATGCACAGCCTCTGGTCCCTGCAATGTTCATATTCGGGGACTCAGTCGTTGATGCAGGCAACAACAATCACCTCTACACCATTGTAAAAGCAAATTTCGCTCCATATGGCAGAGACTTTGCCAATCATAAACCAACTGGCAGATTCTGCAATGGAAAACTTGCTTCAGACTTAACTGGTACACTTCATTTCGAAACCCCATCATGGATTCACTCTTTTTTTTCAGTCTACTAATTTGTTTTTCTGGTTTACTGTATCTTTTGCTGAACAGCTGAGAACCTAGGCTTCACTTCTTACCCACCAGCCTATCTTAGCAAAAAAGCCAGGGGCAAGAACCTCCTGATCGGTGCCAACTTCGCCTCTGCTGCTTCTGGTTACTATGAAACTACAGCAAAGCTTTATGTAATTTCATTGAGACCCCAAAATCTTAGCATCTCTGTGTCCTCTCATATGTCTCTGGACTATCGACTCATGTTTTTGTGTTTTCTGGTGCAGAATGCAATCCCATTGAGTCAACAATTGGAGAACTACAAGGAATACCAGAATAAGATAGTAGGAATTGCAGGGAAATCCAATGCTTCATCAATCATATCCGATTCAATCTATCTTATTAGTGCTGGCAGCAGTGATTTTGTTCAAAACTACTACATTAACCCTCTTCTCTACAAGGTCTACACTCCTGATCAGTTCTCAGATATTCTCATACAATCCTACACAGATTTCATCCAGGTCTCTCATATCCTCAACACAAATTACTTGCCATTCTTCGCTTGTTTTAGACAAATGTGGTTTTGAGTACTGTTAAAATCAAATTACGCGCAGGATTTATACAAGCTGGGAGCAAGAAAAATTGGAGTGACATCATTGCCACCACTTGGATGCTTGCCAGCAGCTATCACAATATTTGGGTCTGATAGCAATGAATGTGTGGCCAAGTTAAACAAGGTAGCAGTTTCCTTTAACAACAAGCTTAATTCCACAGCCCAGAGCCTGGTAAACAAGCTCTCAGGCCTCAATATGCTTGTTTTCGACATCTATCAACCTCTTCACGACCTTGTCACAAAGCCTGCTGACTTCGGTAAGTGTATAATTATTTATTACTGGCTTGGCTCTGCCCAAATCTCATCACTAATTATAAAAATAATTTGTGGGGGACAGGATTTGTAGAGGCAAGAAAGGCTTGCTGTGGAACAGGATTGGTGGAAACATCAATCTTGTGCAATGCAGAGTCACCAGGAACATGTGCAAATGCGTCCGAGTATGTATTTTGGGACGGTTTTCATCCATCGGAGGCTGCAAACAAGATCTTAGCAGATGATTTGCTTACCAGTGGCATTGCTCTCATATTTTAATCAGAAGTTTAAAATTGATTACGTTCATAATTGAACTTTGTCTAAATGGGGTCGCTTAATTTATCTTAGTTTGAGAGTTTGGCTGTGTGCATCTGGTGCTGGAATGTGTTTTGATTGACATCATGGTTTGAATTTAGCATGTCAAAGGTTTTCAATATTTACATTAATTTGCTCGATGTAGCTTAAGTTGATGCAACATTGCTTGCATGCAATCCTTTGAGTATGAATAAAACATGATATTACGCCGTCCACTTATTTTGTCTTCCAGTTTTTCCTCCTTTTATTTCTGTTCTTATAAAGATTCAGATTTATTACATAAATATATGCATTACCCTTTCTACCCTTTTCTTTTTTTTCAATACAAGGGATATCCTCGATCAACTCACCTAATTAATTAAGACTGAATTCCTTGATATAACGATCAAGAGAACTAAAATAAGATTGAATCCCCTAATTATCTTGGAATAGATTAAACAAAAATAATAGGTATAGTGAAGACATGTACGACTACCTCGGCAGTCAGCACAGTAGGACTAGGAATAGAGAAGAGAGGGAAGAAGAGAAATATGTGGAGATGGGGAGTTGAATTACAATCTAACCTGACTTAACAAACCAAATCAAGGCATAATTTTATAAAAAATAAATAAAAAATATTTATGAAATTTAATTCTCGACCAATCAATTGCTTAGCCTTAAACAGCTTTGCGTCCAATTGAAAGATGCCCTAGAAACTCCTTCTCAAAACGCCTCGACTCTCGGCGTCGTTCTCTTTCGACCAGCCTGGTTACAGGCTGCCTCTCCTCGCTTTTCCTTCCCCCGTCTACCCCTCTTCCATATTTCCCTTCTCTTGTTGTTTTGCAGGGCGTTTTCCTCGGTGACAGCACTGGTGTTATCGAGCGAGATTTGTAAGGTAATTTACAAATTGACCCCCCTAAGTTGAGTCAAATACTTGCAAAGAGTTCATTTTTGAATAATTTGATCACGTTTAGAAATCTAATTTCAATTCCAGGTTCATGAGATGGTTGATCTTTATATGGTATCTTGAAGTACGTAGGCATACGAGCTCTTCTACCAGCCCTTGATTGAAAAATTTATGTGATGGCGCAAATTGTTTAGCGGCTTAGAGCCAAGCCATAGTTTTGCGAAAAATTGTTTAGCTGATTAGAGCCAAGCCATAGTTGTTAAAGGCCTGGCTCAACGGGCTGATTCCAAAAATCTGGAACCTAAAACTTGACTCGGTTGAGCCTTCAATCGAATGGAAGATAATATTAATAAAATAAGCCTGATTTAATTTTTAATGATTCAAACTTCACCTAAATTTATTTTAATCAACAAGAAATCTTTTTTTTAAGAACAAATAATATCATTTTAATAAAAGTAATTGATTCAAATTAACCAATAATCCAAGCTCTTTTTAAATTACTTTATTCATGTTATCGGGGGGGACAGGCAAATAGAATATAAAATGAGCAAAACTGATCATCTCAACTCAACCTCTTTTAAATATGAAGTCGGAAAATCTCGATGGTTTTTCAAAATGACCTCCACTGCACCAGATGATGCTTGGGTTTCACATTAGAGAATTTCTACTTCTAAGCATGGTAACATTAGGCAGGATAGATATCCAAGGGAAGGTCAACAGTACCTCATAGAATTGGATTATTTTTTAACAAGCTACACGTAGAGCAGCAATTCTTGCAGTGTCCGTCCGATTGGTGTTTTGTTTAATACTGTGATGATAGCTCCTGTTTTTCAAAGTGTTGTTTTTTACCTGAAAAGACATCAAAATAATATATTTGATGGTGTTTTTTTGATAATTTTAATATAATAATATCTAAAATAAAAATATATTATTTTTAATTAAAGAAAAATCACTATTAAAAAGCAACATGCATAACACTACCATGCAACAGCCAGCTTCATTCGGCTGGGATCAATTTTCCACCATTGTCCCATGGTTGGATTTCTTTGTTTCCACTCTATCCAGATACATTTCATCTTAGCTCAAGCTTGTACTGAGGATTTCTGCCGTGTCTCTAACCCGGTTCCCTGAGATATTGCTGCATTAATGGATGTTGCACAGAACAGTAATTTGGAAGACGAACCATTCCTCAAGACATATGATTACTCGGTGAAACTGTAACAAAAAAAAATCATCAAATCCATTAATGGCAAAGAAATGCATGGGTGAAGTAATGATGATCAAGAGAGAGAGAGAGGGAGAGAGGAACTTACTCGATATGTTTTCGGCAGCAATCTAACAGTCTCCCAACATTTAACTCATCTGCAGAATGTTCTCCTGCCACACCACCCCCACCAAGACTATCCTTTGAAGCAGTCCACTGATTTAAAATACTGACTATTCTCTTCAGCTGAATCAGCGTTAAGGGGGAAAGTATCTAAAAGGTGTATGATGTGCAAAACATGTAAACAACGCGGATTGATTTATGGCGCATAAGTTTTTCAAAATCGAATTTATGTATTGGTAACATGAGTTCAAGAAAAATAAGACAAGGATACCGCTGTACTTCTAGTATTTGATTTTGAGCAAGAACTGGTCAAGTCCTTGATTTCTTCACAGGAATTATCTAATTGTCGGTTGATAAGATCATCTTCAATAATCTCAGATTTTCTTGCTAGAACCAACACATACTGATGCAGGCTTGACAGGCTCATGTCATTTTCTTTAACTCGAACGAGTAACCTTGCAATAATGCTCCACAAAGCACACCTTGCTTCTACATCATCTGAAGCCAAAGGAAATACCTCGAGCAGTCCCTGTAAGAATGGCAAATCTGGGCAGCCAATGTGTCACCACTAGTTCAATTAGGGGCCAATTATTTGCAGAAGTTTATGATTCAGGAAGAAGTTTTGCTGATACAAAACAAGAATATTATACCTTGTGACATCTCTGAAGCTAAATTAGGCATATCAGACATAATATTCGCAATCAAAACAGCAACAGTAACACAAGAGCTAGCAACCTGCAGCATGCAAAGAACTTCACAATTTAGTCAAGCAGCAAAAGATTCCACCTGAAACCAAGGAATAAGCATAAACGAGAACATCCAGCAAGAATGGCATCCATTGTCACTGCTTAAAGATTTAACTTTTCCCTTCACTCCTGGTTATTGCTGCAAAATCTTTTAACTTAAAGTTATCAGTAGAAGGCTAAATTAGTCAACACACACTCATAGCAATTGTAAGAGATTGACTTTAATTTGCTTTACTGTTATAAAAACCACACAGAGCACAGGTGTGAGGTGTCTGCTTCACTAGTTCTGTATAATCCTTTAGGTGTGAGGATTTTGAATAGGCTTTCATAAATCAGTTCTGTTATCAAATCTACAACATGTTCATAAACTACAAACATAAAATCCTAGTGTGGTCTGATCTTGAGTAATGGATTGTGTGAACTCTTTTGGCAGCATTTAATAGGAAAAAGGGTTAAATCCATGTAACATGGTTATTAAACATATGATAAAACACTTGTTCCAGTTCATGACATCACCAAAACTTGAGGTTGAAGTCACTTCATAGTTTTTTGCGAACTGTAAATATGCAGTACCAAATGTAATCTTATCATATATGTACTTTGTATCACTGAAAAAACCATATTACTAAGAGCCTGAACTTGCCTGTACAAAAGGCAAGCGAAGGCCTGCCGTAAAATTTGCAGATCACAAACATCAAAAAGAGCCCACACCAAAAGGGGCTTGTAATTAAAAACTTTCCAATAGAAACTTCAACCTAGCACTAGTTTTCAGGATGGAAATGTATTAACAGATGGTCAGTTCAGTAGTGGAGGATGGATAGACATCTTTCCAAATTCATAAGATTTACAAATGCTGTTTTGGTCCTGTATAATAAATTGTCAGCAATTAAAGCTTAAGCAAATCACCAGCCACACAACATATGATTTGCAATGCTGATTAGGGACAATGTAGTCCAATATACCTCAGCTTTATCAGGGAGTTTGATCAGGTCACAAACTAGTTGAAGAAGTTTCTTACTAGAGCAGATTTCTTGGGAATGGCCATCCAAAATGGAAAGAGCTTCAATTGCACGAAGAATTACATCAAGAACAGAGTACCTGGAATGATATAGATTGAATGTCAAACTGAGTATCAGACAACATATTGCTTGTGTTAACCCTTTAATGCAAATAGAACGAGGTTGCACCTTTCAGGTACTCTTTCCTCTGTTAATCTGCTCATTTCAAAATCCAAGAGGTTGATCAATAGACTTGGTATACCCAACTTCATCAAGGATGGGATAAAGGTACGTGAAGCTTCCTTTTGACTTTCTAGAATAGCTAGTACCAGTCCTAAACTCTGTTCAAGAAGGAAACTCCTTTAGACATTGGAAACCAGAAAAGTTAAGCAATAATAATTGATCGTTTTAAAAGAAAAAATCACATATGCAAACACATAAAGCACAAAGCGTTAGATACTTCTCTGTGTGAAACATGCGGATATATGCTAAAACAGATGAGATCATATAAAAGCAAATGCAATTAAGAGTATGTTTCCCAACAATATGTTTTGAAATTACCATATTTGATTTAAGTATTGAAAATCTTCAGGAATTCCCTATTACGATAATCGAGACCAATTATGGTCTTTCTTTAAGTGCTTCATGCACTCTGGACAATTGATTGCAACTGCATCACAGAGCTACAAGCCTAAAGAATTTCCAAAATTGATGAAGTATTTAGCTGCTCATCTCTCTAGCCTAGCTATTAGTATGCCTCACCTACCCCAAATGTTTAAAGGTTACGAGGTTCCTATTTCATCTTTATTTCTTCCAGAGCTTCTCAATGGCATCCTGAAACCAGCACACCAAACAAGCACCAGCATCCTGAAAACTCTAAATTTTGGAGATAGGTGTGGCCTTTAAAACAGTGAAGTACCCATTTTTGGTGCTGGTTATGTGTACTTTATAATTGCTATTTTCTTATGGTTGCAACTTACAAGCATCGTACACATTTGCTACTGTAAATGTATAAATAGCACTCGTGTTTAAATTAAAATAATAGCGTTGCATATGTACAGAATGGCTACCTTCTCTAAAAGCTGCGGATTTAAGGTATTTTCTGCAATCCATATAATACGACAAAGAATATGTTCAGACTGCACTGCCTCAGCCCAGGTACAACATTCACTTCCTTGAAGACCCAAAGTTAACAACCTGTGTCAGAATTTAAACTGTAAAGAAAGTGTATAGCATGGATTAAGAAGAATACATCATATGCTGCAGTGACAAATATGTTACATATCTTACCTACAAGCTTCAGCTAGGCATTGAGTGTCATCTGAAAACAACTGATCCACAATTGTTGAAATCAGCCCATTTGCAGAGACTATATGCTTCATTGGAGCTTCATGGCAGGCTAGGTTTCCAATAATGCCAAGACAAATTTCCTGAGCAATGAAATGAAAGGCAAACCACAACCATAAGCACCGAAATCTCAACAAACTAACAAACAACCAGTTCCTTTCAGTGAAGTTGACAAGGCAAGAAATAACTTCGACTTAAAAGCAAAAACCATATTTAAAGAAAGAAGAAGAAAAAAGTAGCTCACTGTAACACGCGCTGATTGTGAAACCATAAGGTTAGCCATGAGCACTTCAAGCACAAGGTTTTGCACCTGCATGGATGAGTCAACATCCAATCCAGTAAACATATATAAAAAAAATTGATCCATACTAGCACTATACACACAACCATAACAAATATTATAGCTTGATCACGTTAAACTACCAAGCCAACGCTGCTTTTTTATAAACATCGCCCGAATGCCATAACGAATATCGCAAAAAGTTAAACAATGATACAACATGCATTACCAAAAACTTGACAAAGAAAACCTATGAATTATCTTCTCATGGACAGATTCATAGCCATAACAACTCGAAAATTCAAAAATATCGTCAAATGAACAGCACAAAACACCAACAAAAGGAGAAGCAAGGCAAGATCAATCAGTACCATGAGTTCAGCATGAGTTCTACTCGCCGCAAGATCCCACAAAACGCAACCATGCTCTTCCCAAACCTCGTCCCCTGCCAATCCACGACACGTGTCCTTATCTTCTCCTCCTCGACTACCATCATTAACTACATCCATTTTCTCACACTCATCTTCATTCTCTTCCGCCGTTTGATTCGTATCACCACGGCCGCCATCATCACTGCCGTTAACTCCACAAGAATCACGACTGGTCACGGAATCGATCGGAATAAGTTTCCGAATCAAAGAGATGATGTAACTAGGATCAACGGTTGTTGTAATTTCAAAAAACTGCAACAATAAATAACAAACCCTAAATTTTAATAACTTGTTTCTCGAGATTAATAGGCAAAGAAAAAACTAAAGCCGTTGGATTGTGATGTGACCTCATAATCGGGCGGTGCAGAAGGGTTGCGTGCAAGTTCATCTTCATCGTGATGGATCTCTTCCTCAACGTCGTCTCCTTCGTCTTGGTGTTCTTCTTCTATTGGGTTTGATTTTGATTCCAACGCCATTTCTTCAGCTTCGATTTTGTTTTGTTTACCTTTTCCCTCTATTTTCAAATTTTCGCTCCTCACTTTTTCTCAATTTTGCTGTTTCCTCTCTCTTTCTTATACTTACGTAAGTACCCCTAATATTTTCCGGTTTTACACTTTCCTCTTTTTTTAAGTAGGGACTTGGGAGTTTGGACTAGGGAGTGTTAAATAAAACCAAAATTTAAAGGGTTACTTCTGTGATTAAATAAGATTTTTTTTAATTAGATTCCAATTATATGAGATTGATAATGAGGTATACTCTTAAAATAATTTTGTTGAACATTGTCTTGTTAAATTGTTTTAATTTTTATGTAGTATTGTTTGGTATCCTAATAGTAATTATTTTTCAAATTTTATTTTATTTAAAAATAATATTTTTATTATTGTTATATATATATATTTCTGCAAATACATGAGACAAGGATTGTCGAACATTGTTTTAATAAAACTTCTTAATTTTTAAGTAAACCCTCATTATACTAGTTTTTCTCGGAGATTTTAAATTATCAAAAGGATATTTGGAATTTAAGAGAAAAAAAAAGAGAGATCTGTTTTAATGAGATAATGGTCAAAATTAATTAATTGATGTTTTAAAAGGACTAAGCTATAATCAAAATCAAAACACAGGGACTCAAGCGCTTTTCTAGTGAGGGTTCCCGCGAGCAACAACAACCGACCTCAAAATCCTATTTCATTCAGGAAAAGAATCACTGCCTATAAAAACAACCCACCTGCAACCCTTCCACTACATTCCAAGAAAAACAATTCCTTGCTCTTCTTGTCTCTGAGTTTCCTTCAGTTTTATCTTTCTTTCTCTGTTAATTTCTTCAATAACAATGGAGTTTCACGAAGGAGACAAAGTAGAAGCATGTAGCAAACAAGAAGGCTTTCTTGGGTCATACTATACAGTAACCGTGGTCAATAAATCGATTTCTTAGAACTGAGCAGTACAGCACGAGGGAGCATGAATTAATTCACGTGAATAGTACCTGTCGATGCCGCCGAGTAAAGGAGGCTGAAGTGGTTTTTACTGTGGTGATGGCGTTGGAAATGGTGGCATTTGTGACCGAGAGAAGCGTTGGAAGGTTGTGCGCTGCTGCTACTGCTTGACGCCAAAGTTGGGGGAGAAGACTGCACTGTTGTAGGTGCTTTCGATAAAAAGGAGAGGTTAATGATGCCAAAGGAGGAGCTAGTGGTGCTAGCTGGTGACTGTTGCTGCTGGAGGAGAAAGAGGGCTACATCCATGGCTGTTTTTAGGGAGAGAAACCTGTGACCGAGAGAGAGAAGGAGTTGTCGGTGGTCATGCCAACACCAAGGATGGCAAGGTGGTTGGTGGTTATGATACAAATTTTTTACGTTGTGTCATCTTCTTCCTCCTCCCTGTATCTATACATTATTGTTTTTGCCAAAATCATCCTGCATGGCTATATACACAAATGGAACGCAGACAGAGACCCAAAATGAAACGCATCAAAAGCTTCAAAATTCTGATTCTTGTAAACGGTAATTCAACCGTGTTTTTAGTGGTCCCATGACAATTAAAACTACGGGAAAATCTTTACCAAACGATTGGCCACTTCAACTCTTATGCGGTGCAGTACAAGAACTTTTAGTGGAAGAGGAAGACATGTCAAAGCTACTAATAGAGACCGTTTCTGATGATGAGGTGAGGCCAGGGCCACCAAGAATCAAATTTGGAAGAGGGTTTTCTGTGTTTGATAAGGTCGACGTTTCTGATAATGATGGGTGGCGGGCAGGCAAGGTTACCGGACAAAGAGGGCCTCTGTATTTTGTCCACTTTGAGAAGACAGGGGATGAGATAGCTTACCATGTCTCAAGATCACTTGGATTGGGCTAATGGAAAGTGGGTTTCTTCAAAAAAGATGGTTTCTTGACCGCCTACTGGCTATCTTTCTTGACAAGGAATGGCTGTCACTACTGTTTGAAGTCTCTAGACCAGGATTGGTTCTTCTTTTAGCAGAAGGAATGCTTGATTTCTCTGTCCAGTCTTGTTAGAATCATGTGGATTGGTTTCTTGATTCTTCAAGAAGAAGAAGAAGAACTGTACACGATTAACAAGATGCAAAGGGAAAGACTGCCTCCTTTATTTGAGCTGCGGAAAGCATAGGCAAATGCAGTAAATGATGAATCTGCATGGTGTACACCGACGACTTATACCTTGAGCTAAAAGAACTAATCATCTAATGACACCAATGATCCATCGCACATCCGATGGATGGAAAAAACTGAGCAGAAAGTATAAAACGTGATATTTTAGACTAGAACACCACTTTAAATAACCCTTGTGGCAAAGATAAAAGCTATAACGTAGAAATAATTCTGATTTAATAAACTATGAATGTCAATAATTCTAAACTTGTTTTAAATAGTAGCTAAACCAACCTAAATAATGAAAACCCAGATCGAATAAAAACTCTAAAAACCAAACTAGAAAAAGAATGCGAAAATAGCTAGAAAATAAACAAGACTCCAACACAGCAACCTCCAGGTCTAACTGGGACCGGCTCTATAGAGAACTGAGCTTGTAGAATATGCTGACCCATTTTCAACTCAATTCAACTGTTGGATCTAAAATTCAGGGTGTGTTTGGTATTGTTTTTGCGATTTAAGTTGAAAAAAAGCAGTTTAAAAAAAATGCTTTTACTGTGGTTCAAAATAAGCAGTGAAGTGTTTGGTTAAAACTGTGGTTGAGTTGGAGATTGAAAAAAAAGCAGTTTTGAGTGTTTGGTTACCAAGCTTTTCATATTGCTTTTAACTTGTGAAATTACTTTAAAGGGTATATATATATATTTTTTTTAAATATTGTAAATTTAATAATTATAATAATATAATGTAATTAATAATTCATGAAAAAACAAATATTATTTTTTATTCTCCCATCAATCAAAAAATAACAGGGTTGTGGAGTGCAACGAAGTCACGCGTCATTTTTTTTCATCAGAAAAATATATTTTTTTTGTTATTTTTAAAATATATATTTTTTTTAAATTCGAACTGGGCCTCACCCAGCTAAATGGGTCGGCCCAGCTTAGCTGGACTTGGGCTGGGCCGAGAGCAGCCCAGCCCCAGCTAACACACGCATAAGAAGAGAAGTGAAACGGTTCGCTGCACTGTGCACGTCTTCTTCGCGTGACAGTGCAGCGCACCTGTGCACGTGAAATATTTCACGTGCACAGTAGCTTCCAACCGACCACCAAGATAGCTTCAACGGACGATACCGACGGGTAGAGGAGGCCGAGGTGGTTCTTCCTGTGGTGGTGGCGTCTGAAATGGTGGCCGGAGGCAGCGTTGGAAGGTGGCGGTACTGTTCACCGACTACGACGAGAGCTTCAACGGACGATACCGATGGATAGAGGAGGCCGAGGTGGTTCTTCCTGTGGTGGTTTCATCGTAAATGGTGGCCTGAGTCAACGATGAAAACTCTCGGCTTCCATGGCTGTTCTGTTTGGGCAGAGAGAGAGAGAGAGAGAGAGAGAGAGTCATGCACAGATCGATTAACATGCAAAATACCAGTTTTTTTTAATTATCGAACATAATGGATTTGTAAAAAGGCAGCTGCACATTCTCACAGTTTTGTTCTATATATATATATATATGTATCGGCGTTTAAAAAATACAAATCGCAGATACAAAAGCATCAAATTTGTGCTTTTCTTGCACCGGCGTTTGCAAGCAAAATTTACGTGGGACCCATACCACAAACCTGCTTTTGTTACAAAACCAAACACTAGATTATCAACGCCGTTTGGCAATCGTGGATCACACCACAATGCCAAACGGCCACTCAGTCTGTTTTCGTCAAAAAGATCGTTAGACTCGTTTGAGACTTCTTCTCAGGCTTGTAACTGTGGATTTTTAGTTCAACATTAATTTGACACCAACAGAACCAGAACCAGATGAGTTGTAGCTCACGGAGCTGCAATACCTTCCACTATGCGTTTTCGTGCCCTGTTCAAGCTCTCCCATTCAGAAGATTGTCGAATGGCTTTAAATGCAGTGTATATAGGTTTACTTTGGTCCAATCTAAGCTGGAACCCACCTTCTCTGGCTGCAAGAAAACTTTTTCTTATTTTTTAACCTAAAAAACACTGCCCGTGATTCATATGAAGATGGTAAAGAAACGAGTAATTATACAGTTACCTGGACCTCTTCGATGGCTGAACAAAGTTCCATATCAGCATTCAGAGCTATCCCCCAAACAACAGATAATCTATCTTTAGTCTTCTCCAATGGACCAATCTTGGCCATGTTGGTTCTACTCTAGTCTCTAACTCAACCAAATTACTCTCCTGCACATATCACAAAATAATAACTTCCTGGCAAATCTTGAATTCTTGCTGTGAAGTAAAGTAAAAAACAATAGTCAGAACAAAAAAGAAATATGAAAAAAAAAAACAGAGAAAGATCCGAAGCTTAACCATTCATGCAAGCTGGTCCAAGAGTGAGAGGATGGCAGGGGAGACGTGCTGGGGCTGGATGGCATCACAGGTGTTTTACACCGTGTTTCAAAAGTTATTTTGAAAAAAAATAAAAATAAAATTATTTTTATTTTAATTAAATATTTTTGGTGTTTTTAGATTATTTTTATATACTATGTCAAAAATATTTTTTTTAAAAATAAAAATCTAATACATTTTTAAACAAAAAATATTTTAAAAAACAACAAACAAAAGATTGTTGTATTGATAATCAGCTGCCATGGATGACAATCACTTGATAGATCATTCCTATTTATCATCATACGACAACTATTTCTGTATTTAAGAAACATATTACAAGGTTTTTTTTAGTTTTGTGCTGCTATGAAAAAAAAAATTCCTCGTATTTATTTATCCTGATGAGTACTAGTTAATAAATTAATGGAGAATTTGGTGGGCAGGCAGCATACTATGTGGAGTTGTGGACTACGTTTGATGAAATTGATGGTCGTGGTGGATTTCACGACGATAGTAATTGGTTAGTTCGAAGGACTTAAGGATAATTTCATGGGCATGATTTATATATATTAAGTGTCTTTTGGGTACATGGTTGTCTGAGAATATAGTTGTAATTATTTTTAAAAGTATTTTTTGTTCAAAAATATATTAAAATAATATTTTTCAATTTTTTTAAAATCATTTTTGATATCAATACATGAAAATGATCTAAAAATATTTTTTTTTTTATTTAAAGTAGAAAATAAAAATAATTTTTTTTCTTTCAAAAACACTTTTGAAATACATTGTCAAACACCCTTTAAATCTATTTAAAAATTACTCGATCCAATAGATTGTATTATTCCTATGGAGATTTATTTATTTTTATCGAATAAATTGACTGTGTTATCGGTTATTTTTTTATATATTAAAATAATCTTTAAATACAAAAAAAAAATCAAAATCTTCCAAACACTGCTTATAAGGCAATTCTAAACAGTGCATAAGTTTTAAAAATTTTGAACACACGAAATCATTGTGGAGAATGTAACTCGAGGTCGACAAATAAAAGCTTAAGCCGGGTGTCAAACACAAAACAAAGCACGTGGCAGTTCCTCGAGTTCTTTGCATAAAAATCCTTTAAATTGGAAATTTTAAAGAGAATAAAAAACACATTATCAATGACGAAACTAAATCTAAACCACAAATAGCACTAACCGTCATTTTTTAACTAACTACCGAATTAAGAAAATAATTTAAAAAACTCCAAAGAAAGCGTATTTTATCGCTAAAAAGCCAATCAGATTCTCTCCCACTCACCCACACTTTTCCTCTCTTCAGCCCCGTTACAGTCCATGACCAAACCTCGATCGCCACATCAATGGCTTTATCTCTTCAATTTCCGCCGGCACTACCTAACCACCATCTCCTCTTCTCTCACTCCACACTCCTATCCTCCTCACCTCCTCCTCTCTCTCTCATCCACAAGAAAAAATCATTTCCACTGCTTCCCATCGCAGTGAGATCATCTTCCAGAGTCAAATGTTTGATCAAATCATCGGAGGAGGATCGAAGCGAACATGAAAGCAGCTTAGTCTCTGATTCTGATGGCGGAGAAGAAGAAGAAGAAGCAGAAATCAGAGAAGGCACTAAAGTCCAGCTCCAACAGAACCAGAGGATCGCAACAACATCTTCGTATGGTGATTCTCCCTCCCTTGGGATTCGTGAGCATGTTTATGAGGTTCGTTTTCTCTTTCCCTTTCCTTTGGTGCGGTGTCGTTTTTTGTTTCTGCTAATCGTTTTGATTCTCGATTTGAAGGTTGTAGAAGTTAAGCCAAATGGAATGGTATCCACTCGGAAAATAAACAGGCGTCAGTTACTCAAGTCTAGCGGTGAGTGCCAAAGTTAATTTCTTTCATTTTTTATATAATTTTTAATTTAATATATTTGTAATTGATTAGTATTTAATTAATTTCTTTAAAGAATGCTGTTATCTTTTTTAATGATCATCAGGTCTTCGGCCAAGAGATATCCGCAGCGTTGATCCATCATTATTTTTGACAAACTCAATGCCTTCTTTGCTGGTAATTGTTTTTTTAATTAATTACTTGCTGTGAATACTGTGTATATTTGGCTTCAACGGTTGAATGGTGGTAAACTTATAGATTCGCGAGAATGCTATCTTACTCAATCTGGGCTCATTGCGAGCCATAGCAATGGGAGAATGTGTCCTTATATTTGACTATAATCGGTAATTTTTTAATTCCGCAGCAACACAAGTTATTTCCATTTCTTTTATTGTTCTTTTTCTTGAGTTGAGCTAATGGTCAATCCTCTCCGTGTTCTGATCGTCATTAGGAGAGGAGGAAAAGCTTTTATAGATACCCTTTTGCCTCGGTTGAACCCCAGAAACTCGAGTGGAGGGCCATGCATGCCGTTTGAGCTTGAGGTCAGTGGAGTGTTCTTTGTTTTTAACTTTATATGTGCTGAAACATGAAGACTGCTAGATGAATGTGTTTTAATGTCTATATGTGCTGTTTGTGAAAAAAACTATATATTTTTGAAGTGGCTTTAGTGTTGAAATTTTAGGTTGTTGAAGCCGCATTGCTATCACGAGTACAGCGTTTGGAGCAGAGACTGATGAATATAGAACCTCGTGTGAGTATGGGAACATAGTGAGTATATTTTTATTCTGTTTTTTTTTTTTTTTTTTGCTTGAGTCTTGTTGCTCTTTAAATATTGTTGTTTGGCCAGATGTGTTTCTGAACTATTTTTAGTTCTCGAGATGCAAATTTGTAAAAAGGGGATGATAATTAATCACTTAGGTGACTACTTGAGTATAACATGCTTTACATGATATTGCTAGGGTCAGGATTGAATAATATTTTCCCTTGTTGCTTTACTAAAACATGAACAAAGTCCTTCATTCTTCTTTTAATAAACCTTCACGTTTCTTCTGCTTTGATACCTATTCAACTTGCTTGCTACATTACATATTATGGTCTTCCTGGCATGCTAAATCTTTACACCTGGTCCCTTACTGCTTGCTCCAGGTTCAAGCTTTGCTTAAGGTTTTGCCCAACAGGTTAACTGCAGATATACTGGAGGAACTTCGTATTAGCAAGCAAGCCTTGGTACAGTTTCTGACTGTACCCGGAATGTCATAACTGTTGTGACAAGAAATGGTCTTTAATTCTTACACCTTCACTTTTTCATTAAAGGTTGAATTAGGTTCAAGGGCAGGGGCTCTTCGTCAAATGCTGCTTGATCTTTTGGAGGACGAGCATGAAATTCGCAGGATATGTATAATGGGAAGAAACTGCACACTCAAAAATGACGTTGTGGAATGCTCTGTTCCCTTAGAAAAGCAAATTGCTGAAGGTAAGACCTAAAGAGGCTCTGAACGCTTGACTTGAATAAGCGACGTTCCAATTTTGCTTTCTTCTTCTTCTTCTTTCTTTCTTTTTTGGAAAAAGAGATTTATATCAGAGAAAAGGAAAATAATTTACTAAAATAGGTTTAACCAGGGATTATTTTTTGTCATTTGCAGAAGAGGAGGAAGAAATTGAGATGCTTTTGGAAAATTACCTTCAGAGGTCTTTCCCCGGTCCCATTTTGCAAGGATATCTGATATAAGTTCTTCATTCTTGATATGATTTATGCATAATAGGTTCTGGAAACCTCTCCACTAATTCATTTCTCACTTTCTCCTTTAAATTTGTTTAAAAGAAAGGTAGACTGTTCATAAATGTTGACAATTTCAAATAAACTGTGAATACGTGATGGCTTAGCTTTGCATCAGGATTATGTCAATAATTCCTCAGGTTATGTTTGTATTCTTGTGCCTTTGTCATGTGGGTAGATATAAAAAGAGTGAACTCGTTGCTATCGATAATATGCAGCTCAATGTTGATTACTTGAGCATGTGAGGATATGTGTTGCCTTGGAACAAAAAGCTTGGCATTTTGCTAGTATTGTCTATCTCGAGCTTTGGAATGATCATAGAGAGTTAGCAAGCTCTGTGTAACAATCCAACTAATGGAGGCAGGCTGGTGTATTTAAATTTGAGCTTGAACACGACCTCCAAGGGAACTTCAATAGGTGCTACTGTTGAGGTTGTGTTTTGTTATTCATCGTAATTCAGAATTAACCACGAAAATAGTATATATTTTCATTTCATTCAACTCTACAGAATCAACAAAAGCCTTTAAGAAGTATTGTTGCTAGAATATAAAATAAGAAAAACAAAAATCTGTCAAGGAGCAGTTAATAAGTTGATGGGTATTCAGAACTATCTTTTCAGTTAGTGAAGTTATATTGTTTACTATGCAAACTGACACCTCAATATCTTGTGATTTTGCAGATCTGAATCCTGTCATGGTCAGGCAGAAAGGCTTCTTGATTCTGCAAAAGAAATGGAAGATTCCATTGCTGTTAACTTAAGGTCTGGATTATTTTGACTTTTCTTGTTTTGTTATCTTTGGCCTTGGAGCCCAGTTAAACTTTGGTTGTTTTCTCTGTTTTTTTCAACTGAAGATAATCTTTGAAACACTTTTTGAAGCTTTAAACCTTCTCAGACACACGGAATCAGTTAAACAATGAATGTACTTGGGTCATGGTGCCCGTGTTTAGGCTGAATGAAACTCGACGACTGTTTCTTTATTATTTGTTAAGTAAAAACCTTTCCTTTACTACTTGTTTAATTCTTTTGGTGGGCACCTTGGATTTAGAACAATGACTTTGGCTTAAATAAAGAATTAAGGTGCTCATTACATCAGGGCCAGATTCTATATGAGTTAACATACAGAGAAATTTTTTAATTTTGCAGATTTTTTGCATCGAGTAAGCTTAGCCAGACCATTCAAAAGGCACACGATTGCTTTCTATTAATCATATGTACATTTTTATCTGATTGTTATTTTTAGAGAATGAACGCAATTGCATTTGATCTACCTCACCATATTTCTAACTCTTAATTAGAAGTCTCCTGTATTGAGTTCTGTTCCACCTACTGCAGATATATACACGCCATAACAATAACTTAATATTCCACTGTACTTTCCATGTGCCAAACGAGCTGGACAGAACAAGAAAATTGCTAACCTTGCCCTAGAGGGTAAATTATTGAACACCCCTCAACATAAAAATAAGAAGGAAAAAAAAATAAAAAAAAAGTAGAAATGAAATGGTGGGGAAAAAAAGAAACGAAACAAATTCATGGCACAGTTCACCTTGGCAATGATTTGTGGTTATTTTTACAGTAATACATAATTAATGGGATTTATTGTGTTCCACACGTGTGAGATTCTGAATACCCAAACTTTTAAACCTTCTTTATCAGCTCTCGGAGGCTTGAGGTGAGCAGAGTGGAATTACTTCTCCAGGTTGGGACATTTTGTGTGGCTGTGGGTGCTCTAGTTGCAGGTTTGCCCTTCAGCTTGAAAATTGTCGTCATGCCTCTTTTAATATGACTTTTTATTTTATATCAACATCCTGCTCGTGCTCAGCCATTTCACTTGTCTTCAATGACTATGATTAAATCTCTTTGATTAATATATTGTCCTCCTATTGAATTGATTGCAAATAGACACTGTCTCTCTTGATTATTTTTTACTCCAACAAGCAGTGAAGTCATGAAATTGACCATCACTTCCTAACTGGCACGATCATTTCATGCTGGTAGCTATTGGATTTGGAAATGGCATATCTGCTGAAGTTGGGTTAAAACTGAAGATTTAGTTGTAGGCAGGATCTCAATCATACCTTGTTTTCTGAATATTAACTGTGGTGTATTTACAAGGAATTAAGTATATGAGAGAATATGTAAAGTAGAAAGGTCATGCACCTAGGTAACTCCAAAAGATGAACAAATAGTTAACTCCAGAATCATCTCTCAGAAAACTTGATCATGCTGAAATACTACTTCAAGTTTCTGATTTCTCAAGTGTCTAATAACGTCACATGTGCTATTATGTTAATGTTAGTTCGAAAATGATCAGATAATCTATTTTTGCATGCTTATCATAAGAAATGTTTCCTGGCTGCAGGTATATTTGGCATGAATTTGAAGTCCTATCTTGAAGAGCATGTGGTATGTTCGTCTTCCAAAAGTTAAAAATCATCATTCCATATTATTCTATTCTGGTCTGGTCTGGTTAAAATTGTTGTGCCATAACATCTTTGTTGAAATTGCAGTTTGCTTTTTGGTTAACAACAGCTGGGATAATTTTTGGTGCTGTTGTGGCATTTTTTCTCATGTATTCATATCTTAGAGCTAGGAAGGTACTGTAAACTGGGCAATTATTCAATATAGGTAAGTGCTACTTCCCGTGAACCATTTTTTCTAGCAAAATCTCTTGAGCTTATATCAAAGAACTAAGGACTCTAATAGCATAAATCCAAGGTCAAATAGAGATCCCACTTCAGCTTATTATGAGAAATATTCTAATGTTTCAGAGGTTCATGAATCCTTATCATGAATTTCATGAGATAACTTTTATGGCAGTGACTCGACCTAATGCTATCTTGTGTATTTTATAGGTGATCTCAAACTGAAGCTCTCATGGCCAATTAATTCGAGTCACCTAGACAAGGGACCACTCGACGGTGTTTCTGGAGTGCAGAATATAGTCTGATTTGATTGCTGTATGTAGGTAGTTAGATTAACATTATTTCTGTGCAACACATGATATGCAGCTACAGCGGTAGAGACCAAGTGAAGTTTCATGGAACTTCAATGTCCAATGCTTCCATATTTGCCAGAGAAACGAAGCAAGGTTCTGCGAATTCCTGGAAAGAATGAAGTGCTTATTCTTGGAACGAGCGGGGGAAAATTGTTTGCTCTTGCAAACTGGAGTGCCATAGCCATTCTGAAAATTTTGTTGTCAGGCTGTGATTCCCAGCAGAAGTAAATCTCTGTTTCCAGTCACGTCTAATGGCATCTCAGAATTTCATAGTCCTCTGGTTCCTGTATCCCTGTCTCTACCTGTCAATCTCTGCAAGTTGTTGGCCCGAACCTAGGCTGTACGGCTGAAACCCAGACGTATTACGGGTATTGTTATTATCGACTCCTTGTCTTTTTAATATGCAACATGTAGATTTGAATGTTAGGCTCGGGCACAACAGCTACGAGTCAAAGTGCAGTATCATTGCTAGCATGCAGATATTTGACTCTGTGGTTTTAGGTCGGTCTCCAGCAAAGGTTTTATTCATGAAGACGTCCATGGTTTCTTGTGCTTTCTTTTCCCTTTTTAATGGGATTCTTTTTGGAACTTAAACAAGGACTCGATTGGCAGATTGTGTTCGATAACTATGCCAGCCAAAAGAACCCATTGCTCTCCAGTTCAGCTGGATTTTAGATTTATAGGACCTGAAATAATGGATACATTGGGCAATTCGCATATAAAATTAAAACAGTTTACAATTTAATATATAAGTAAAAGCTTTCGGTGAAATAATATATTTTCATCTTATTACGGTTTAGAAGTACGATTTTTAGCTATTTTTAAGCATAATAATTATTTTATTAATTATTAATTATTAATTTAATTGATGTGTAGTTCACGAAGCATCAATTATTTTTTTGCGTGGACCTGTAAACTATGGCATCAATTATTTTTTTGCGTGGACTTTGTACAGGACAGCCAGACAGCAAGCAATAAATAAATATATATCACTTAACAAAGGTTGATAAACACAACAAAGAAGATGAAACCCAAAACGCAATCAAGGAATGATTGAAACTTTGTAGCTTATTATATGTTTTTATCATTTGCTTTATCCCAAAAAGCAGAATAATGTATTTGTAAGAAACAGGTCAGAAAAAACAGAATACACTCGGCAGTTTTTTTATGCTACTTGCGCTTTGTTTCAATTGAAACTTGCGTTTTAAGAGGAAGAGGGGCGGAAGGAAAGCAAGAGGAGCCGTCAGGTGGTGGTTGATGGCGGTTTATAATTGCATGAGAAGTGAAGGAATACGGATAAAAGGAACAGCCTTAAAGGCGACATGACTGCATGGTCAATTACGTGTCTCGTACTCACAATTTTGGGTGAAAGATGTTATACAGGGAAGAAAACAGAAAGACATGGTGCAGGGGACAGAGATAAAATGGTGTTTGGTACTGTTTTAAAAATGTTTAAAAACAATTTTAAATTTTATTTTAAATTAAAAAATCTTTTAGATATTTTCTGGTATTAAAAATAATTTTAACCCATAAAATCAAGGATTTGTGTGAGAAAGCAAAGATACTGACTGAATCAAAGTAACTCTTCATAAAAATATATTTGGTACTCGCGTTGTGAAACATAATATTATTCAAATGTAGTGTTTTTTTTCAGATAAAAATGTTTTTATAAAAAAAAAATCAAAATTAAAAACTCTAAGAAACCACCTGTGATTGTAATGGTAAAGGTTGGATGTCCTTGGTTGTTGCTGTAGCCTGCTGGTACAGAGTCTACAGTCCGAAGTTTTTTCCTTAAAAAACTCCACCTGTGATTGTACTGGTCAAGGTAGGATGGACCTCGATGTTGCTGTAGCCTGTAGGTACAGAGTCAATCATTCGCTGCAAGTGTGAATGATTCACGTGACACTGTCGACTGGAAAAAGGTACCTCCGGTCAATCGCCTGGATTAGTTGAATTCTCTAAAAGTCCTGCACAGCCGGTAAAAAGAGGTTGCCATCACAATTAACGACCCTAAAGGACCAAAGTAAACCGTTGTTCTCATAGCCCTACTGACCGGACAAGAAGAAGCTTGGGAACGCCATCAATGATTTCATTACATGTCATCAAGAATCAGGCCACAGTATGGCAAATACGAAAATTCTTTTTTCATTATATTCAGAGTTAATCATATGGACTTCATTTATTTATTTTTTTAATGATAGCAAGCTGTTCTTAAGAAAAAACCGGGTTCCCTAGATAAACGCCAACCTCTATGTTTCCTTTCTTTTTTCTTTCCTTCTCCTGCTTCAATTGAAACCAAGGCATCCCTTGCATTCTTGTTTCGCCATCCATGCTTGGAAGGAGTCTCGTCTTGCTTTAAGCCGATAGCTGTGCCAGCCGGCAAAAGCATCAACCTTGATGGTTATGTCAGGGCATCAATGAAAGAAGCATAATTCATCAGGGAGGTTAAGCAAGCAGCAACCAGTACATTCTCAGAAGAAGAAATCGATGAAACAAACGCAATCCGGTAAAATGTAAATCGGAAGCCCGGATAACGTCTCAAAATAACACAGCTAATCTAGAAGCCTGGCACATGATGAGTCCTTGAGTTGATGCTTGTGCATTGTACAGAGAAAAATCAAAATAGAGTCAAATACAGAGGATACAAAGAGAGGCATGGATACAGAGGGAGGCATATTTCTTAGTTGGAACACCTGTGCGAGCCTCCTTTACAAAACTGGAACCATTCAACTCACAAATCATCCACACTATTGACTTGATGACTCCTAAATCACATTCCACAGCAAGATATGGGTGGAGGATCTCAAATGAATCTGGGAAGCTGAGGTTCCTCTTGAAAGATTGCGAGCCATATTTGGAAAGTGTACAAGTGAAAGATCGGTGTTGAACACCATGTGGAAATTATATCATGTGTATTTCAAAGGATTTTCCATGGGTTGCAGTTCTTTGGATTTTTTTGAAGCTCCATCAATGACTATATTTCCCACTCCAGCTTCCATAGCCTCCCTCTCATCCTTCTCAGTTACAGATATATTCCGATCTTTTGCCTCGTGATTGAGACTTGGCATGGAAGGCTCAAGCAGACGAGGACCAGCAGTGATCCATGGATGATTTAGGCATTGAGCTGCTGTCGGTCTCTTTTCAGGTACAAAATCAAGCAAGGGGACAAGGAAGTTATTCAAGTCATTAGCATCTTGCTCACTGAAATCATACTTCTCCATAAGCACCTTTGTGAGAGGCCAAAAACGCAACCTACGAATATGCCTCAAATCTCCAAATCTATTGAAGAAATCCCGAGAATAGCGACCACCTAATGCAACCTGAGGAAAATATACTTGCCGTTAAACAGTCACAGCAAGTACATAAGACCTAGCACTACAATGCTACTTTTGATCTTATTCAGTTTTTTCGAGAGAAGAAATGATGTTACAAAAAACAATAAAAATTTTCAAATCCATGGAAGCTGCAAATAAGTACGCAATTGAAATCATTAAAATACATGTAACACTCGTACCTTGCGTGGCATCATGCCAAGGAGTTCCATCATCAATGCCAAGTGATCCTGTAAGTATAACCTAGATAAGTTAGAACAGAACAAAAATAAAGCAAAGCACAGAAGCAAAAACATGTTTTATAATCAATTGAATTAATTTGTTAACTAAGAATGTAGGTGATATAATTAATTAAACCAATGCATTGCAGAGAAACGATGAATTGGGGAAGGGGTAAAGGATTGCATCGTGAGCACATACCTCATCTCTATCATAGTTGTCACCACTGTGAGGATCAAAAAGGACATCGCCAGTGGCAAGCTCAAAACAAATGCAAGCAAAGGACCAGAGATCTACTGGAGTAGAGTATTTAGATCCAAGAAGAACCTCTGGAGACCTATACTGCCTTGTCTGAATATCGCTTGTAAACTGTTTGTGTGTCCAACAAGCATTTCCAAAATCTACCAATTTACACTTTAGATCAGCAGCATCCAATAGCTTTTGCCTTGTGGAGCGGCTCCCCCTTCTGCCGCGTTTTGCTTGGCAAGCATCCTTCTGTCCATCAGTGTTTGCTGAATCATCTTTAATCACAGAACCATTTGATGGTTCACCGACAGGATCCTCATTTGATTTTGCATCAACATTAGAATCTTCAGGGCTGGCGTTTTCCAAAGAAGCTTCTTTCTGCGCACAATTTTGAACTGCCTTCTTAGCCTTCTTTTGAATTTTCTTTTTTTGGTTCCTTGTCAAATCCCCATTCAAACTCTTGATTTCTTTGGAAGAACTAGATTCAGCCACGATTTTGTTCTTGCTGGTTGGAAGGATAAGAGGAGCACCTGATTTCCTAGGATCTTTTGATGGATCAATCATTGACAAAAGCAGGACATTTTCTGGCTTCAAATCAGTGTGGATAATTGAGAGTTGGCGATGCAAGTAATCCAAACCCGCTAATATATGAAAGCATATCTCTTTTGCCATGTGTAGAGGAACCCCTCGGTAATCACTGTACTTGATAAGGGTCAAAAGGTTATCTCCCAAGTACTCAAAAACCATACAAACATGCTGTCCATTAGGGCCTGGATGCTTAAAATGATCCAGAAGCTTGACAACACACATTTTATCATCAGAGTCTCCCTCGGCAATCTGTTTAAGGATCTTTATCTCATCCATGGCTGCCTCGGTGTAGTGTTGAGCGCTCTTTTGAACTTTCAAAGCTACATAACGCTACAAACAATGAATTTCTCGGGTTGTTAAAGAGTCAAACAATAAACACTACTGTCAATTGCCTAAATCATGAAATCATCTAATGAATCAAATTATAAAAAAAGACCTACAATTTTTTTTAAAAAAAAAATATCCAAACATAAAAAACTGGAATTATTATTCTAATAAATAAGCACAAGTTTCCCACTACTTATTAAAAAGATAAAGAAAAGCCAGAAAACATACCGATCCCTGAGTGTCCCAGGCGAGCCAGACCGTAGAGAAATGACCCCAACCAAGCTTGCTTTGCACCACATACCTCCCATTCTTGAATGTATCACCGATTCTCACAGCATGGTACCCTCCTCTCCTATAATCCTCTGTTCCCTCGTCCTCTGATGTGTAATCACTCTCTTCAGTCCGAACCGCTTTCCTATCCTCTGCCATTGAAGCAACAGTGACAAAAAAAACAGAACACAAAAAATCAACTAACGTATAGGAAGTTGAAAACTTCCAGGTTAATTCTCAGATTGTAACATGTGTTTTCTAGTTGGAGAATGAAAACAAGATAGAGAGAAAAAAGGGGGGAAATGGAGGCCAAAATAGTAAGGTTCTGACAGCTGTTTAGTTTTAAGAGATAGGTTTTGGTTGAATTTGAGGAAGAAGTAGAGAATTGTAAGAACTGGAAGAAAAAGTAGCAAACTTTAGTTGTGAAAATTGAAAAGATTGAGACTTTTAACAAGGGAGTGAATCTCAAGAGATGGGTTTTGATTGAATCTGACAAGGAACTAAATTTGAGAAGCAGAAGAAATAAAATTTTACATGTGTGTAATTCAGAAATGGGATTTTGTTCAGTTTCAGGGAGAGGAGGAGGAGGAGGAGGAGGAGGAGGAGGATAGAGGGTGGTTTTCGGGTGGGGGTTGTTGAGGTAAAAAGGTGAATTAGGGTTTTTGGGAGAGTTTTATTATGCTGAGTACTGACAGCTAGTCTTGCCGGGAAATGAAAGCAACGAATTTTTATGATGTGGGGTCCCTGGTGATAAAGTGGTGCGTGATGTTATGGGCTGGGCCTATCGATACTACTCATGACATGGCCCGTTGCATCTTAAAGGCCTTTTTATAGGTCCAATTCGACTGTTTCATCAACGTGTCCTTCTAGACAAATTGGGCATGTAGGCCTCTGACTTTGAGGTTTCCAGAGCCCACGACATGTACATGGAAACCTTGTTGCAGCTGTCTTTTTTCTTTTAAAAAAAAAAATATATATTTGACTTCACAGAAAAAAACTCATTGCAAATTTGCGATTGTTTGTGGTTCTTGTCAAAGGAAAACTCGAGCCTGGAATCGGTGATTTCAAACACGTTTCTCGAGTCGTCACCTTGTTCCCTCGAGTCAATGGCCTTTTGAAAATCAGCATGCCCAGATTGTTAATCGTATCTGACTTTGCAGAGATATTTAGAAATGCAATCAATACTGCCGTGCACGTCGTTTTTAATTAATTAATTAATTAATTTCCCAATAATACTTCTTTTTTAGTATAAAAATAGTTGCTTCGATAAAAAGAAGTGGATGATAATTATTAATATTAATAATTAAAAAAATCAAAGTAATTAAGCAACAGCTGTAATAAAAATTAAAAAGAAAGTTATGCTTTCAGCTGTAATATATTAAAAATCAAAGTATCAACACTAGTTAATTTTTTTAATATATAATAATAATAATATTGTATTGATAAAAAAAAAAGTTATAATTTCACTTAATCAACCATAAATCTACTCAACAATTCAATGGTTCAAAATCTCTGCTGGGTCAAAATACGTACAGGTTTAACAGGTATATTTATTATACACGCGGGAAATCCATACGTCACTTTCAATTCACTGCCAAATGAAGCCTTCTGATCCGTATATTATAAGAGAATGTTCGGGAGTAGAGTAGTTTTGTTTTTCAGTATGTTTTATTTAAAAATAAAATAAAATAAAATATTTTTTTGTTTTAGCATTTTTATATATTTATAGTTTTGATGTTATGCTTTCAGGATTATATATAAAAAAAGAATCCAGAAAATCCTCACATCACAGTCAGTGTAGAAAAACACTCCTCCAACTCTTAGAAATGGAATCAAATTAAAGTTAGGTCGGTTTTCCAAACAAGTGGATAAAGAAGCTAATTCGACACGGATATATAACATTTTATTTTTTATTAACTTGAGTTTGATAGTTTGTATCTTGATTAATCTCATATTTTCTGAAATTAATAATTATATAAATCTCTAATATTTATCATATTAATAATCATGATTATATAAATCTCTAATATTTATTATATTAATAATCATAAATAGGTCATAAAAAAAATTAAAATTTTTAATTTTAAACTCTTACCGATTAGCTAACCAATACATGATTATCACAGGCACAATTTACACTGAGCAGGGGACCCTCTATTTATGCTTCTTCAAGTTCCAAGAATAAAAAATAAAAATAAGACTGTTATCTCCCCCCGGCTTCAATCCTCAAGTGCTCTTCATTCTCAGCAGCCCCATCAATCCACCAGGAATCTTGAAATGGGGATAGTTGGAGGAATAAATCCGTGAAGTTACTGGGTTCAGATTAAGAGGTGGAGAGTCCCTATCACATGTCAAATTTTTGGAAACCTCAGTGAAAATAATGGTGGCCACAATTGGAGGTGGGTCCACTAGCAGGAGAAGGCTCTTGTCACGAGGCAAAAGGATTGTTTTTTTAAATAAAAAAGTTATAAAAGGTTTTTTTTATATCAAGTTTAGACCGGAATTACACAGGTCTACCTGTTTTTTTTAACCGGAGTGGTTTTCAGGCTTCTAAATGACCTACAGGCTAGTCCAGGCGTTCTTTTCAGACCAGAATTAACTCTGATTTCAATTATCAAGTGCTCTCTTCTTGTCCAAGTCCAAGATAGAATTATTGCCTGCAAATTCCATGCTTGCGGTTCCTAGAATCATTTTCCTGTCAAAATTTAGCAAATCAAGACTGTTCTACTTCTCATCCAGCATAAAAACAACCAAAACCCAGAAACAAAATGAACATAAAAGGGCAAAGAACACCAAATTTAAAACTAGGGAGGTCAACTGATCATGGAATTAGGTTTTCCTTCTATCTCATTCAATCTAACTTCAAATAACATTCAATCCCCAATCCACATCACAAAATGCATCATATCCCATGAACCCAGAAAACAAAAATTAAAGAAAAACCATCCAATGTGTAGAAACTTTTTTCCACATCCCCCAGCACATGCCAATTGTCCAGCAGAAGCCAATACAAGGACATCTCCATAGTCGGAAGAAGTCATTTTCTTGCACGAAGGCTCACAAAAAATAACCTTCACGAACTCACGTTGGACCACAACTAAAACCAATTTGCTTTTGTACCCTTCCTTTCAAGATACAAATCCAATCTATCACTATCAAGTTCAAAAAATCCCACATCTGCACCCTTTCAGACCACCAAAGCATAATCTCAATAGCCATTAAATTATACCATACACCAGTCTTGCAGCATCCGTCATGTACCTCTTTGAGATGGGCTCCTCCAAAACCCAGTACTGTGAAACTGGTCCCACATTTGCGTCTCCAAATCAGCGGCTTCAGTTTCTTCATCATTATGATCATGGTGATCACAACATTTCCCTTTCTCTGCAGCCTCTGCAGCCTTCTTCTCTGATTGTAGTTCCTCGTCCCTGGACCCACCACCAGGGGGAGACAACAGGGACCTTTCTTTCTTCTTCTTTTTTCTCAAACGGCGTCGTATCTTGGCTTTCTTAAGTAAACAAGCCGGCACCTTATAAACGGTTAAAAAAAGAAGGTTTATCACCGTGCATGGACAGCAGCAGCACACCGCCGCCGTGCCACCTGCCACCTCACCAAAACTCTGCGTTTTCGTCCTTGCCAAACTCTTCTCCCTCCCCTCTCCTGTTGGTACCGTTTTTGGCCCTGTCGTTTCTGTCAACAAAGGCTGCATCCTTCGGTTTGAAGAAGGTGATCGCAGAAGAAGCCCCTGGGTAGTCATACCGAGTCAATCCTGCCGACTCGATGAAAAAATTAAAGACTCGGTTTTTTCTGGTTTCTTGAAATGGGAAATCGAGGGGATTAATAGTCCTTAGGGATCATTTGAACAAGTGTCGGAAATGGGCGTGACAAATTGCAGAAAAAGACCCTCTCTTCTTCTGTTGGGTTTCTTAGAGAGATCGAAAGGGAGGTTTTTTAATAAGGAAACGATTAGGCTTAACAAAGGGACTGGAGAAGTGGGGATAAGAAGCGAGAGGCAAGGCGAGTAAAGGGGTGGGGGGTTTTTTCTTTCAAACGCGGACACGAAGATGTTTCTGTTGAGATCTTCTCTGTGTATCTTTTATTATTAATAAAGGTTTGGTCTTTTCCGAGCCACTAATATAAAACATGGAAGACAATGGCTGTCGAAATGACCAAAATTACGTGGTTGTTAACTTGCAGCCGGACTCTGATATTTTATTTTATTTTATTTTATTTTAACCCTTGGTGGTGAATTTAAATTAATATTTCTGGTTTTTATTCATGGACAGTGGGTAGTTGTTATCAAATTTGATATGACGTCTTATAGAATTTAAAGCAAGTATAAGAAGTTATTTTTCAAATTTAATTTAAATAGAAATAAATAAATGATAAAAAATACAAATAAAAAAGATAAAAATATTTTAATATATTCTCTCTCTCTCTAGCACATCGCTACTAAGAATAAGTGGAAGTGGCATCCTGAACTTTCTAGCTCCTCACCTACCATGACATGTTTATGTTTTTTTGATCGATTTATAACTATGGCTGGTTGAGTTTATTTTTTAAAATTATTTTTATTTATAAATATATCAAAATAATATTTTGTTTATTTTTTAAAAATTATTTTTAATATTAATATATTAAATTAATCCAAAAATACTAAAAATTTAATTTAAAATAAAAAATTTGATTTTTTTCAAAAATATTTTCAAAACACAACGACACTCAAATAATGAGTCGATGAGCATGTCAAAGTTAGAAGGTAGTATTATATTTATTTTCTATTTTTATTTTGTTTGAATTATAAAAGAAGGTATGCTAGCTCGAAAAGTGTAAGGTGTTTTTTTTAATATATTCTAGACTAATAACAATCCATTGAACAAATCGGTATTAAAAAAAAGGGGTGAAAAAGCACTATTCTGTTTTTATCAGGATTTATTATTTATTAGTTGGACTTGGAGTCAACGATCCATTAAATTGGCAACTGGTGACTCCTGTATGCTTCGAGTAAAGCAATCCACGAACTCAAGCATTATTTCATTTTATCAACAATCTTAAGGGCTGTTTGTCGTTGGGATTGGAAACTGCTTATGAAAAAATTTGTATTTATTATATTTTATTTTAAATAAAAAATATTTAGTGTTTTTAGATTATTTTGATGTGCTGATATCAAAGATAATTTTAAAAAAATAAAAAAATATCATTTTGATACATTTCTAAATGAAAAACACTTTAAAAAACAACCGCAATCGCACTCCCAAACAGGCACTTAGAGTCAGTTCATATAAAAATTAAAAAGAATCCGTTGATGTAAAAAACGAATATTAGATTAAACCTAATGCATCTCCAAGTAAAGACTTTCTGTCTGATTGAAAGTTTAATTGATTTTTTTTATTAAAAAATATATTAAAACAATATATTTTTTTGTTTTTGAAAATTATTTTTGATATTACACATGAAAATTATCTAAAAACACAGAATTTTTAATGTCAGGAGTGGTTTATGCATTTCTTCGAAGATTTTTGAGGTGTGTAATGTTTCTGTTAGTAAGAAATCCTAGATTTTTCCATTATTATGATCTAGAATTTATAATTTCATTCTATATCCATGCCTAGTAATAGTATCCCCAGGAAATCCAACCAGTTGATTCGTTGATTGAGGGTTTGAACCATGCATGGGGTCTCATACCTAGGACTCTTTGCTTGACTTAAGAATATATATAGCCCGAGCATTAGTCTTTAATTTTTATTTTTTTATTAGAATATATATAAAAATTATCTGGATGATTGCTTCGACACCTGATCTACGCGACAACGAGGTGATCCTTGTTGGACGTGCTTCATGGCCCCCCATAACTCAGGGAATCGTTCCTCTAGATATCTCCCTAGTTAGATCTCATCCTTGTTTCGCTCATCTCCTTCGTCAGTTTAATAAAAACACTTTAAAAAAAATCAAAAAAAAATATTTTTATTTTTTATTTTAAATTAAAAAAATTGATGTTTTTACTTTTTAATTCATTTTTATATGATAATATCAAAATTAATTTTTAAAAAATAAAAAAATATTATTATAATAAATATAAAAATAAAAAACAATTTTAAAAATAACTTCATCCACCCACATTCTCGAACAAACAGTTCTCGAACAAACAGTTGTCCGGTTGTCCGGTGTCATCCCATCTCCATTCTCAAACCGTATTGTTTTCGGGCTAATCCTGTCACTCGGTCACTTGCTTCGAGGGTAGATGAATGACTGAGATAGAGAGCTAGTTTGGTTTGGAATTGAATGACAAATCGTCATTTCTTTTGTTTATTTTTATGTTTCAAAAATATATTTTTTTTATCTTTCAAAAGTATTTAAAAGAGATGTATTTTTTTTACTTGAAAATAGTTTTTCTAGCATTTTTAAATTGTTTTAATCGAAAGGTATCATTTAAAAAAAATATAAAAAACATATTATTTTAATATATTTTTAAATAAAAGTAATTTTTAAAAATAGTTATTGTTTTTTAAAGTATTTTTCATTTGAAAATTTATTAATATAATATTTTTTATTTTTAAAAATCACTATTAATATTAATAAGTTAAAATAATTTAAAAACACTAAAAAAATTAATTTAAAAAAAAATTAAAAAAAAAAGATTTTTTTTTCAAAAACTACGGTGTCATGGGAGTCGATGATGAAAATGGTGCTCCACATAGTCAACTGGAAGAAGAATTACTTCTTTCTAGAGAAGCAAGCAAAATTAGAGAGAGCTAAGAGCGAGTCAAAAGGAAGCAGCTATCTTTTCCTTTTCTTTCCTCTCAGGAGGGTTTACCAAGTCTCAACAATAGAAGCTCTCAACTGTTCTTCGACCCTTTAATGACTGAGTTCACTCGCCACTTCTTCTTCTTCTTGCTATCACTATTATTTAATTCTTATTTTTTTTTAAATTTAATATTTCTTTTTTTTCTCAGTGCCCGTCGGTGAATTTATAATTTCAGGCTCAAAGAGCTTGCGATTCTTATTTAGTAAATTTATCCACCAGCCTCCTCTTCTTGGATTCAAGCAAGCCTTCTGGGAAAACTACAAAAAGTTTTTCACTGTGTTTGGCCGTGAGAGACACCCTTCAGGCCTGCGTGGGTAGCAGCTGTATTTAGCCCTGTGCTAAGAAACCAAAAACGAAGACAAATCAAACTGAGTTGGCCAAATGACAACGTCAGTTAATTAATCATCAAATCAAAATCAAAATCAAAATCAAAATCAAAATCAAACTAAGTGGTGACGTGATAGATATTTAATGAACGGTAGGGATCCAGCCCTTGCCCAATTCAAAATATTAATTTGCCGGCAAGTGAGGATGAATTTTCAGACTCAACTGGAGCTGGTATGGTGTCGTGGCAGGTCGATGGCGAGGTGAGTTGGTGTAATAGTTCTTCCGCCAAAAAGATCTTTATTATATGAGGTGGTGGTGGAAATTTGCTAAACCAACTGTTTTCTTCTTCTTTTAAACATAAAATAATGATTTAAAAATATTAAAATAATTTTTTTTTTCCAAAAAAAAACAAGTTAAAACTCTAAACAACTCATTCAAAAATGTGGTCAAGATGGGGGTTATTTAAAAAAAAATTATATTCATATCAAGTTTGAGATGCGGGATATTTGTTATTTGATTTTTTTTATATGAGTAAACTTTACTTGCTGAAAAATATATTTTTAGATCTAGATGAACGAATAAAATTTCGGCTATCTTAAGCTTTTACAAGGAATACAAGCTCGACTTGAATTTGAAACATGTCATGTAACGCAAATCCTCTGCCATCACGTTACGCTCCTTAAGACAAAACACTTGTAAATGAATTTGATTACTATTTACTAGTCAATCAAAATAAAAATAAAATGATATATAGTATTATGTTTGAAACATGATTATTAATATTTGTAATGTAATAAGTACAATAATTAGATAGAAAAAACCATCCATTCAAATCATTTTGTATCACTATTCATCAAATTAAAATTAATGAAATTGGTATCCTTTTAAACAAGCAGGAGACCACAGGATCTGGTGGCTGTGGATGGCAATGGATGATTACGATTAACCTATAATTTTTTTTTCCTTTTTCACTTTTCTCCCTTTATCCTACATTTACGCGGTGCATTGGACAGAACTAAGCTAGGTCATAAGATCATTAGTCAAATATTTATTGTTGTTATTAAGAAGGGTATCTTCATATTAACTTATTCGTTAAAGTCTGTATGATAATGTGTTTTAAAAGTATTTAAAAAAAATTAATTTTATTTTTTATTTTAAATTATTTTTTGGTGTTTTTATCATTTTTTATATGTTAATGTCAAAAATAATTTTTAAAAAAAAACATTTTTTTGATGAATTTCTAAATGAAAATCATTTTCAAAAACAACCTCAACCACACTCTCAAACACAAAATAATACTCTTTTAAAGAAAAGAACATTAGTGGTGGAAACCATAATATTTCTCATATTGATATCATTTTTTTTTTATTGTAGCTCTTATTTTTTTTTCCTTTTTTTTTTATTTATAAAAAAAGTGTGAATAAAACCTATAGACAAGGCGATTCGTTAATCACTCAGAGCTAGCCTTTGTTTTTCAAATCCCGTACGATTATATTTTGATTTTTCCTTTTGAATTTACGAATTTTTTCAATTTTCAAATGTCGTGGTTACACAGTTATGATGGTTCAATTCGCCATGATCACCAACAACAAATTGATTGAAGCAAACGGAAAGGATCGAAATGAAAAGGTTTCAACGCTTAAGGTCTAAACCCAGCCTGTTTGGGAGTGTGATTGCGGTAGCTTTTCAAAGTGCTTTTCGTGCCGAAATACATCAAAATGATGTTTTTTCATTTTTTAAAAATTATTTTTGACATCAGCACATCAAAATAATCTAAAAACATCAAAACATATTCATTTAAAATGAAAAAAAAAATTCAAATTTCGGCAAAACACCGGTTGCAACGCAAAGCAAAGCTAAAAGGCGCTCTCATCTAAAAAGAGCAGAAGTTTAAGCATCGCCAAATGGAGTGACAAACCGATAAATAGCAGCCGTTAATGGCATCAACCATCTCAATTTTTTAAACCTGTGCTGAATTATGCACGTTAAACAACTGTTTAGCAATATGAGCTTTTAAATTGTTTTAAGTTTCAAATTATTTTTATATTTTTTTAACATGTTGATAAAATATATTTTGTTTTAAAAAAAAAACTATTTTTATATATTCTCGAATAAAAATTATTTAAAAAAACAACTTATTCAACTCTCCCAGTCAGTCCCTGATACTTTACCTCCGTCAACGGCTGCTTAGTGGATTGCTGACAACAAAGTTCAAATGCTTGAAAATGAAATCTTGCACGTCTAATCGTGTGCTTTGTCATATCATGTAAAGAAAGGTGGTGGAGACCACTTCAATTAGTCTGGATTTTTTTTTTGAAACTGGAATTCGTATCTCCTCGGAGATCTTCATGAAGAAAAACCCGAAAGCTCCAACAAATCAAACAGTGCATTAATGAAGAATTGGCGTACAAAAAGAGTGGTTGAGTCCATGTTTCCCACCCGACCCCTCTTTATCCTCTCATCCACGAAAGGTTTTCCCACCATCCCTAACCTTATTGTAGCACTACTTTCCTGTCCTTACGTCAGAGATACACTTACTGTTTCGAAGATAATTCGCCCCGATGAAAGTTAAATTAGGGCATTGCAATGATAAACAGAAATGTTCCAGCTCTACCTCCCGATGAAGCCTAGCCAGCGGAGGATAACTGCTAAGATCAGCATGCAAACAGCAAGAATCATGCCAGGTCTCCCCAGTAACCAGTTCTTTGCTTTCCTTGCACCTTCCGCTCCTCTTTGGATCCTATCAGCCCATCGCATCTGCAGCAATTGATGGGAAGGTTATTTTACATTCGTAATGCAGGGGGGAAGTGATAAAAAGAATAGACATAGCTCTGAACCTTGTCGACCGTTATTCCAGAACAAAAATGTAATAAAAATAAAAGAAAAGCACAGTTAAAAGTCGGAGAAAATTCTTCATATTTTCTTTAAATGTTAAAGATAAGAGCTTGAACAACATGGGTGGCAAATTTTGAAAAAGAAGCATGCGTATTCATTGAGTGTAAACATGGAAAAGAAGGTACCATTTTATCCAAGTCCTCTGGTGATAAAGATGACATGGCCTGTTGAGCCTTCGCTGCATCATCTCGAGAAAGTTTTATTCCAAACTGTTCGCTCATGTTAGCCATCATCTCTGGGCTCATATTCTTCATCATTGACGTGAACACCTGACAATTTGCAAGCAGGCAGGCATTAAAATACAAACAGCCATGCAATTAAGTGATGTTCTCATCTTATTTATCAAATTTTAAGCAAGCCAGAAGATATTGTGTGATGTAGATAGCAAAAATTCAGATTATCAAATTATAGCCTTTCTTTAATCTAGCATACGAGCTTTCTCCAGGGAGTTTACAAGAGTCAGAGCAATCATTTAAATTGATATTTTGAATTGCAAATAATACATTTTTTGAAAACCCGAAAGCAAGTGTGTACATGTATTGGACCATTTCAAAATGACAAGGGGTTCTATGATGTGCAAAATGAAATCTTACTGGGATAAGAGATCAATAATTCACCAACGTGAAAGCAAAGAAAACCACCATACCTGCTGCATCGCTGGATCCTTCATTTGGTTTCTCATCTGTTCCTGCATATCAGAAGTTGAGGCAGGAAAGCTAGATGGAGGAGCATTTCTTGAACTTGAAAGGAAATCACCAGATGAACTAGTTTCACCGATGCCATTATTCCCATTAACTGCAAAATTTTCTCGAGTATCTGTTGGTTTTGACCTAGCACTCAAACTTGGCCCGTCAGTGTTTAAAGCTGCAGCAGCAGCTGGAACCGAGCCATTTCCTCTCAAAGAAGATGCCATTTCAAACATTTTCTGAAGCTCTTCTGATGGCATCTTACTCATCATATCATTTGCTGTTTTAAGCATGTCTGGTGTCACATTTGGAGGAACCGTGCCAGGTCTGAAGCCATTAAAACTATCTGAAGATCCTGCAGCAAGAGGATTCTCCCCCTGGAACGAGGAAGCCATTTGAAGCATATTTTGAAGCTCTTCGGGTGGCATCTTCCCAATCATATTTGATGCCATCTTAAACATCTCTGGAGATACCTCTCCAGCTTTTGCACCACTTAAAGCAGCCAAAGTTTCAGGATTGGCATTAGATATGAAATTTTGAAACGTCCTACAATCAGACAAAAGGAAAATCAAAACAAATTGACAGCCTTTATTAATATCTAACTTTATGGTTAATTGATAGCAAAAGAAGACTGCCCTTTTGCAAGAAAACAAACTCCAGCTTTGAAGTGTTAGAAAGACAGAGATATCAGATATGTTGACCTTGTTTTGTTATTTCATTAATTGAAACAAAAGCGCATGCTTTCATAAGTTTTCCCCATCTCCATGTAATATAAAAAAAAATTGCCATCACAGTATCAACCCCAAAATCAGAGAAATTATAGGAAACTATATTATGGCAGCAATTTTGTTGCAGGAGACTGCAATTACCATTCCATGTAGGAATGTGTTTGTTTTTGCGGTCAAAAAGCTCTATTAATTTAATTATTTTTTTTGCTTCAAATTATTTTTTCAAGTTCTTTTTTATCATTTTGATGCGCTGATATTAAAAATATATATTTTTTTAAATAAATTATTTTGATGCATTTTCAAGCGAAAAACACTTTGAAAAGCAACCGCTACTATAATTCCAAATAACTTTCATAAAAAAGAAGAGGGAATTAACAAAAGACTAGGGGGAATGAAAATCCATAATATCTCAGCTATACAGTCATTTAATTAACAAAACAGGCCAGTCTGTTGAAACCCAATAAAATCAAGCAATATTTAGATGGGTTAAAAATTACCTCATAGCTTCCGGGTCATCTTTCAAAGCCTCCAGAGGCTCTGGATTAGATGCTGAACTCGCACTACGAGCTTCCCTTCCACTTTTAGATGTATCAACGCTTTCCCTTGCTGATGAATTCTTAAGGTTTTCCGAGACAGTCTCAGCTTCTTCAGTTATTTCTTCAATTATCACTCCTATCAAACAAGTAGAGATCAGAGATCAATTTTCAATTCAGAACTTTAAAATGGAACATTTAACTTGTAGGTGTTCGGGAGAGGTGAGGGGAAAAACAAAGAAGGAAAATAACATACCTCTTGGTGCATGATAGCCACCTTCTTGAGCCAATCTTTCCTCGGTATTCCTGTATCAACAATTAACTTCACAATCAACATCACATATTAAACACCAGTGCCTTAATTTATAATTCCATTGGAAATTTTATAATATTCTATACAATATAGAGGAAGGATATGAAACTTCCTAAATATCAATCAGATGACAAGAAACTTAATGGTAGACTACTGAGGAAAAACAAGTGAGAGCATAAAAAGGCTAAAGCTAAAAACTCAACAATCAAATGACTCCCATACTCTTTAACAAGACATAAATCATAGGGGAAGAAAGTATCAAACTGTACAACTTCTAGTCCAAACAATGGTCTAAGAGTTTCAGATGAATCCATACCTTAAAACATCTGCAATAGTTTCATCATCAGGGGAAACTTCATGTGCTTTCCTCAAATCAGAGACAGCAACCTAACATGTATCAGCAAGTCATTAGATATCTTATCAAACTCGAACAGGCAGCACATTGCAGCAACCACTGTTGCAATTGCAAGATCTGCACAAATGAACTTACTTCCAATTGGCCTAGTTCTCTGTAGGCTTGACCCCTTCTATAAAGGGCTTTAACATTTTTGGCATCATAACCCAAAACCTGAAGTGATAATAATCCAATCAGAAAGAAGAAAGTGGCGTGCAGGCGCACAAAAAAAAAACAATTTGGAAGCAAAGGAACAAACCCTATCCATACCAACAATATACTACTACTACTATAGTTCTCTAAGTAAACTGAATTTTCTTAGGGGGTATTTGGGAGTGGTAGTTGTTGCTTTTTAAAATGTTTTTTTTTACTCGGAAATACATTAATTTTTTTTAAAAAAAAAAAATCATTTGTTACATCAACACATTAAAAAAAATAAAAAACATAAAAAAATAATTTTAAGCAAAAACAATTCAAATTTTTGGGAAACGCGATTTCAACCGCTTTCCTAAACACACACTTAGTAGATTGTCATACCTCCGAGCCCTCTTTTATGCATTCATCATATTGCTTTGTTTTCAAGTAACAAGACATTAAATTAACAGAGCTTGCCAACAAAAGTGTTCTGCCTTTGGAAGATGGAATTCCTTTAAGATTTTGCTTTGCCTAAGAAATAAGGGGAGGAAAAGAATTTCATCAGTTTCAAAATGCAAAAGGTACACCAACAGGAAGGGCTAATACTTGTATATATAAAAAAGTGATAAAGATGGAGATGCAGCGCTTACAAGCAAATATTTCTGAGAAGCATCTTTGAACTTTCCTTGGCTATGCAGCTCATTACCCTGCCAAAGTAGGATTCGAATACACAAGTCGAATAAAGACAAAAGCAGTGACTGTTCCGATTATAAAATCTAGCACTAGTTACCCTCCAGCATTTAAACTACTAAGTACATTCACCACTGACCACTACATGAATAAAACGTGACACACATGATGAAAGCTTACAAACAGAAAATCATCTAATTTAAAATTTATATTTACCTGTTTCTTCAACATCTGAGCTGCATTTATTTGATATGTGACCTGTGCATCAGCACGGGCACGCATGGCAGCAATCTCTTCTGGTGATGCATTGATCATTTTCTCACCAATCTCTGCCATCTCTTCAGGGAGCGTATGCTTTAACTGCTCTGCTGCCTGTTTCAAGTCCCCAGGCCTCATGTTTTTCATGCCTTCCGATGCCATTTTCACCAACTCAGGATTAGACATTACCTGCAACACCAATCAACAAACCACAACAATCAAAATCAATACAATCACGACCAAACCATGGATGTAAAAAGAAACAACACCAGATAAACTAGCAACCAGTTACAACCGATAGTCAAATTCAAGAGCCATTACACAAAATCAGTTCCACTCGTATGTTTAAACACAGCCGCAACATTACAATCTATTCATCTTAAGTGCTTAATGACCCATTAATGATTGTTCCTTTTCCTTTTCTCTTTCTAAGTTTCTGATTCGTGCAGGACTAAAGGTACCCAGATCAATTAGATTCATCCACAATCTCAAAGAACTTTTATTATGTAAAGGAACTCGGGTGCACACATTTCGTCAGACAGACCTGGGACAAACACCAACCACAAAATTTCAAATAATTGGACATGTACTTTCTAAAATCTCCACCGATTCGAACCAAAAAATAAAGAAAACAGGACAGCCCATTATTTATATTCAACAAAAAACACAATAAAAGCTAGACTTAACCATAAAAAACACAAAATTAATAGCCAAAACTCAAACCTTCCATTCTAAAACGATAATCAAATCAAAATTCATAGAGAAAAAACAATTTCACCCAAAATTGAACAGAACTGCACATGAATTGATTCAATTAAAAACAAAACCACATAAAAAACAACAACAAACGAGAAGAAGCAAACCTGTTGCTGGATCCTGGCGAAATCAGCGGGTTTCATGCGACTCATCTGTTCCTGAGCGATTTTTATTAACTCGGGATCCATCATTCCGTTAAACATCTTTAACTCTCCCTGTCAACTAATTAATATACAGATCAAAAAGAATTGGAGAACTAAAACTAGAAGAAGAAGTAGAAATATATAAAATATAACAGGAAAGGAAGCTTTTTTTATGGAATCTGTTCTTTAGAGAGAGCGAAAGGTATTTGCAAATCTTAGTAAAAACAAGAAGGGGAGAGAAACATAAATAGTTAATGGATACGGTCGAGTTTTTTTCTATATATATATTTTTTGTTTTGGAACGGTGACACTTTTTCGGTCGCCCACCAAAGCTGAACTGGGATTGAAAATGAGTTGCCAAAATTTAATGGCACAGATAAAGTCAGTCCCCCACATTTATAACAATGACCTCATAAGTACCCCATCTTTAATATAGTGTTAACTTGTCCCCTCATTTCATCTTTCGGGGTATAAAACCGGATTGAAATCTGATTGATATCTATAATTGATACATTATTTGTTAACAGAAATTTTTTTATATATACTATTTTTTTTCTTTCATTTTTTTCTGTAATTAAATAAATTTATAGCATGTAATATTTTAAAATACTAAGGTTTACTTAATAGAATTTTAAAATAATATTTTACAGGCGTCTTTATTTATACAATCACAATATTTATAGTTACATGTGTAATTAAAACTAAGAGGGACAAAGTAAATATTACTTAATTGCCAACCAATAGAATAAAAATGTTTTATTTACATCACTTTCTATGTCATATACTCCAAGATACAATGCTATAGTGCTCTGGATTAATAAAAGTAAGCTCAGTATATTAAGTTTCTACAGTAGAAAAACTATGGGGAAGGGGAGATACGGGGATAAATTTGCAATATTCTGAGGTTAAGGACTTATATGCAATTTACATATTCTTTGGATACTGATTTGTTGTGACTCCAAATTCAATTAAAAAGAAACCGGGCGGAAATAACTATGCATATGCTTAGCATCGTTGACATTTACATGTTTGACCCTCTTTTCAATTCCTGATGACAAGCCATCAACAATTATTATTATTATTATTATTAACATGATGACAGACAATTATAAATACATAAGGAAAATAAAAGAATTGCAGGTGTTGCTGTTCGTTTCTTTTATAGAATATAAGAGCAGGATCATGACTGCGTCGACTCGATTCATCACTCAATTCAAAGCTTTAGTCATGAACTAGATATTAACTATTTTATTTTTTATTAAGTAGAAAATAATAATAGATAATAGATATGGATTAATTATTAAAAACACAATAAATAATTTATAAATACTAAAATTTCTTATTTAATGAATAAAAAAAATAAAAAAAATCCAATCTACATCCCTGTTCTTATTACCTATAAATATAAAAGATATACACTATATCTTTGATCTATTACCTCCTAAAACATGTAGGTTTTTTATTATTTACATATTGTGCATAAATTTTTGTTTTTTTAATTTGATCCTCAATCATTTTTCTTCAGCAATTTTAAGAAATAGTAAGATTGAAAGACGAGAGATCAAAGTGAAAAATGTGTCAAACATGGAAGGCATGCCATGGATTTATAACTAAATATATTTTAGTCCTTTAACTTTGTATATTATATAATTTTGGCATCTTCATATTTTTCAAATTTATTTTTGGAACAAGAAAATTATTTCACTTTTTTTTAGTCGAGAGAGCACAGAGAAATGTTGGAGAAGCAAGCAGTTCCAAGTGACTAGGAACGAACACAACCAATAACAAGGAAATAGATGTCTCCATTCACAACACCGACTTAAGATTCAATGAACTGCTGGCTTGCCTGAAACTAAGAAGCTAAAACACGACGGCATTTTGGAGAATGGTGAAGCTGTTGGTGTGAAATAGATATTCTTGAGTTGATAAATCAAATTTCACTTGGAGCATGGAACATGTGGTTTTGAAATTTCACATGACAAATATGAGCAATAATGCAAGAAACCGACACCTTTTCTTGACTATAACTCATCTCTTCAATCATTTTATTTTAAAAATATCTCCACTAACAGTTAAAAATGGCCAAAATGCAAGGCTGGGGCCTTGATCTGTGTTTGCCTCATCTCTTGGTCGATGATTTATTCTGTCTGTACATGTGATTTAACAGGTAGACTAAAGTTATTTTCTCTAATATCTTCCATTCATTTATGTTTCCTTCTTTATATTCCTTAATTAATGGTGTTAAATAATGTTCTCAGCTGTTCATCTGATGGTTATTGACCCTGACCCCATCTTGTGCAAGTTCATCAGAATTAAGGAGATCCAATGGCTGAAACATCTAAATCTAAATCTAGTTGGCTTGCACGCCAAACAATTTTAAGGCGTATCCTTGCAAATGTATCTAATATATTTAAAGAAATTTAATAAATTTCTTAAGTGAAGGGTCCAAAATTTGAATGAATAGATTCAGGAAGGAAACAAATTTTTTTAATCATCACAACCCATCAATTAATTGAATCTAGTTGATCTTAAGTTGCTGTCCCTTGAGAATAAAGGGTGTTAATTTGATATTTAATTTCAACTTGTTTTTTATTAAAATTAAAAAAAAAATCTTCAAATCATTTTTTCTTAATGATTTTATATTTTTTTATGTGTTGATGTAAAAAATAAATATTATATATTATTTTAATGAATTTACAAGCCAAAAAACACTTTAAAAAAATTACGACACTTCAAAACATACACCAAGTCATGGATGAACTAGCTGCTAGCTAGTTTATTCACTGTTCGAATCCATATTTCTTTGTAATTATCAATTATCTGAAAAACTATTTTTCCTTACAAATAGACCATGAAAACCATATGGAACACGTCTAGGAAGTTTAACTTTTGCAACAATGTCAAGATTTGGAGACTTGGCATCCATAACAATAAAATTTGATTGACCGGAGCTCTCATCATGCACATAACTCACCACGAATCCATCATCTTCGTCTTCATAAGGTTTCGGAGCATTTGCTTCTCTAGAAACAAAGAATGGCTCCCCTCCAAAGCAACCTGGCCCATACAGCCTCCTCGAGACTTCACATTCTTTTTCCAAATCAATCTTGGCTAATCCTGACATCTTTGGTACCTTTTCTGCAATTCCCAAATAAGCATAGCGATTTTTCTTCCCGATATAGTAAGGATTGATAGATCCCAACTCCAAACTTCTTTTGGACAGGATCTTTCTCGAAACCTTCTCTGTTCTCATGTTAATTGTCAATTTCTCAGTGAGAAATGGACCTTCTCTATTTCTTGAAAAACATTTCTGATTATTAACGGTAACTTTCCATATATAGTTGCCAACGACAACATTCCATTTTAATTGTACAGAATTACATTCTGGAAATAGTTTAGGGATTCCATATTGATTGTATAATGATTTTCAGCATTGATCTTCGGATCCTGTACATCCCTTTGCTTTATATATACGATGTAATATGTAAAGAAATATACAAGGAAATCAACTTCCATTTTCCACACACTGCGTCTTCCTCTGTTCCTCTTTTATTCATCTGGTCTTGCCGTGTCTATCTTCAATCAATCTCTAAGTTCTAACATAACTTTCCATACATAGTTGCCAACGGCAACATTCCATTTTAATTGTACAGAATTACATTCTGGAAATAGTTTAGGGATTCTATATTGATTGTATAATGATTTTCAGCATTGATCTTCGGATCCTGTACATCCCTTTGCTTTATATATACGATGTAATATGTAAAGAAATATACAAGGAAATCAACTTCCATTTTCCACACACTGCGTCTTCCTCTGTTCCTCTTTTATTCATCTGGTCTTGCCGTGTCTATCTTCAATCAATCTCTAAGTTCTAACATGGTATCAGAGCAGGTTTACTGCATATCATTTTGATTTTTTTCTCTCCTTTTTCAACCATGGCAGACAACCCAATCTCAGCAGAAATCTCTGCAACACCTCCATCAACTCAGAATATATCTTCACCATATTTCCTTCACTCTGCAGATCACCCAGGTGCTATCTTAGTCTCTACTCTTCTTAATGGGGACAATTACCCTACTTGGAAGAGAGCCATGAAAATGGCATTGAATGCAAAGAACAAATTAAGCTTCATCGATGGCACCCTCTCCAAGCCAACAACCTCAGCAAGCGAAACCCAACTGTGGGAACGTTGCAGTGACATGGTTTTATCGTGGATCCTCAATTCCATTGATAAAACCATTGTCAACAGCTTGATTTATCACGATTGCCCCCGTGATGTATGGCTTGATCTTGAGGATCGCTTCTCCCAAAGCAACAACCCAAGGATCTACAAACTGAAACGCGATATTGCCACCTTGACCCAAGGTTCCATGAACATCTCTGCATATTTCACGACCATAAAAGGCTTCTGGGATGAACTCTCCATGCTCACTCTCACACCCCAGTGCACATGTGGTGTCTTGAAAGAACTAACCCATATGCACGACACCGAAAGGGTGTTCCAATTTCTAATGGGTTTGCATGATTCATATGCTTCGATTCGAAGCCAAATCCTAGCCATGGATCCGTTGCCAAATGTTAACAAAGTGTATTCCACTCTGCATCAAGAGGAGAAGCAACGATTGCTTCATATCCCAGCTGCTTCTATTGAACATACTGCCATGACAGCACCTCGCAATTTCTCCCACCGTTTTGACAGCAAAGGACGAGGGCGTGGTCGCCCAAAGTGCGACTATTGTGACCGTGATGGTCACTGGAGAGCCAATTGCTACAAATTAAATGGTTTTCCTGGAAATAAAACCCAATTTCATGGAACAATTAGTAAGTTTTCTAACCCTTCCAAGGCTGCCAATAATGCCACAGGTCCTTCAAATTCTGAAATTCCTTTTCCGGGGCTCACAAGTGACCAGTACAATCGGCTTTTGGATTTTTTGTCAACACCGAACACTAGTTCGGCCAATTTTGCTGGTAATCTCATCTCTTGTAATTCTGCCTTGTTTTCTAACCATGAATGGATTATTGATTCAGGAGCCTCTGATCACATGACTTCAAATTTATCATCCCTTGATAATACTCAAACTCTTACTCAATCATGTCCTGTTACACTTCCGAATGGTGACATTATCTCCATCACTCATACCGGCACATTACGCATTTCCCCGGATATTACTCTTTCCAATGTTTTATATGTGCCTTCATTTAAATTTAATTTATTATCCATTAGCAAAATCACTAAAGCTCTTAATTGTGTCGCCATATTTTTTTCTGACTTTTGCGTGTTTCAGGACCTATCAACGAGGAAGCTGATTGGAACGGGTGAAGTACGGGATGGACTTTACTACTATAAATCCTTTTCCCCTTCCGCTTTTCACTCTCAATGCACTCCTAGTTCTACCCTTTGGCATCAACGTCTTGGCCACCCTTCTATTTCAAATATTCCAAAAAATTTAAACATTAATAAATCGCATTTCTCTTGTGATGTTTGTGCTAGAGCAAAACACACTCGATTACCTTTTCTTTTAAATATCAATAAAAGCACATTTTGTTTTAATCGAATTTATTGTGATATATGGGGTGGTTATCCTACAGCTTCACTTTCAGGTGCTCATTATTTTTTAACCATCGTGGATGATTACTCACGCACTACATGGGTTTACCTAATGCATATGAAATCTGACACTTTTCATTGTCTTACAAATTTTTTTTCAATGGTTAAAAATCAATTTAATTGTACCATTAAGCATATACGCACCGATAATGGTCAAGAATTTCTATCTAATAAAATTCAAAATTTCTTTCATGAAAACGGCATTTTTCACGAGCGCACATGTGTCGATACACCTCAGCAAAATGGTGTTGCTGAACGTAAGCATCGCCACCTTCTTAATGTGGCACGATGTTTACGATTTCAAGCCAACCTTCCCATTTCTTTTTGGGGTGAATGCATTCTCACTGCTACTTATTTAATTAATCGCACTCCTTCCCCCAGCCTTAATCACAAGTCTCCTTATGAGCTTTTTTTTAACAAACCACCTTCATATACGCATTTACGAGTTTTTGGATGTTTGCGCTATGCCCAAACCACTCGTCAACATCGTGATAAGTTTTCTCCTCGTGCTATACGATGTATTTTTTTAGGATATCCCACACATCATAAGGCTTACCGTGTTTATGATCTTGAAAATAAAAAAATTCTTATCTCCCGCGATGTTACGTTTGAAGAAAATGTTTTTCCTTATCACCTCAAACCTGTCAACCCTACACCACCTATTGTTCTTCCCCTTCCCATCCATGAAAATCCCTCCCACAACTTATCCACACAACCCGACTCGTCCCCTTCTCTGCAACCCTTCCAAGAACCTTCTCCCACATTATCCATCTCACCAATCCCTTTAAGACCAAAACGAGCAGTCACTCGCCCCACCTACTTGAATGATTACCTTTGCTCTTCTTTTACACCGTCCTCCACGGCTTCACACGTTTCAAGATCTTCCACAGGTACAGCTCACTGTCTCTCTTCTTTTTTATCTTATCATCGCTTCAATAATAAACATCTTGCTTTTCTTTCCGCTATATCTCAACATATTGATCCTACATCATATTCCCAAGCTGTACGTCATTCTCATTGGCGTGATGCCATGACAGCTGAAATCCAAGCTCTAGAAGCAAACAACACTTGGACTCTTCAACCCATTCCGTCTGGAAAAACACCAATTGGTTGTAAGTGGGTGTTTAAAACAAAATTTCGAGCTGATGGCTCCATAGAACGGCACAAAGCCCGCTTAGTGGCCAAGGGATACACCTAAATAGAAGGTTTGGATTATCATGATACTTTTGCTCCTGTTGCTAAACTTGTTACCGTGAGATGTGTTCTTGCAGTGGCTGCCGCTCAACGTTGGCATCTTTTTCAGCTAGATGTCAACAATGCTTTTCTCCATGGTGACCTTGATGAAGATGTTTATATGCTTCCCCCACCAGGTTATTGCGCACAGGGGGAGACTCGTGCCTGTCACCTTCACAAATCAATCTACGGCCTCAAACAGGCCTCTCGAAATTGGTTCTCTAAATTATCATCTGTTTTACTCACTGCAGGCTTCACTCAATCACAAGCTGATCACTCTCTCTTCACACGCTTTCGAGGGCAATCTTTTACTCTCATACTAATTTATGTTGATGATATTCTCTTGGCAGGCAACGACCTTGCTGATATCAATAATTTCAAAGTCATGCTTGCTCAACAATTTAAACTCAAGGACCTTGGCACATTAAAGTACTTCCTTGGCTTAGAAGTTGCTCACTCTCCCGCTGGCATATTTCTCAATCAACGTAAATATGCCCTCGACATCCTCACTGATAGTGGTCATACTGGTGCCCGTCCTGCTTCCTTTCCCATGGAACAACATCTCAAGCTCAATAATACTGATGGTGAACTTCTCTCTGATCCCAGCTCCTTTCGGCGATTAGTTGGCCGTTTGTTACACCTCACCATCACTCGTCCCGACATTGTGTTTTCTGTAAACCTTTTGAGCCAATTTATGCATCAGCCAAGACAACCACATTATAATGCTGCCGTTCGTATTCTCCGCTACATCAAATCATCCCTAGGTCAAGGCTTATTCTTCCCTACGGCCAACACACTTCAAGTCTCTGCCTATTCAGATTCCGATTGGGCTAGTTGCCCAATCACTCGTCGCTCCACCACTGGTTTTTTCATTCAGCTAGGCACTAGCCCTATTTCCTGGCGTACTAAGAAGCAAACTACGGTCTCTCGTTCTTCGGCTGAAGCAGAATATCGAGCTCTTGCTTCCACTACTTGTGAGCTTACATGGCTCAAAACACTTTTACATGATCTCGGTGTCCGTCATTCCCAGCCCATGCTTTTACACTGTGACAATCAAGCAGCTCTTCACATTGCTCAGAATCCCGTTTTTCATGAACGCACAAAACACATAGAAATTGATTGTCATGTTGTTCGTGAAAAATTACAGGACGGCCTCATCTCCACCAAGCATGTCCCCAGCCACAGTCAACTTGCTGACCTCTTCACTAAAGCCTTAGGATGTGAAGCATTCAAAACATTATCGCGCAAGTTGGGCATTACCGATCTCCATGCTCCAACTTGAGGGGGAGTATTAACGGTAACTTTCCATACATAGTTGCCAACGGCAACATTCCATTTTAATTGTACAGAATTACATTCTGGAAATAGTTTAGGGATTCCATATTGATTGTATAATGATTTTCAGCATTGATCTTCGGATCCTGTACATCCCTTTGCTTTATATATACGATGTAACATGTAAAGAAATATACAAGGAAATCAACTTCCATTTTCCACACACTCCGTCTTCCTCTGTTCCTCTTTTATTCATCTGGTCTTGTCGTGTCTATCTTCAATCAATCTCTAAGTTCTAACACTGATGTTCAATACATTTGGGGCTACCACGACTACCTCATCGTCCCCATTTTCCCAAGCATTGGTGACATGCATGGCGTTGAACCCTGGAACTGGAAACCACCTCGTATCTGAGCCACTCTCGGCGTATCTTGGTAAGATCCCAATTCTCGGCACTTTCTTCTGCTCACAAACCACGGGCATGCCTCTTCCTAGCATGACGTTTGCTGGCTCAACCACCAGCTGAGTCTCTGGGAAAATCGCAAATCGTTTGGTTATTGCAAAATCATGAATAGGAGTAGGCTGCTTTATAGACAGGAGGGGAACATCTTTTTGCTTAACGCCATTTTCATCGAAGTAAAAATAAGTGACGTGAGGATAAAATGATGGGTTGCACTGGAAAGCAAAGGTCTCCCTTGTATCCTCGTCAACTTTGGGGTGAGCAGTCATGCTTGCGAGCAGCTTTCTATCAAAATCCCATCTGCCCAGCGTCTCCATGTCGCCTTCTTGTGTCAAGGAAATCACATATGGTAGATCAGACTCGCAGAGAGCGAGGAGCTTGTTTGAAAAGAAAGCAAGACTTGTGTTGGCCAAACCAAATCCTCTCATGAGATCGATATGGCCACACAGAACCCTTCCCACAGCCATTACATAGGAAAGAACATCATGAGGGCAATAGAAGCCAGATAATATATTTGGAAAAATGGAGAAACCTGCTTCTCTCTCGAGCAAGTATTTGTAAGTCCTGACATAGCGACTGCAATACGTTGCTTGGCCTCCGGATAGTTTCAAGGAATGAAGCATGCCATCTCCTTCAAAGAAATGGAGAGGACCGTTAGGCATTTTCTGTGGGTTCGAACCATTTCTGATATACACACCATTTAAACAGCCAGGGAGCTCACCCTCCACCACGGTGCAGTTAGTGGGCTCAAGTTCATCCACTGGAGCAAAATTTCCGGTGAATCAAGAGGAGGGTGGTCGATGAATTTGGATATGGTGGTGCTGAGGTGCTTGATCAGGAATGCTGAAATACGAGAGCACAGAAGTGATGGATTTGATAATGATATTTTTTCTAGCGATGATCCTGTGCCTGCATTATCTGCCTGTGAAGAGAGCACAGGCACCCGAGTTCCTTGTCTACGACAAGGCAGTCGAGCACCTAGTTGAGGGATGCCAGGAAAAGTACTGGAGGGACAAGTTTTTGGTATGGGTTTTGGGAGAGTACTGTGGAAGTTGCTGGAGAAGAAGGAATTAATGGTGCAGTTCATGGTGTGTTAATCAAAGAAACTGATTAATGTCTTTGAGATAAATATTAGAGGAACAGAATGGTTCAAATTATAATAGCATGGCTTCATATATATAGATTGTAAGGGTTAGTTAAAATATAATATTTTAATTAAACCTTACGTCATGCTTTAGATTTTTTATATTAAATTAATAAAAATAAAGCATAAATAATGTTTGCCTAAACTATGGAAATGTTGAATATTAGCTCAAATACATATAAATTATGTTGAAACGTCTAATCTTCTATAAAAAATAATTTGTTTCAAGCTCACGATCTTACCGATGCAGACACAGAAGATTTTGAATTTATAATAATCTTTCAAAATTTTCTTTACCGGTATTTATTTTCTTGCATATATAGGAATTATAATTACATTAAAAAACTAAAATGTCCTGTAAAAAATAGAAATGATAATTTAATTCGAACTCAATGGATATCAACCCAATCCGATCCGAATAAATTGAAATATTTTAGACTCAATAAATTAAAAAAATAGGATATAAATATTGTTGAACCCGGCACAAAAATCACCCACGTATATATTTATATTATATATAGTTAGTTTATAAAAAAAATAAAAAATAAAATCAATTGCGGCATCTTGACCCGTTACATGGAAAAACTAGAAAGTTGCTTCGTATATATGACTTTGCATGAATGAATTAAGTCTATAATCGTGTAATGTGTGCTAAGAATATAATGGCAAGGTAATTTTTTTTCAAGAATTACTATTTTAATATATGAACTATAAAGTTTTAGCTGAGTCAACTATTACAACCTGACTTTTACATCGCAAAGCTTGTGCAAAAATATGAAAACTAACCAGCAAGTGTGTGACCCAGTGGTTGAAGAGGAGCTCCCTCCTTCACATGATCCAGGTTCGAGTCCTAGTTGGAGTGGGAGCTGGAGGGGTCCTCCCCTCTTGTTCCTGGGTCCATCTTTGCACGGTATGCCTGTCACCCCTACGGTGCCTTACATGCTCATTGAGCTTGCATGATGTTCAGTGGGTCCGGAGAATAGTCGAGGTGCGCGTAAGCTGGCCCGGACACCCCGGTCATAAAAAAAAAAAAAAATAAAATAAATATGAAAACTAGCTAAGAAAGTATTTAAATATGATATAAATTATCAATTGTTGTCCTTGGGCACGGTCAAAACTTGATTTTTTTAATATAAAATTTGATTGTAAAAAAATCGAATCAACTAGCCTAATATGTAACCTTGATCACGTTAACTAAGAAAAACGTGGTTTAATTGTTTCGATTGTTTTATCATATATATATATATATATTTATGTTGAGGATGTTCAACCAGGACATGGATTTGTCACCGGCTAATATATGAACTTGCTTCGTTGCACCATAAAAAACCTATTTCTTTTAGTATATTTAGGTAAATGAAATGAGTTTTCCAACACTGCAGTGAAATTGATTTTTGATACAGTAATACATATAGATTATTGTGTATTGTAATTATGAAATTTTAATTTTACCTCCCAGTTTGTCTTAGTTTTAGTCTTGGACACGGATGTATTTTTTGTTTTTTTTACCTTTATATATATAATAAAATAATCATAATATCCTTCAATAAAACTAAAACCAAAAGTTGCTGGCGGGGTTCTACTGAAATTTTATATTTTCAGTGCACAATAAAATAATTATAATACACTCAAATAAGACATAAATCAAGAGTTGTTGACGGGGTGTTATCGGAATTCCAATTTTTTGAATATATTTAAATACTGATGAGCCCCCGTAAAAATAAAATTCAAAAGTTGGCAATAGAAGTGTTTAAGTGATTCTATTTTTTTCCCTGCGGACACTATTTTCATTTCTGCCCTTGCACTTATAACTTTTGATTTTAATTCCTTAGTTTTTTTTTATATTTCTAAAATATTCTATATTTTTTTCCATGTTTATATATACATGCTCTTAGTTTTAGTTTATAATTTTTAATATTTTCTCTTTTCTTAAGTATTATTTTTTTTAAAAATAATTTTTAAATTTTAATTTATATCTATGATCATTTAAAATTTAATCATTCTTATTTTTTCCCGGGTTACTTGTCTAGGCAGTCGATCACCTAATTGAGGGGTGTGGATGCTGCTGGAGAAGGAATTAATGGTGCAGTTCATGGCGTGTAAATCGAAGAAACTGATATAGATTTTCTTTGAGAGAAATAATAAAAATAGCATGCATGCTGTCTTCATATATATAGATTGCACGGGTTAATTAAAAATAATATTTTAATTAAACCTTGCCCCATACTTTAGGTTTTTTATATTAAATTAATAGAAATAAAGCATAAAATAATGTTTGCCTAGACTATTGAAATTTTGAATATCACCTCAACTCTATATGAATGATGTTGAAACGTCTAATTGTTTAATATATAAGAGTATCAGTTCTTTCAATTTCTTTTAATAAGTTATTCTATTTTTAATATATATTATACGAGTATACCCATGCATGAAGAAATATAATTACATTAAAAAAACTAAAATGCCTTGTCAAATCTAGAAATGATAATCTATATATATGGACTTAATTCAGGCCTTTATATCAGTCCAACCCAAAAAACACAAGCCCTAAACTACTTTCACTAGGCTGCCATGTGCACTTTTCAAGAAGCTCTCGCTCTCCACCGCCTGAGACACACACAAAGAAGGAAACCATCTCTGCCCTAGTCTCTATTTTACAGCGCCGTAGACAGCCGCTGCCACTGGTATCTCTCTATCCCTTTTCTAATTATGCTTTCAAGAACACCGTCATGTAGAGGAATAACAAGAACAACAACATCAAGAAAATCTAGGGTTTCTCCAATCCTCCACAGAAAAGAACCTAACAGACATAAAAAAACTCATCTTGTTATACACCCCTTTTGCCTTATATAGTGGTCCTACATACTCTCTTACACATTCCTAACTTGGATTTTTCTTGTGTTGTCTAACTCGGCGATTCTTGTTCTTTTTTGTTGTTGTTAAATCGTTATTGAGGTTTGTTTTAGGGTTTTAAGATGGGTGATTTTGATGATACCCAAAATATACGAAACATGTGCATACTAGCACATGTTGATCATGGCAAGACAACTCTTGCCGACCATTTAATTGCTGCAACGGGTGGGGGCTTGCTTCACCCTAAATTAGCTGGGAAACTTAGGTTTATGGATTTTCTTGATGAGGAACAAAGGCGTGCGATAACTATGAAGAGCTCGTCCATTGCTCTTCATTATAAGGATTATTCAGTCAACCTTATAGATTCACCTGGTCATATGGATTTTTGTAGTGAGGTTTCAACTGCTGCGAGGTTGAGTGATGGGGGATTGGTTTTGGTTGATGCTGTTGAGGGGGTGCATATACAGACACATGCTGTTTTGCGTCAAGCTTGGATTGAGAAGCTTACGCCTTGCTTAGTGCTTAATAAGATTGATAGGTTGATCTGTGAGTTGAAAATGAGTCCGATGGAAGCCTATAATCGGCTGGTGAAGATTGTTCATGAGGTGAATGGGATAATGAGTGCTTATAAGTCGGAGAAGTATCTGTCTGATGTTGATTCAATACGTGTCGGGCCCTCTGGTGAGGGTGAAGGTGAGAATCTAGAGTTTATAGAGGATGATGAGGAGGACACTTTTCAACCACAGAAAGGAAACGTGGCATTTGCTTGTGCACTGGATGGGTGGGGTTTTACTGTTCATGAGTTTGCTGAGTTTTATGCGACAAAGCTTGGAGCAAGTTCAGTTGCATTGCAGAAGGCTCTCTGGGGTCCCAGGTATTTCCATCCAAAGACAAAGATGATTACAGTGAAGAAGTTTGTGGATGCAGGCAGCAGAGAGCGTCCTATGTTTGTGCAGTTTGTGCTGGAACCACTGTGGCAAGTTTACCAATCTGCCTTAGAGCCTGATGGGAATAAAGGCTTACTCGAGAAAGTCATAAAATCATTTAATTTGAATGTACCACCCCGTGAGCTTCTGAACAAGGATCCAAAGGCTGTGCTGCAATCCGTCATGAGTCGCTGGCTTCCTTTGTCAGATGCCATTTTGTCGATGGTTGTGAAGTGCATGCCGGATCCAATCGCAGCTCAATCCTTTCGGATATCACGTTTGATTCCCAAGAGAGAAGTTTTGCTTGATGGGGTCGACACTACTGTTCTTGCAGAGGCTGATCATGTTAGAATGTCTATTGAGGTTTGTGATTCCAGTCCTGAAGCACCATGTGTTGCTTTTGTAGCCAAAATGTTCGCTATCCCAATGAAATTGTTACCTCAAAGGGGTTCTAATGGAGAGATTCTGAGCAATTTTAGTGATGAATATGGAAACAGTGAATCGGACGAGTGCTTCCTTGCATTTGCTAGAATTTTTAGTGGGGTTCTTTGTTCTGGACAAAGAGTCTTTGTGCTTTCAGCATTGTATGACCCATTGAAGGGGGAGTCAATGCAGAAGCATGTACAGGTGGCTGAGTTGCACTCGTTGTATCTAATGATGGGTCAAGGCTTGAAACCAGTGGCTTCTGCAAAGGCTGGGAATGTTGTGGCGATCCGAGGCCTTGGCCAGCATATATTGAAAAGTGCAACTCTGTCATCCACCAGAAACTGCTGGCCTTTCTCAAGCATGGCATTCCAGGTGGCCCCAACCTTGAGAGTTGCTATTGAGCCTTCTGATCCAGCTGATACTGGTGCTCTGATGAAAGGTTTGAGGCTTCTGAACCGGGCTGATCCATTTGTGGAGGTTACTGTTTCCTCTAGAGGGGAACATGTTCTGGCTGCTGCTGGAGAGGTTCATCTGGAAAGATGCATTAAGGATTTGAAAGAGAGGTTTGCAAAAGTGAGCCTGGAAGTCTCTCCACCTCTTGTGTCCTATAAGGAGACTATTGAGGGAGTGGCGTCTGATATGTTAGATAACCTGAAATCATCAACTAGAAGCTCAGATTATGTTGAAAAGATGACACCAAATGGAAGATGTGTTGTTCGTGTGCAAGTCATGAAACTTCCATCTGCACTGACCATGGTGCTTGATAAAAGCACTGATCTACTAGGAGATATTATTGGTGGTAAGCTGGGGCAGTCAACTAGTAACTTGGAAACAGAGAGATCAAACATTGTGCAAGATGAGAGTCCAATTGAAGTTCTAAGAAAACGCATAATGGGTGCTGTGGAGAGTGACATTTTGTCATTGAGTAAGAAGGACAAGGATAGGGCTGAAAAGTATAAACTTAAGTGGCAAAAGTTTCTAAAGAGGATCTGGGCACTTGGACCGAGACAAGTTGGCCCTAACATCCTCTTTACTCCAGATTCCAAAAGCTTGAGCAGTGGTTCCTCTGTTCTTATACGGGGTTCCCCTCATGTATCTGAAAGGTTGGGGCTGGTGGAATGTTCTGGTAATGGTGAAATGCCTGCTGACACATCCTCTGAAGAGCTCAGTGCGTTATACAGGGAAGCAGAGAGTCTTCAGAACAGTGTAGTGTCGGGATTTCAACTAGCAACAGCAGCTGGCCCCTTGTGCGATGAACCAATGTGGGGATTGGCTTTTGTTATTGAGGCCTGCATAAATCCTTTGGCTGAGCAACCTGATGATTCTGAGTCTAATCAACAATCTGAGCAGTATGCGATCTTCACTGGACAGGTAATGACAGCTGTGAAAGATGCATGTAGAGCAGCTGTACTTCAGAAGAAGCCTCGGCTTGTGGAAGCGTTGTATTTTTGTGAGTTGAACACCCCACCCGAATATCTGGGCTCTATGTATGCAGTGCTTAATCAGAAACGAGCCCAGGTCTTAAATGAGGAAATGCAGGAAGGATTTGCACTTTTCTCGGTTCAAGCATATGTCCCAGTTTCTGAAAGCTTTGGTTTTGCTGAAGATCTTAGAAGAAAGACTGCGGGTGCTGCAAGTGCTCTTCTTGTAATGAGTCACTGGGAAGAACTTTCTGAGGATCCTTTCTTTGTACCTAAAACAGAAGAGGAGATTGAAGAGTTTGGAGATGGTTCTAGTGTTCTTCCTAACACAGCAAGAAAGCTCATTGATGCTGTAAGGCGGCGGAAGGGCCTCCCCGTGGAGGAAAAAGTTGTCCAGTTTGCAACTAAACAGAGGACCCGTGCTCGTAAAGTGTAGAATTTGAGAACCAAATATTTTCACTTGCTTGTGACCAATAGACAGACATTTTACACTCATTGTGGGGCACTCTTTCCTTTAATAAAATTTCTCCTGTTTTAGAAAAAAATCAGAATTTTGTCACTGACCTTCTCCTACCTTGGTTTGTGAGCTGGTAATTTATTCATTTTCTATATTGTGATATCTTCTGTTCTCTATGCTGATTGTCTTGAAACAGAACACTCTTCTCTGAACAGTCAACGAACTCCCACAAAAGAAATCCTCAGTATAGTACATGGGATTTTATGATGTTTGAGAAATGTTGCAAGTCGTGTGTTACTCGTTGCAAGGACAATAAGTAAAGATAATAAATGCAAAAAATTAAATTATGGAACGGAATATTTTTTTTGTATTTTTCAATTAAGTCAAATGCTTATATATTTATCCATGAGTATGTTTATCTATCTCTACACAGATAAATGTGAAAATAGTCTGCATATTCTATAGTCCAAGTGATTATATATTGATTGATTGTGAAATGATATGGTCAGGTCTTTAGTCTTTTGATTTGATTGTTTTTGTTTAAACGACTTGTAATTTTTGTTCCTTTCTTGCAACTCTATCCTAATTTTTTTAATGTTTGATCCTCATTTTTTTTATTGATATTTTTTTAATTTTATTATTTAAAATTAGATTGGTTGAAAACTAAGATTAGTGTTTGAGTCTATGCCAATGATTTAATGATTTTGAAATATCAACTTTTATAGGACTTTTTTTTATGGTTTTTCATGTTATTAAATTGGGGTTTATATATATTATATATATATATATATATATATTAAATCAATAAAAATTATTAAATCCAATTGAATTAATAATGTATGAGAAATGTTTTTTTTTTTTTTGGTAAAGATCGGGGCATGCGCCCTTCTAAATTAATCGAGGAATAGTGGACCCAATAAGGTCATAGTACAATAATGAATAAAGCCCTGACGGCGGGTCGGTTATAATATCCACCCTCCTATCTAATAATTATTTAGTTAGCCCAAAGTTTGCCAACCAATCGGCCACACAATTAGCTTCCCTGTATACATGGATAATTTTAACCTCCCAATCCCTACCCAGCAACCCTCTGATTTGCATAATCAAATTATAGTTTCTATCCACTCTCACAGTATCCCCCTTAATAATCCCAACTACAACCCTGAAATCGGATTCTAAAACCACTTTCCTAAACCCTCTATCCCATGTCATGTGTAGCCCTGCATGGATAGCCCATAATTCTGCAGTCACAGACGAAAAAAAACCAATATTTATTGTAAACCCCCCGATCCATGACCCCATATGATCTCGAATCACTCCTCCCACACCGGCTGTCCCTGGGTTACCTTTACTGCATCCATCCACATTAAGTTTGATCCACTCTTCATCGGGATACTTCCATCCTATATGTTCAACATCCGTATTTCTATTCCGATCAGCATACCCACTCCTCTGTATCCTTCTACTATCTTCAATCATCCTTTTTATTGCCAGAACAGTCCCATACCAATTGCCTTGGTCTCCGTCAAACGTTCTATTACATCTCTCCTTCCAAATATGTCATAACGCTATACCAAAAACTAGCTGCCAATCCCTATAGATAGTGTTTCCATTCCTGGGTGTTAAGTTTGACACCAACCATGCATACCGACTTTGGCTAAAGAATAACTCCCTTTCCTCTATCCTGACGAATACCTCCTAAATTTTTCTAGCTTTAGAACAATCTCGAACAGCATGAATCAAGAATTCCACAACAGTTTCACACTGACAACAGTATTTATCATCGGTTATCCTTCTTCTCCATCTCATTTCATTGGTCATAATAGCGTTATGTGCTACAGTCCAAAGAAACACTCTGATACGCTCCATTCCTTTCCACTTCCAAATAAGCTTCCATAGAGGGTCTCTTTCCATAGCCCCCCCTTCCTCCTGGACCATATAGGCAGACCGGACTGTCAACCTCCCATCCGCTGCGACATGGATCGGAGAAACCCCAACCTGCCCTGATTATATTCAGGCCAAAGCTTGAAAGGATTAAAAGTCACTAAGGAATCCATACTGTAATTAATGACTTGGTTTTCTCAGGATATCAACACCACAAGAACCAAATTGGAGTTGCATTCCAAAGGAAACACAAAAAATTAAAATGCTCTCTGCTCTTTTCTCTTCCCTTTTTTTCCTGGTTAAACAAAATTTTAAACAGATAAAAATACAACAGGTGGTTAAGCGTGCTACAGTGCAGTGCACTGAACAGCCTTGAATGGACTAATAATCTATAACCAAACAAACACGGCCCAGACATCTACAAACAGCCACACCATAAACAAATTTGGTAAAAGGAAAAGAGGGATGTATATTTAAAATGTTCTCTATTAGCTGCAGAAAGCTAAGCCCGATATAGTCCTAGCTCTCACTGTGAAACATGGCTGGCAACAGATCTGGTTTTTACTCTAGCTGCTCAAACTAACATTCACACCCAGTAGATGTTCTTGTTGGGATAACTATACACTTCTCCATCGATAAATAATACTAATGGACAAACACCCAGTATTATTCGTCATCAGAAGGCACCCCCCTCTCATTCTCACCAACCAGTCCCACTTGCATTAATGTTTGGCTCTGAGAATTACAGCGGTCAACAACTCATCGATGTCAAAAAGATGTATCATCAGCTAAGCTGAACTAATCCCCTACTGAATTCAGCATAACTATATCCTAGGCATTCTTTATCCGTATTCCATATCTATACTGCTCCATACCAGTTAACTAATCATTTCCTCGCCAAGATAACGAGTAAGTGATTCAGCATTGATAGACAAAACTCATATCTAATAGCTTTTTTCTGGCATCTTTGTTTTGAGTTTCATTATAATTTCTCTAGAAAGACTTAATTTCTAAGTTTCTTGTGTTCACTTCAAATTGTACATAAATCTACTTATTACCTCTGATTTTTTTTTTCAAAGAAAGAAATCAAGGAGGAGAGCATATCAAAACATGCAATACTTCCTGAAAATGATCTGATCAAGATAATACCTAAAATGATTCACTCTCTTTTCTTGATTTGAGGATAAAACCTGAATCATATAAATATCAGAGAAACATACAACTGCAAAAGTCAGAATTAGCAAAACTAATTGGATAAAAAACAATGAATACTCACTAACATATTATTAACATCAAACTCAAAAATTCTATCACAGCCATAATCCAAAAACTACATAATGATAAAAAAAAAAATCCATCGATTCACATTCCCACCAATCATCACTACTAAAATATAACAAGCAATGAAAACAGAGTGTAGATCAAGAAACAGGCGTACGCAATCAATCCTCGGTGCTCCTCTCCACCATCAGCAACAGCAACCATCAAATTCGTGCAAGCCCTCGTAGCCCAAATCACGAAAACCCCAGCAACTCCAAACCTAATAGCCCCATTTTGCGGTACAAACAGCGAAACCGCCGATAAAATCACCACCGGCAACAAACAGTAACCTATCACACTCGTACAAGTGTGCAGATCTAAATTCCCATTTCTTCCAGCCAACATATTGAACACAATGTATAAGAAAATCGAGGAAACGACAATCCACCCCAGTATCACGCCAAATTGGATTTTCCCAGCAAGTAATTGAAACAAACAGAATGAGAGATACAAAAATATCGGGCCGGATAGATCCGAATCCTTGTGGAACGTCGGGTTGACCCGGAATGGATTTAAAATCGATTTAGTTTTCTTCCAGATTTGGTCTGGGTGGATCCCGAGTTCGTCGAGGAGTGGTTCTTCTTCGTCGAAGTTGGCTGCACCACCGATAGGGCCAGTTCCTCCGCCGATTGGACCGGCGGTGTTCGTAGCAGAGGATCCGATATCGAAGGACATAAAAGGGATTCCGGAGTTTGATGGACGAGAAGGTTGGAATGGAGCAGTTGGTACTCGGCGTTGCTGGATGTTTCCGCCAGTTGCGACCGTCGGGTTTCCGCCGGACGGAAAGACTACTGGTGGCGCACCAAATTCCCTCGCCATGTTCCTTGATTTTGAAAGGAAATAAGGATTTCTAGATCAGCAGATTAGGGATCTTGTTATGGTCTTTTTACTTGATCTTGCAAGTGTTGTCCTGTCATTCGATTTTTATTGGGAGAAATGAAACTTATGGTGTAAGAAGGAGAGGGATTTTTTAATATATTGATGATGTATCTAAGCCCATGAGTAGAAGGCCCGGTTAAGATCGTGCTAGGGCCTTTGGCCTGTTCACCTGTGGTCCTAAAAGACAGGCTTCAAAATTTCAGGCCACTCGTGCGGGATCGCAACCTTTTGTTCCGACCACTGTAGCACGTGTGTGACCAAGAATATAAACGGCCTGATGACACATGTTTGTTTAGAAATTATTTTTTATAATATTTTTTTGTTTAAGTTATTGGTTTGGATAAAAAGGGAGAGAACTCTGAAACTCGAATGGAATAAGGAATAGCGAGACTTGTCCTCCAAAGGATTTCTTCCTTCCTAGCTACTTGGGGAACTGCCATGAACAGCCATGTATAATGTGTCGCAAGGTCAAAGAATCATTCCAATTTAAAAACTCAAAACTGCAGAACAAGATCGTGGCATGGAATGATTTTATATTATTCTTTTAATATATTTTCTCAGATTAAAGATTCATGTTCTTGAAACTGGTGTATATCTACTCTTACCTTGTTCTTAATGTTTAAACTTCTTATTGATTTGTCAATAAATAATCATTTTAATTCAAGATTTTAAACTACTGGATGAGCCCATGATGGTTTTAGTACGAGCTCAAGTCCTTTGTTATCTTTTCTGCAGCAGCAACAGGGAATTGACAAACAGGGAGAAGAAGGTGAAGGAAGAGAAGAAAACGTTACTCTATCCAAACGAAGGAGATGGTTAATTTGGATTTGGTCGACAACTCATGGACACAGAATCTGAAAAATGATTGGAGTTCATGTGCGGGTCATTGATGGAATTTGTTTAAGTATGCTTCTATGTGATTCACAGGAGAATCATTTGGTCAAAATGGAATAAAGGGTTTTCCTCCAGTTATTAATGGAGTGTTATTTCGACCTGTGGATGATTGGTATTTGCAAATTGAAGATCAAACCGAGATTTCTGTGGTCTTCAAAAAGAGTATCATACAGTTTTTCAAAACAAACCAGTCAGCCAGGAATGTACCTCTATCCACCAGGTCTTCTTGCATAAGCCCTGCGTATCGATCAGTTCATCCCAATCAAATGGTTGAACAATTCTGATGCAAGATTCTTACGTTTTTCATATTTATGTGACCTTAAAATATGATTTGATGAATCAGCGGGTTACTGGTTGATATAACTACTCTTTTAAGAAGGATTGTGACTCGCTATCTTCACTATTAATATAAATATTTGATGAATCAGAGGGTCATTCGTATGTTTTAAAGTCACAAGGATTAGGAAACAATCAAGAATTTCCATCTTAATATATCTGGAGATGATAGTTTCTTACGAGGATATAAGATGATCAGCTTAGAATTTATAAGAACTTGAGTAAAGAAAATTCTGCAGTTTGAATCACTGTACACTAAACTGAGAGCTTGTAAGTGTCGTTAAATTGTAAACAGGCTATCATTAAAAAGAAAGTATTGAAGAGAAAGCATATGTCCAAATATACAAGTCATTTATTGTTAGAGAATAATATAAATCATATTATGTAATCTCGTCTAATAGCTTAACTTTTTAGATGAGATGGTTTCTTGATATGGTATTAGAGCCTTGTTGACTCAGTGGTCACGGGTTCGAATCTCACGACCTCCATTCTATTTGATAAAAATCAAGCACAGGGTAATGTGATTCTGTTCAAGTTTCAAGCCCAAAGGGCTTTCATTTGAGAAGATGTGTCAGAGAATAATATAAATCATATTGCTTGATATTTATAGAATATCATCAACATCTTTGTGCTGTCAAAAACAGCTTAAATATGCAGAGCTATATAATAGAAACTGGAAAGTGATACTAATAGGTTACAGTGCTGTTGTTCAGATCAGGCATGCACCATATGTGAACAGCCAAATTACAATCGCCACACAGAAAGAAAAAATTGCTTCTGCCCTCCCTTTCCTTGCAAATGTCGCAAGTGTACTCACCGTAATCTCCTTGCCAGACAAGAGACAACCGGTGTTTGTCACTTTTGAATGAAACAGTGGTTGGTAGCAAAGCACAGTTGATATGAAGATCGTAATTGCAGTCATAACATTTGTAGCTGATAGATTTGCCTAGTTTACCACAAGTACAACAAAGGTATTGATAATTAAACCCATGAGGCATGATAATGAAATTTAACGGGTGTTCGTGCCATTTGTGGTGAAGAATTGATGGCAGGAATCCACCCTGGAGGTTGGTTTCCAGGAGGCAATCGTAACATCTGGTAGAGAATTCGTCACAATTGCTACATTTTTGTGTATTTAAGAATTCATACCTGGGAATAAGTTTTCTCAGATATTGAGGGCAGTTTTGTGCAATAGCCTTTATTTGGTCAGGTGTCTCGGCACATGATTTGTGTAGGATGAATTCATCACACTCTTCACAGTGGTAGTTTTGATCTGAAATGAGTTCCCTGCAACTCTTGCATACTAGTTTATCCTTTCTAGGTTTTTCTGATAAGGATAAAGCGTGCAAGTGGTCATTCATTGGTTTTTTTCTATCGCTTTCTTTCGGGACCTTTTCCTGTGAAGGGAAATCTTGATGGGTAATCTTGTTGGAGTTTTTTCTAACAGTTTTTTCGCTACCTGATGGGTAATCTTGGAGGGGCTCCTCACTTGCTGTATGGGGAATTGCTGTGGAACAGTCACCGGATATTACTTTATCTGATGAAAATAATAACTCTGTGTTGACAGGAAGCTTCAGAATATCACCAGGAACAGCATAACCAGCCTTTTGCTGATCCTGTGCATCACATTCGATGATGACCAAACAAGCCTTCATTGAGCGAGCTAGCGACGCGAGCTTATCAAGGTAGGCACGATCGGAGAGTGCTGTGTTGACGGTCACCGAGATCTGCCGATTGAGCTGGGCAGAAGCTAAATGGTATAAAACTTCGAAAATTAACTGCCTGAAATGTTCATCTGAGATCTTGGTTCTGGATGAAGAGGCTGGACGGATGCTTTCAAGGGCTTTGGTTATATCATCTTCATCGATAAGAGGGTGTTTGTAGGCGTCAGCTAGTTCACGGGCGATTCTGCTTGTGCTAGAAAGTGAAGGACCTTTCGTTGCTATGATCAATGGAGCATTTGGTAACTTCATTTCTTGCTGTGCTTCTAGTATCGTTTCCTTCAGTACTGCTTTCAACTCCTCCATTTGAAAAGATCGAGCGCCTGCCGAGTCGCCTGAATGAAAGCAGGAATCTAAATTGGGCACCGTGGAGAGCAAAATCTTGATTATTTCTTACAGAAACAAAAGTAAGCATCTTGAACCTAAGAGTAAATTGAAGGCGATTCTTGTTTGCTTTATTCTTGAAAGAAAGGTATTAAACTAAAAGCAGCAAAGCACAGATTCATGACAAAACAGAAGTAGACATGTTAGAAAATAATATAAATTATATTATTTAGTTTTATCTAACAACTTGTATTTTTAGGCGTAATAGTTTTTTAATATGGTATCAGAGTTTTGTTGACCTAGCAGTCATGAGTTTGAATTTCACTACTCTCATTCTATTTAATAAAAATTAAACACAATGTAATGTGAGCTTGTCTGCAAGTTTCAAGTCCAAAGAGTTTTCATTTGAGGAGAGTATTAAAGAATAATATATATCATATTCTATAATTTTACCTAACAATTTAAATTTTTTAGATAAAATGATGTCTCTGTTACAAGAAAAGTATTAATCTTCAGTTTGCCTGATCTTACATAGGATTCCGAACCGACTGGCTACGAAAAGTATTGAAGACACTAGAGACTAGAACCATAATTGACAGAGTCAGGTGTCGGTCTCCAGTTATTGATTCTGTTCTATTTAATCTCAACTGTTTTGCATAAAACATTCTTATTTGCCCCGAAATAAGCTTGAACATTTTATTGTTGAATTATATTTTTTGGCCAATTCCTGACAGGACCAGCAATAAAGAAACTCCAACGTTTGTGGCTATGCAAAGCTCTCAGGTTTTTTCTTTGACCTGAGTCTTGAAGCTATGTGACGCAATATATAGCAGCAAAGAAAGAAATTAGAGTTTTTTAAGCTGAGATAAATCTGATTTAATAAATTCTAAACATCAAAGATTTTTAAACTGTTTTAATATTTTCCGATTAAAAATATCATATAACATTATTTAAAATGTATCTAAAACGTCTATAGTTAATGAAACCTAAACTAAATAAAATTAAAAATCTAATTAAAAACAAATCTGAAAATAACTAGGAAAATAGATTAAAAAAAAAAAACTGAAATATCTTGTAGTTATAATTTAGGGATGATATATAGATTTTAGTTGGTAATAGCAAGCTAATCTATTAAGCAACCGGGTTTGTAGAATGTGCTGAAAAAATTCCAACCCGGTTTAGCTACTGGATTAAGACTTGTTTGACATCGTGTTTCAAAAATATTTTTGGAAAAAAAATTATTTTTTATTTTAAATTAAAAGTTTTTGGTGTGTTTAGATTATTTTCATGTGTTGATGTCAAAAATAATTTTTAAAAATTAAAAACATCATTCTAATATATTTTCAAACAAAAAATACTTTTAAAATCAACCAAACACTACAAATCATACCCGTTTATGTATAAAAAAAACTCGTTTGACTAGTCCGGCTTCTCTTGAACAAAATCACATCACTAGCACCCAGCGTCATCATTATTTTTATTAGAAATATTTTATCAAAGTTAACTGGGATCTTTTCTGTATTTGTTTCCGGATTGGTCTTGCAATTGTACTATTGATAGTGTCGGTAAATATAATTATTGGGTTTTTTTGAAAGAGATAATACAGTTATTTTAAAAATATTGTTTTATATAAAATTACATTGAAATAATATTTTTTTAAATTTATTTTTGATATCATTGTTCTCGTGTATCAAATAAATATGCAAGAAAATATGGTGTCAAAATTACAGTAATAAATTGATTACAAGAAATGTCGGGAATTCTCTTAAAGTGCTCTTCGCGTGCATAGATCCTATGATTAATAGTTGGATCTAGATTTTGTTATTGTTTTGAATGAAGAGATATTCACATGGGACCGAAAGTTTTAATTGTGTGAGATATTAACTTGATTTAATTTGAAGAAAGACTTGAGTTGACTTATTAAAGATTATTCACACGAGCTCGAAAGCTTTAATCGCATGAGATATTGACTTGATTTAATTTGATTAAGAAAACAACTTTAGACTTAAATTCCTTTGACATAACTATGAGGTATTTGTGTTTGGTTTTTAATCTTCTTTTTTTTTTGTTATGGACATTGTTCTATAGCTTTGTTGCCTATTTACCGACAGGTCAAGTGTAATTTTATCTTAAATATTCTCTAACTAAGTTGGTGGTCTAAATCGATACCAATAATATATTTCTCTCTTTACCGCCGGAATTCAGCGACCCCCTCTCTTTATTCTCTCAATAAGGAATTAAAAAATAATAAAAATAAACTTTATGCATAGAAAGTTAATGAGAAAAATATTGAGATATTAAAATTATATAATTTACGCGATCTTTAAAGTTTGGGGAGCAAAATGTTTGACGCCATCCATGTCTGATATATTTTTCATTCTTTTTTCTTTTCTTTCAATCTCACCTTTAAAAAAAAAATCAAAATCAATTAGTTTTCAATTATGATTAAGTTGTTGGGGAAAAAATTGAGTATCAAATTAAAAAAAATAAAAATGTTATGGAATACATTCACAATAATACATGAGACGATGAACAATGCATTGATAAAAAATAAAAAAAATCTATATATTTTAGATTTTTAGGTAGTAATAGTCTTCCAAAGACTAATTTTCTAGAAAACAATAAGTATAATAATTTTTCCTGACTCCTTCTCTCCTTTTCTTATTGTCCCAATCACGTGTTGGTAAACTTTATTTTTGCTCCGTAAATTCATTAAATTCCAATCTTTTTTTAGAATTATTTTTAGAATTTTATCCTGGCAAGTTTTAAAAAATATTGAATTATCTTGGCTGTTTTAAATCTATAAGAAAAACTAACTTTCGAATTTTCTTTTCTCATTTTACCCTCTCGAGTCTTTACACATGTCATAATCCATCACAAAACATTATTTAAAAAATAATTAAATAGACTTCTAGATATTTAGTGACTGTTTGAGAATGTGGTTGAAGTTATTTTTGAAAGAATTTTTTGTTCAAAAATACATCAAAATAATATTTTTTTATTTTTTATAAATTATTTTTGACATCAGATCATAAAAATGATTTTAAAATATTATTTTCATAATTTAAAATAAAAAAATGAAAATAGTTTTTTTTAAATATTTTTGAAATTTATTTATGAACAAGGATTTAATAAAGGAGTCTTTCTTGAATCTAAAATTTATCAGGTACCCCATCTAGAATTTAAACTCGTAATTCCTTGTTGAAAATCTCCTGTGCTAATCGTCCGGCCGGACATCCTCTAAGGATGACTCGTAGATTTGTAAAGGATAAAATTGAAAAAATTATAAATTATAGGCCTCGGAATGGAATCATGATGAATCTATGGTGGCAAAAACATGGTTTCCCTCGTAATTCGCATTCCACGGAGATGCCCGGCCAGTATACATCCACTAGGCCACCAACTTCATTGGTGTGACGTGGGAAATTATTATATATATATAATTTTTTGTAGCTTTGTTGTATGGTCGTGGTCACATTCATTTTGTTTAAAATGTAAGATTTCAAAGATGGAAGTAGGTGATGGATTTTTCTTGCTTGGAATTTTTTGCACTTGCTAAATTAACTCACTTAAATCCTCACCTACCCCTGCCTTATGACTCTAATTATTTTTAAAAAGATTTTTTTAACTTTTTTTATTTTAAAATATTATTTTTTATTAAAAAATATATTACATCTCCAAGCACAACCCATAATTTATGAATTATCTATATTTATGGCAGCTTGACATCATACAAGATTAGAAAAAAAAAAAACATCAACTATCATTTCAACCATAAAATAACAACTAGTCCCCGTGAAAAAACAAAAATATTCTCGAGACTAAAAGTTAAATATTAGCACACTAGGAGAAAAAAAATAATTATACTATTATAATCCACAATAATCTGTATATATTACTAAAATAGTTTCTTCACACAACTTAACTTAATAGTTAATATCATGTAATTGATTTCCAAAATAAAACACTAATTGCTAGAAAATGAACCCTAGATTTGTTTTTAGCTCATAAATTTTCAATTGATATAAACTAAACTTACCAATATAGTTTATCATACATACATTATAATTTTACATCAATTTTGTCTTGTAAAGATAGTTTTAGGAGTATTTTCACATCTATTGTGTAATTACACATGCTAGTAAAAAATCATTAGCGAATGGGTATTTAAATATGACATTTTTAAAACATGTTTACATCACATATATTTAGGCCTTTTCGTTGATAAAAAAACACTATCTTTCTCTATTTTTATTTTTTTCCCACCAAATTTTTATTTTTATATATAAATTAAAAAATATAGACACGTACTGGAACAAAACAAAAGATGTTTTTAAATATATCAAGATTACAACTATTTTTTAATAAAAAGTAAATTAAAAAATATAATAGTAAATGATAATATTTTATATTTGTAATAATTTAATATTATTTTATTCATAGTTTAAAATTATTATAAGAAAATTACATTGTCAATTAAAAAAAATACTTATATTATATTTATAATAATATTAGATTTATGACATAAACTAAATATAAAAACATATAAAAAATAAATTTTAATTTTTTACATGACTAATAAAAACCACTATATAAAAGAAAAAAATAATGCTCACCTTTTATTTTAAAAATAGTAAAAACTTGTAAAGAAAAATGGTGAAACATATCTAAAATATATTTTCCTCTCATTTAATTTGTTTTTAATTTCTTATGGTGAACATGAAGCTTAATGTTCTTTGAGTTTTTTCAAAAAAATAAATTATTATTTTATTTCTAAATAGTACTTTACTCCAATGGTGTTTTACTATTTACTTTGCATTCTTACCACTATAAATAAGCATTTTTGCTGGCACTGAAAAACATGAAAAATCTAAGAGCTGTATAAAATAATAAATGAAAACAGAATAAAAAGGTAAAAGTACTTTTTTTATTAAAAAAACAGTATCAAATAAACAAATTTAAATAATAATATTATTAATAATAAAACAATTTGGGGTTAGATCTGAGGAGAAAGTGGGACAGTAGTCCAGTAAGTGCAGGATCTCAGCGTTAATATAAATGAACCAAGTGTCTCAGCACGTACTCGCGCCGTTTACATCTCTAAGAGTCATCTCGGTTGGCTATCTCCCGTTCTCATCTTCTTTCACCACCTCTCCTCCTTCACTTCTTCGTTTCTCCTTTCGCCACTTCTCTGTTAGGTACTATATCGGATAAAGGACATAACTTTATTTCTGAAATCCAATATTTGCAATCTGATTTTTCTCTTGTTTGCTCGTTGAATGAGTGGATTCTTGGTAGATCTGATGGAGATTATGCAAGTTCTTGTTTTGAGTTTGTTGTTTCATTGATCTGGTAGTGTTTGCAAGTTGGGTGGCTTTATTTTTTGTTTTTGTGATGGAAATGCAATTTTGAATGGTGAAGTTGAGGTTTTTGGGATCTTGAAATGGTTAAAGATTTGAGGTTTATTTTTTTCCTTTTTTTTAAAGAAGGATTTGTTCGGTTATAGTGTTTGAATCTGGATTTGGCGCAGGAGTTTGATCCAGATCTGGAAATGGGAAGTGAAAGGGTGTAGTTGCCACGCGTTTGTGTTATGTTTTTCATTAACCACGACAATGATTGTTATCGTTGGGAGTTGTGTTAGTTGATTAGATATAAATATGGTTAGAAGGTTCGTTTTGTCGTCTGCTTTGAATCAAATTGGTCCTGGATCATTAATTTTGATCCAGCTTTCCTCTTTCTGTTCGTAGACGGGATAAAGTTTGAAATTTAGTCAACTACATAGATAGATCCACTTTTGTTTATAGCATTTTGGCTAGATTCCAAATGGTGGAGGCTGAGCTTTTGATCGAGTTGTATAGAAACTCCCTGTTGACTGAGCTCTTTTGTTGTTTTATTCCAATGGATAATTCTGTGCCTTCAGTTGCTCTTCTCCTTTCTGTGTCAATAGGAGTTAGTTCGGGTTTAATGAAACTAACCGATTCTTTTGTTCCCTTGTGGTTTTTATCTGGCAATAGTATCATCAGATTTGATGCATTGTCTTTCATTTTTTAATTTATTTGTAGATGCCATATTCCTTTTCCGCGTCTTGTTTCAGGATTGGCAATTATAACACTTTATTTGTGATTTTGTGAAGCAATTTTATGGATCTCTTATGTTCATGTTGGCTGTTGTTTAAGACATGCATTGGGATCTAACCTTTGTTTAATGACTGATGTTGAAACAGAGCAATGGCATCCCACGTTGTTGGTTATCCTCGCATGGGTCCCAAGAGGGAGCTCAAGTTTGCTTTGGAATCTTTCTGGGATGGAAAGAGCAGCGCTGAAGATTTGCAGAAGGTGGCAGCTGATCTTAGGTCATCCATTTGGAAGCAGATGTCTGATGATGGAATCAAGTTTATTCCTAGCAACACCTTTTCATGCTATGATCAAGTGCTGGACACTACAGCAATGCTTGGTGCTGTTCCTCCTAGATACGGATGGAATGGTGGTGAGATTGGGTTTGATGTCTATTTTTCCATGGCCAGAGGTAATGCCTCTGTCCCCGCCATGGAAATGACCAAGTGGTTTGATACCAACTAGTAAGTGTTGAAATTTTGCACTCAATGTGATACACTTCTTAGTTCGTTTGAAGTCTAACAATGCTGCAATTAGCGTTACATGAATGACATTGAAATATTGATGCAGCCATTACATTGTCCCTGAATTGGGACCAGAAGTCAACTTCTCCTACGCATCCCACAAGGCTGTCATCGAGTACAAGGAGGCCAAGGATGTAAGTTATCCTCTCTATGATCTCTCTCTCTCTCTCTCTCTCTTCTTTTGATATTGGAATGGTTTTCTTTGTACATGATAAATAATCGTGGGGACCCCTGAATCTTCCACGAGTATTAAGCTTGAATATCACATTATGGAAAGAGAATGAGGATTTCTTACTCGGATAAAAAACCAACATGAAAGTTCACGAAACATGCATGTCAGTATAAATAAATAGAAGTGTCATGGTTACAGAACAACAACCTTCTTGTCTTGATACCCACACTTTTACCATGGCGTGTGTTAATTTTAAACCTTCTCATAGAAAGTAATTGCCTAGTCCCATTTGAAGGCCTCAATCATGTTGTTGACACATTGTGTTAGGATAGTGTCTTCATGACCATGTCTTGCATTATTGAGGGAAAATGGATTGCTGGTGCTATATTTTTAATGTTCATTCAAAATTGAGCATCTTGTGTTGATTGCTGTTGTTTGGTGTGCTGCTTGAACTATTCTCGGTGTCTGAATTCAAACATTACCTGACTTTATTGTCTCTAACGGATTCTTGGTAACTGACAATCTTTATCTCTGTGACACAGCTTGGAGTTGATACTGTGCCAGTCCTCGTAGGTCCTGTTTCATACTTGTTGCTATCAAAACCAGCAAAGGGTGTGGAGAAATCCTTTTCACTTCTCTCCCTACTCGACAAGATTCTTCCCATCTATGAGTGAGTGCCCAACTTTTTTACCTTTGGGTGGATAATAGTTATTTGATTCCATCTTGAGAATCTATGCTGATGTTTAGTTACTTTCAGGGAAGTTGTGGCTGAGCTAAAAGCAGCTGGAGCAACCTGGATTCAGTTTGATGAGCCTAAGCTGGTGATGGATCTTGGAGCTCACGAACTGCAAGCATTTACTCACGCTTACTCAGCACTTGAGGCATCCCTATCTGGTTTGAATGTTCTCGTTGAAACATACTTTGCTGATGTTCCCGCTGAGGCATACAAAACACTCACTGCTTTGAAGGGTGTTACTGGGTTTGGGTTTGATCTGGTTCGTGGATCAAAGACCCTAGATTTGATTAAGGGTGGATTCCCTTCTGGAAAATACCTCTTTGCTGGCGTGGTTGATGGAAGGAACATTTGGGCTAATGATCTTGCTTCTTCCCTCAGTGTACTAAATGCTCTTGAGGGCATTGTGGGTAAAGGTATTAGTGCTTTCGTACAGTGTTTCATCATTGCCATTTTGTTATTCTTAACATGAAGTTGAAAAATGAATCTATCTTATGCTTCTACAGACAAGCTTGTAGTATCTACTTCCTGCTCTCTTCTTCACACCGCTGTTGATCTAGTTAATGAGCCTAAGTTGGACAAAGAGATCAAGTCATGGCTTGCGTTTGCAGCACAGAAAGTTGTTGAAGTAAATGCCTTGGCCAAGGCACTTTGTGGACAGAAGGATGAGGTACTTCATTGCTCAGTTTTCTCATCTTACATATCGCATTGTTTAAACACTCTCCGCATTTTCCAGTTTATGTTTATCTATTGTGCTAATCATGTCCCTTTTAGACAGTTTCAAACCCAATCTTCATCTAATGCATCTGGAGGCATTCATACGTATAAAGTTGTTTGTGGTCAATATTATAAAACCAAGAAACCTTACTCTTGAAAGGTTCTTTAATAGAACTGGTAAAAGCTATACTTAGTTCCTTTTCTCCTACTTCTGTACATCCAGGCATTCTTTTCTGAAAATGCAGCAGCTCAGGCTTCTAGAAAATCCTCACCAAGGGTCACCAACGAGGCTGTTCAACAGGCTGTAAGTGGTTTCCAGTTCATCCTTAAAGCTTCTGTATGGCTTATGTTGGATAGTTTGTTCTAACGTTGGAGTATTGATCCTTCTTGCTTAGGCTGCTGCTTTGAAGGGTTCAGACCACCGTCGTTCATCCAATGTTAGTGCTAGGCTGGATGCTCAGCAGAAGAAGTTGAACCTTCCAATTCTTCCAACCACCACCATTGGATCATTTCCTCAGACCTTGGAACTTAGGAGAGTGCGCCGTGAATACAAGGCCAAGAAGTGAGAATTACTTTTGTGAAACTGCTCCTATGATTTAATTTATCAGTGCTTGTGTTTCAGCTTAGCTGGTGTTGATTTCTTTTTTCCTTTTGATAAAAAATAGGGTCTCAGAGGAAGATTATGTTGAGGCCATCAAGAAGGAAATTAACAAGGTCGTCAAACTCCAGGAAGAGCTTGATATTGATGTTTTGGTGCATGGTGAACCAGAAGTGAGCCCCTCCCTCCCCCCAAATAAAATATTGTAATTTTGATTTTGAGCTGTGATGCATTTTCTTCCCTTAGAAATTTTACTGATTGTTAATAATTCCTCGCAATGCAGAGGAATGACATGGTTGAGTACTTTGGTGAGCAATTGTCTGGTTTTGCCTTCACTGCTAATGGCTGGGTCCAATCTTATGGTTCTCGTTGCGTCAAGCCTCCTATCATCTACGGTGATGTGAGCCGCCCCAAGGCCATGACTGTGTTCTGGTCTTCGTTGGCTCAAAGTATGACTAAGCGACCCATGAAGGGAATGCTTACTGGTCCTGTTACCATTTTGAACTGGTCCTTTGTCAGAAATGACCAGCCCAGGTAGGAATAAAAATACAACTAATTTAACCACGCTTGGTTGTTTGCAGGCTGTTAATTTAATATATTGACAATACCTATCTATGTTTGTACTAGATTTGAGACCTGCTATCAAATCGCTTTGGCCATCAAGGATGAGGTTGAGGATCTTGAGAAAGCCGGAATTACGGTCATCCAGATTGATGAAGCTGCTCTGAGAGAGGGCTTGCCCCTAAGGAAGTCCGAGCATGATTTTTATTTGAACTGGGCTGTTCACTCTTTCAGGATCACTAACTGTGGTGTTGAAGACTCTACCCAGGTTCTTTCCTCCTCTCTCTCTTTCTCTCTCTGTTTTTCTTTTTTTGAAAGAGATATAATGGATGTTGGGCTACATGGTGGGAGGTGAACCCTACCCCCCATCCATTCCATGATCTTTATCCATAAATTTCCAGTCTGAAGTACCAGGTGAGCAGTCCCCTGGGATTACTCGGTGGTGCTATAGGCACACCTCCTAGTTTTTGTTGGCTTAACTTGAAATGAAATGTCAAAAATTTCCATTAAATTTTATGAAAATTGAGCGGAGGAGGTACATTTATAAAGGATAGTGACAGTTCACCTTAAAAAAACCATGATTTAGACTTCAATGTTGGGTGGCAATAAACCTCCGTAACTTGCAAATTCAGGAAAATCTTCCGGCGGAGATTTTGGTGCATATAGCTGTACAGCATCCTAGATTTTGCATGGCTTTACTGGTACCTCTTTGCTGGATTAATAATGCTAGCACTTGCTGATGATGCTGACAGATCCACACCCACATGTGCTACTCACACTTCAATGACATCATCCACTCAATCATTGACATGGATGCTGACGTGATCACCATCGAGAACTCCAGATCAGACGAGAAGCTTCTCTCAGTCTTCCGCGAGGGTGTGAAATATGGAGCAGGCATTGGCCCGGGTGTTTACGATATTCACTCTCCCAGGATCCCCTCAGAAGAAGAAATCGCTGACCGAGTTGAGAAGATGCTCGCTGTCCTTGAAACCAACATTCTCTGGGTCAACCCTGATTGTGGTCTGAAGACCCGCAAGTATGCTGAAGTCAAACCTGCCCTCAGCAACATGGTTGCGGCTGCCAAGCGTCTCCGCACCAAGTTCGCAAGTTCCCATTGATGAATTACCGCTCTTCATATGCGAAGGGAAGCTATATGAATAAGAAGCTGTGTTATTCTGATGAGTATTTTCCTGAGATGAGTATTTTCCTTGTTTTTTCTTCTTTTAATTTAGGAAATAGTTATTATGTAACTGGATATGCACCATGAGAATTTTGTCCTTTTTTTTTTATCTAAATTTCATGAAGCCGTTTATTTTCCTGATTAATGTTTCTTGAAAGAGCCCTTCATTTTCCTAGAAACCATGGTTATAAATCGGTACGGATTTGTAAACTCGGCCAGATCTAGGTTTTACTTCGAAATGGAATGTGCCATCTTATAAAAAACTCGTTTTGGCTATTTTTTTTCGAGTTGGATAACCTGCCTTGTATTTATAAAAAATATTTTGAGTCATTTGAAAATATGTATGTATATATATATATATATATAACCAAATAATAATAAAAATATATCCCAAGATAAAGATTAAAATGCAACGACAAGTCGACAACAGCCTCATGTACTTGTTCTGTGCCCTGAATTCTTACAACTCATTTCTGTCCCCTGGAAAAGAAATCGTACATGGCTGCAGCGTAACAAGGAAGTACAGGCTATTGAAACTCATGTCACTCCTGGTTGGTAAAAAATATCCTCGTACTTGTTCTGTGCCCTAATTCATGAGTAGTGCTGAACTTAAAAAGTAGTTGGGACTCTTCAAAAGGGCAATTTTTCTATTTCATTTCCATGAAAATTCTGTTTTTATTTGTTTTTTTATATATTTATATATTTGTTTTCATTAGGTTAAATTCTTTTGATCCCTGTCGATTGTCTCGCTTTATAGAACCCTAAATCGTTTCTCCTGCCCATTTTTCCTCCATGAAAAAGGTAAAATGTAATCCCTTACAAGTGAACCGGATAAGAATTTATATTCAAAATAAGCACAAAAGGTAGGTATTGCTTCTGCACAAGGCAGAGACAAAACACATGCAATTCAAACACCCCATATTTTAAACACAAACTTTTTTATGAATATTTTTTAGTCCCTAGATTTTCAACAAAAATATAACTTAATCCTTCATGGTTGGAAACCTATAGCTTAATCCCTATACTCTTCTTGACCGGTTGCTGTAAACCATCCACTGGTTTATCCCAAACGCACCATTTAGCAATTTAAATTCTTAAAAACATTTGTTTTCCCATCAATATTTCCCCTTTCTTGTCCTTCTATCTGTCTGTAGAGGTACTTCTTGAGCAGCCGAATCTTGTCCACTATTTTGGTCTTTCTGATTTTTCATTTGCAGGCTTTTGAGGCTCTCCAGGCGGGTCTGCATTATTTTCCTGCACTGGTTTGGTTGGACCGGTTATCTTCTTGGGGAGTTTGATATAAAAAACTCCACCCTCGAACTTTGCACGGACTTGATTAAGATCATAATCTGATGAAACAGTAAGATTCTTGTTAAAACGGATCCATTTATTGTCTCCCTGCTGGTTCTTTCCTGTGATCTTGAGTTTTTGATCACCTGTTGCTGCTTGGATCTTTAGTTGCTGCTATGTAAAACCTGTAGGATCAATATAAGCATCCTATTACACAACCCAAAAACTTAAACTGCCTGGTATCTGCTAGGTGAGATACCAAGAATGATTTATCATATAAAAAAAATCATTTAAATTTAAAAGTTTAAACTATTAAGTAATATTTCAAGAATGATTTATATTACTCACTAATACTGAGCACGAATAAAGGAAATTACTGACCAAACACCCTTTAAAGCAAACAAACTATTGCAGACAAGAACAAATGACTGGAATTATAGAACATTCAAGGCATGAAATTTCACCTGGCAGATGCACAAGTAGGGTGTCGAATCCAGCATCTTTCACCCATTCCATTTTAGGATCAATATCTTCATAGACATGATCATTAACTTTAGCCAATGATCATCTTAAGCTTTCTAGTGATATGTATAATCTTTCAAGTGAGCATGAAAGGTTCCAAATTTCTTGGTTTTATACACAAGGTAAAGAAAGATTTGTAATGTGATAGGAAGTTTCTTTTTTCTACACATTTTCTTTCCACTCCCATGCTATTTCTCTTATTATTCATTGCGTAAATTGTTTCTTTTCCTTGTGACGATTCTTTGATTTTGCCTCCTGAGCGAGGCAAAGCGCAAAATTCAATGTGCAAGTGCTTTACAGCCTTTTATTCCCTTTATTTTCTTTTAAAGAGAGCTTTACAGCTCATTTAAAAGGATCAAATTTGTACAAAATACAATTTCTAGATCTCTTTCATCCTAATGTATTATCTTTTAGTGAGTACGTTCATAGTTTAACTAATTTTTCTTTCATGCTGACAGCATGACTTGGATATATAGTTGAAGGCCCTATAATTGCTTTTAGAAGTTCTTTGGAGCTCAAAAACACTGAAATTCAAAGTTGTATTTTTGAGTTATAATAAGATGTTATGTTGAAACTTCTCAAAAGATGCATTCTGTGAGTTGTCTGCTATGAACATGATTAATCATATGCTTTTCAGCACCCAATCTCAGGCTGCGTTTGTTTTAGTGTCTCATAACAAGAAGAACAAATACAGAATGGATTGAAACATGTTTGTTCGAAGGAACGGAGACGGAGACATACAAATAAATCTATCTTAACACATAAAAAGGGTTATTCCTTCTCTTTATTTAATATTGTTCTGTACATATTTGCAGAAATTCTTCAATTTCTGAGAGCTTTATTCAACTCTGTACATTTACAAACATGTTTTGAGGTCATGTACCGCTTATTCAAAGGTTTACAGCACAATTTGTAGTCTCGGGTCCTCTAGTTCTCAGCTTCTCCATTAGATCTGATAGCATTTTGAACATAAATCGCAAGTAGCAGGACTAATAAACCAGCAACCACAACAAAGAGTGTTGATTTTCTTGGCTCCTTCATCTCTGCTACCAGACCACCAAAACCCTGCTTATGATGTGCTAGTTTAACTTTAGAAACACCACTAACGGCAGCAGTTTCTTCTTCTTGTTGCATCTTTGTAGCATTCTGGACAGAGTAGTCCTCCTTTTCATGCTTTTGATCACCTGTGCTGGTGTTCTTTTCTGGTTCGGCCAAGCCAAGACCACTCTTCTGATCCTCCGAAGTCTTGGGTGGAACGTGAATATTGTTAGCCTCAGTAACAGTAGCATTTTCTACCCCATTAATTTTCCCACTTGCTAGCTCATCAGTTTCGGTCTGTGGAGGAGCTTCTTGATCGAACTGTTCTTGTTCACTCTTTTGATCTTGTGGTTTTTCATTGTTGGGTTTTTGAGGCCCTGCAGTTTCCTGCACTGGGTTGGCTGGGTCTGTGATCTTCTTGGGGTGTTTGACTTGAAGTATGCCACCCTCAAACTTTGCACTGATTTGATCAGCATCATAATACAATGGAATAGGAATCTCCCTGTGAAAACGGCTCCGTTTATTGTCACCGTGAGAGCGTTCGCCCATGATCCTGAGAGTTCGAGTTGATGTCACCTGAACCTTCAGTTCCTGTTTCTTAAAACCTGCAGAAGCAACACGAACATCCTCATATCAGAAAGTTTTTCCCCTTTTTCTTCAAGATGCTTTTATTTCTATGCGGCCCTGCCGAGCATAATTACAGAGAATCGCGAGACTAAACCATCTTTAAAGAAAACTAACAATTACTAACCAGAGCTGTTAAAAACCAAGAACTAATGAATAAAATTCTGAGAACATTTAAGGGGATGGAATGTCACCTGGTATATACACAAGTAGGGTGTCGAATCCAGCATCTCGAACCCACTCCAATGTTGGATTGTAATCTTCATAGGCTCGATCGTTAAGTTGATCAGCCATTGCCTTCGTAGTATTAATCTTAGCCTCTCTATTGGCAGACATCTTTCAAGTGAAAATGAAAGCTCCCAAATTTGTTTTTTTTTATACTCGTGGCTAAAGAAGGTGTTATAATGTGAAAGGACTTTCCTTTTTTTACATGTTTTCTTTGGTTTCAGTTATTCCTTTTCTCTTTAAAGCTTCATTGGATTTGCCTAAGGCAAAGGGGAAGTTCTTTGTTGAACAAGTGAGCTTTAGAATTTGAGGCTAAGGATTCTGAAATGTCCAACATCAGATGATGAGAATAATAATGAACAGAACTTGAGTTATAGTTTATGCTCTTTGTTGCCCCAAACACACTACAAGAATAAGGGAAAATAACAAAAACCAATTCAGAAATTCATAGATTTAACTCAATTTTTTCAATTATTTTTTTGGACAGGCTCTAGTTGTGATCGAGCAAATCAGCACTTCCTTTGTTGGAAATGATCATTTAAGAAATTGAATGAATTAATGAATACAATATTGAATCATGATATCAGATCCAATATTTAGGATGCCTCTATTTTCTAAACACTCTCAGTTTACAATGCTGCATATGCTTGTCTCGATTTTCATTTCAAACAAGCTGACTTGTAAATTTCAGTTTGCTGAGATGTAGCCAGGTTAACTTTAACGATATTTTTCTTTAATTTTTTTTAAAAGATATCATTTCATTTTTCTTTTAAAAAAAGAAATTGTCTACAATATTATTTCTTATTTTAAAAAATTTAAAGTGATATAATTTTAGAGTTACCTAGCAAACTCCTGTCCTGATCTTTGAATCAAGTATGATAAGGAAACCTAAATCAAACTTTTATTTTTTCATGTTATCCCATTGCATCAGGCCCTCGTCTTTTCACTTTTTACAGTGGCCACAACATTACTGGAAATCATGATTTTGAAAGAAAAAAAATTCTGAAGGTGCCCCTTTATTCCCAACACCTCAATGGCTGATCTTGTTTTATAGTTTTTACAGGAGTTTTAAAAATGGTTACCAACACTCTGATATGGTTATCCAAATTAACATCTTTAATGTTAATATTCTAATTCATGATTTGCAACAGTATCTTGTTTGCATCTAATGCTCCAAACAACCCGGTGATTGCTCTAAACATCCTCGTCATTGTCCTAGTTCATGGCTTGGGAAAGTTTCAGAGAGAGCTTCCTTGCTCCATGAGTTGTCATCTTGTACCTTCAGAATTCTTTCAATTCCTGAACTTAAAAAAAATGCTGATAGTAAGCTGACCCTTTGGTCTTGATTTGCAACGATGTTAATGGAGTTTCCCTCAGTCTAACCTTACATCTTCATTTGACAGAGGTCTCGAGTCTCCTCGATGAAGATTCAAGGGATTGAACGAGGCGAGCCTGTCAAGATCCCATCTTCGGATGTGTACTAGACTGATCTTAGGGTTATGATGATCAAAGTTACGAGACTGTAATATCCCTTTTGTGGGACAAAACCATCAAGCCAATACCACTCTCTGGTTGTTTGAAATAACCTAAAATTTGCTGAAATATTTGCGCCATTGATGTTTTCTTGAAGTGTGGTTAAAGCATATGTGTTTATATATATATGAATGAAAGAAACTTTGCTACAGCTGCTGAATTATTTAAAGTTTAAACATGGTTACAGTTGCTGTAGATTCTTATACAGATGTGCATCAAAGGACTTAAATCTCAGGTTTTTTGAAGGACCAGCTGATGGCTTTGCTAGCATACATCCCAAGCACCACAACGGATAAAATAAACAGAACCAGGTTCACCAGTTTTCTTGGCTTCTTCATCTCCATGACCAAACCACTAAAATCCTTCTTGTCACTTTCCGTATTTAGTCTCTCAGCTCCACTCACGAGTCCTTTTGCTGCTTCATCTTTATCCATCTTTGTAGAATCAAGGCTAGAGTCACCAAGATTTTCATTTGCTGCTCCTTCAATCTTGCCACCTTTTTGTCTCCCAGGTTGTCGCTGCTGATCACTTGTGGGCTTCTCCTGTGGTTGTTTCTGAGGCCCGGGAGCTGATTCTGAGGGTGGCTGCGCTTTTTCCTGCGGCGTCTTCCCATCCAGCGTTGATGATTCCACCGGCGGTTTCTCTTGTTCCTGTTGCTTAGCAGCATCTGGAACAGTTACTTTAGGTTGCTTGACATAAAGGATTCCGCCATCAAACTTTGCTGAGATCTCTTTATGGTTAAAATCTGATGAAATAGGAATCTCCTTGAGGAAACGGCTCCATCTATCGCCACTGAGTTGGCGTTCTCCACTTATCCTTATAACACGCGATGAGGTTACTCGAACTCTTACCTGCTCCTTCTTGAAGCCTGCAGGAAAACCAAAACATGACAGGTAAAATGTTGGATTTTCATTGGTCTGTCACAATATTATAATAAAATCTATTAATTTAATTATATAAAATAAAATGATGAGATTCGAATCAGCTAAACTGGAGATAAACTGGAAGAAAATGAAGAAGCCTAGACCTGGCAAGTGGACTCGCAGAGTGTCATCTCCAAGCTCTCGTTCCCATTCCATTTTTGGTTCGAAATCTTCATACACACGCCCAGCAGCTGCACCAGTAGCCCCTGGCTTTGCTTCCATTTTCCAGGCTTTGTCAGATTCTGTTCTGATATCTCTGATGAGGGGAGAAGAGCTATGGATTCTTGGTTTTTATGGAAGAGAATTTAATTTATATACATAAATTTGATGGATTGTGTGTTCTGTTCATGTCTTGCTTTGGACAAGGCTATTCTTTGTGTAAATGGTATGAAATTGTTTTAGATTATTCCTTTCATATTTTTTTCCAAGGCTTCAAGTATGCTTTTGCTTGGCAATATAGAGTTGGTCACTTCATGCTCAGGCAAAACTTTTTTCGTGGGTTGGTCAGAAGAAAAGAGAGAAGAATGTGCCCAATTAGGTGCAAAGAAAACTTGATTTGTATATAAAAAGATTTTTTTTTTAAATATTAGTTGCATGGAAATAATCATACAATCTCCCAAATTATCAAAAAATAATCATATAGTTTGTTCATATATTTAAATTATCATACAATCTAGTAGTGTATTTATTTATTTATTTTTATCATGGACTTTTTTTCTTAATTAGAGATAAACAGTTTACATCTCACTGCTAAAATAAGAGCAAAATATTTTTGTTAACGTTTAATTACAATATCAAGATAGAAAAAATAGAGATATTATAAAAAAAAGTGTTTGATTAAAAAAATATAAAAAACATTAAATAAATTCATTTTTGAATAATCTTAAATTTAATTTCCACATATCTAAAATAGGAAAGAGATGCTTATATTTTCTATCCTTATTAAGTTATTATTAAAAACAAATCTCGCTCAAATTAGACCATGGACCGGACTGGTAGTCCATCCCGATGGTAGTGGACTAAGATCCAAGCCCATATACAAAATCTCAATTCGTTATGAACCGGACTCTCATTCATCAAAATAATAAAAAACCTCGCCCAGCCCGTCTCCTGATATCATAGCCTTTTTAAAAGAAAAACCAAAATAGAGGGAAAAATAAATCAGAGACAGAAAAGGAAACAAATTTCCTTTTAATTTTCATCTCGGCGGCCTGCAATTCAAAAAACAAAAAAACAAAGAAAGAAAACGGAGCCGCCGCTGCCACCACCGCCACCGCCACCGCCACCACCAGCATCAGCAGAAGAAGTGGAGTGTCTGAGAGAAAGAGTGAGAGAGGGAGGGATCGAGAGGAATTAAAATGGCAGTCGACGCGAATTTCTCTTCATTTTTCGACAAATTAAAACTACTAGAAGATGATCCACTGATACTCCCTCCCAAAACCTGGGAATCAATCCCTTCCCAAAATGCCCCTACTTCTTCCTCCTATTTCCCTCCCCAGCCACCCCCACCACTCCACTACTCTCCCTCTCCTTCCCTCTCCGTAAGTATCAATTTATTTTTCTTGATATTTCTACTCAAATAATTAAAAATCTGTTTTTTTCTTTTATTTTATAGGAGGGAAGTTTGGTGAGGCTAGCATTGAACGCACTGCAGGGCTTAGAATCGGCTCTTATCAGTATTGAAAAGCTATCTGCTGTGTTCATATCCGACCCGGCCGATCGGACTTACCATACAATTCCCAATCTATGGAACCGGTCTACTAGCACACACGCATTGGGGAAGTTTCTGACCTCCATTGCTCGTTCCGGTTTCGTAATTTTTCTGCTCCGTAAATTTGTTGATTATTTTAACAGTTTTGATTTCGACGCACATTTGGACGCGGCCTCTTCTTTTAGTTTACTCAATCAAGCGTTTGGAGTTGCGGTAGGGAAGGTTTTAGAAGGGTATATGAGTGCACTTTGTACGTTAAATGCTTCGATAGATTTGAGGCGCTCGTCGAAGAGTAATGGTGTTGATCTTGAGAATTGTAGAGTGTCGTGCTTTACGAGCGTGGTGCATTCGGAAGTTACATTGTTGGAGGTGTATTTGCATACAAATGAATTGAGGACTCAGGTTGAAGTGCTTGGGAATGTGTGCAATGTTCAAAGTGTAGCTCTTTGTTTCTTGGACTCTTCTGTTGAAGAGTTGACTGCGAAAGCAAACTTGGAGTTTTGTAATTTCTATAGAGGAGGGGATCTTCTTACTTATTTGTATAGGCAACTACAGGTCAGGTTAATTAAAGTTTTTTAGTTTTCGCCTAATGGTATCATTTGCAAGTGATTGTTTACTCTGCAATGTAACTTATAAACTCTTTTGCTTGTGTTGAGAAATCTTGCGAAGGCTTAAACTTTCAACAATTTTAGTAAAAATATGTGGTTATTATGAATTATGTTTAAGTCATTGCTCAAATGCTATCATTGTTGCGTCATCTTTGTGAATGGAGTTGTTTTGGTGGTTACCTTGCTTTTAGCTGCTGAACCTTTGAAATTTTATTTTGTTGAAAATTCTTCCTGATTGCTTTCAGGTTCTGTTTTTTTTTTTTTCTTTGTTTCTTAAATTTTGAAAGCGTATTTTCATGTTTTTTGTGGTTTTGCTGAAACAATAGTTCTTACCAATACTTTTTTTAGGTTGCTGATCCTTCTCACAAGGCTCTGCTCAAGTTCCTGTTTATTCGCTCGTGTGAACCATATATTGGATTTATAAGATCGTGGATATATGAGGCTGAGATTAGTGACCCGTACAAGGAATTTATGGTAAAATATGCTGATAATCTATCTCCTCATCCACATTACAAAGGTGGCATCCCTATCGACTTTCTGTTAGCAAGTATTCAGGTAATGTCTCTCATCCAAACAAAAAGGTAGCAGGGGAATGCAGTTTAAATTAACATTCAAACATTGAATTCCAAGACTCTATCGAAGTGCTGTAAAAGTAATTTTATCTGATATATTGTGGAATCTGCTAGAAATCCAATGGATCTAGAGACATTAAAACCGAGCTGTTTCTGATTAAAAGAAATCAAAATCTAAAGTAAGATATCAATCCAATGATAAATTTGGAACAAGTTAGTTGGGAAAAGATTTAAAGATATATTTTGCGTTAGTATTTTGAGTTGATGTTGATTCTCATAATGTGAATTTTCTCATTGAGCAAGAAAGTCTTTATGGGTTCTCAATCGAATTCAGGTTGAAACCCAAACTTTTGATATGTTTTTTGCTCTGAATATTTTGTGTTAAAGTAGATTCTCATAATGTGGTTGGGTACTGTTTACTTCATGAGCAGGATAGGGTTGCTGTTCCTTGTTTTCTGAAGGACTTTGTTATTCCAATTGTCAGAGCTGGCCAGCAGCTTCAAGTGATAAAGAAATTGTTTGAATTATGTAATTATGTTGGCCCTGAAGACTATACTTGTGAGGATTTGCTTCCCAGTTGGAGGGGATATTTAAGCAATCATTTGTTTTCTGCATCTCCATTGACTTTCAGTAAAGGATATCTTGAAGCCATGGTAATTTCAAGGAGCAATTATTATGAAAACATGCTAGAGAAGATAAAAAATCTGTTGTCGAAGTTGGAATTTAGGCATCGACAGGTAATAGTTTTGTGACCAGTACTCAATTTATTTATTTTTGTTTGCATTCTGCTATCATTGATGGTAGAAGATTTAAATTCACTAGCTTGATACCCTTTCTCTTGCCTTAATATCTTGCTGTTTGCTATATAGTGAAAATGCCAGTTTGCTTGGCATTTGGGATGGGCTATTGGTATTGATGGTGGAGAAAGTAAAAAAAAAATCAAATTTGTTACTCTTAACTGGTAGAACCATGATCCATAATGTCAAGGCCTCTCACTTGGTTCCATTCCCTGCATAAAATAAATATATTCACTGGTATTTATATGCTTTGTAGCTTAATAGTTTTTCAGAGGGGAAAGATTCTGCCATGTTCAGTAGATGATTGCCATGCCTGCATTCTCTTATGGAGGCTCTTTTTGTTTCCTTGCTTTTATGTTAATCATTCAATAGGTGATTTATAAATTTCCATTTTTCAGGTTGTTCCACATGATACCATATCTATTGCCTTTGACAATGGTGAAGGGAGTTCAAAGAATGCAGTTTCACGCGTGTTTTTTGACAGGTTGATTTCCCACCAACATCTGTTAAATATGTGCAGTGTGTATACTTGTCTGTTATGTGCTTGAAACTCACTTAACAATGTCAGCATCTTGAGAGTGCTTGGAATGTGCTATGTCAATGTCACGAGAGAGGGGTGATACCCTGTAATTTGTATTGCGTCTTTTTCATCATTTATCATTCTTGCTTTATCAGTCATCTTTCTTTTCTAATTTTTTTTTATGCTCACTGATGTTTTGTGTTTGTGTGCCTCTAGGGCTGATGATAACACCAATTGTGATGACTCTAGCACAAGTGATGAGTTATATGTGTGGGGTACATCTGATTCATCTGAATGCTCATCTTTAAGTGGGTCTGAAGAGCAGGCTGAGGCTGAGCAGCTAATTGAGCAGGGTAATGGTTTGGTTGGAGATGAACAAAGATACTTATCTTCCTTGAGGTTTTTCATGAGTAGCCCATCTGATACTGCATTGCAAAAGCCTACTCAAAGTGAAATTTCACGAGACATCGAAATTGACTCAAGAAAAAATAATGAAGAAAACAATTTTGTTGGCCATTTCATGTGTGTTTATGATAAGAAAAGAAATTCGAGTCATGAGTTTCTGCCCACTGATTCAGAGGAGTCAAAATCACCATGCTTGTTGGATAATATTGATAGTGTAACTGGTAAGTTCGGGCAGATTGGCCTTTCAAAAAATTCTATTTACAATGACAAATGGCAAAGCTTTTATCCGTGGTCAGATCACTGCGACTCTGTCCAAGAAGCGAGTAAAACAAATATGGGAATTTTGAAAGCAGATCTACCATATTTTAGGCATATTACTTCTGCTAAAGATGTTTTAATAAAGAAAGCCTCAGGAGCTGATCAACTTAAAAACAGAAACTCTACTTCAAGTTTATTTGCATTACAGCCATGGAAGGTTAATTGCCACTCTGATTTTCTCAGTAGAAACCCAATGTTGAAAAAAAGCGCCTGCTTTCACCTTGTAACCACGCCCAGAGAGAAATTCAGCACAGCGTACGGACCATCATTACCTTGCTTTGACTTTTCAACTGTTGAAGACCCTTGTAAAGCATCTGTAGAAAAGTTCTCTTCCAGTTTCGGACATGAATTTGGGTCCCCGGTTCCGCTGCATATTACTGCTCCAGCTACCAGTGGTAAGAGTCATGATGAAGGGAAACAAGGCTTTGATGGAGAAGCTGTCTTGTTTGATAATGCCAGAGCATGTGTTAGTGACTCGTCAGTACACTTGAAAGAACAAGATAAAGAAGCTGTTGTCTCAACAAATGGTTGTGGTGGGACTAGTTGGCAGAGCCAGCTTAAGAGATTTAGTTACACTGAAAATGAAAGCGTTGGAGATCACAGGGAGAGTTTGTCATCCACATTCGAGATTCCACTTGATTTTGTCATCGACAAATGCTTGCTGCAGGAAATCTTGCTCCAGTATCCTTGTACAGTTATTTTCCCTTTATTCAGTTGTTAATATATATGAATGTGCGCTAGATGCAGTGCAAGGATTAATCTGATACATGTTTCAATATTTTTACCTTCCTCCCCTCCTTTTATGAGCCCTATACTCTTTCTTCACACGGCTTCCCAACAGATATTTCCTTCTCATCTTTCATCTGTCCTGTTTCTCAGCATTTCCTTCCCTACAGCATACTTAATCCTCTCTGATTTCATACTTTTACAGTTCCTTTTGGAGAACAATCAATTTTGAAAATCAAATTTCCCTTAATGATGCTAGATATAAATATGTCAGCAGGCTTGCTATTAAGCTGCTTGAAGAGGGTTTTGATTTGCATGGACATTTACAGGCGTTGCGGCGGTACTACTTCATGGAATCAGCAGACTGGGCAGATTTGTTCATCGTGTCCCTTTGGCATCATGTATTTCTGTCTGCTAATCACTTTTGATGTGTTACTATTATTGTAATTTGATTCAAACACCAGAGCTTCTGATCTGTTCCTCCCTTTTTACATGAAACAACAGAAGTGGTGTGTTGTGGAGGCTGAGCAGAGGGTGTTAGAAATTCAACGGTTCCTTGAGTTGTCAGTTAAGAGGTCATCGTGTGAACGAGACCCTAATAAGGATCGGTTGTTTGTCTACATAAAAGGGAATGACACAATGCCCCTTTCAGCATTTACAATTGGTAATTGTTTTCATCGCAGTTTAACTGCTAAGAGACTGACAAGTCATTTCAATTATGTATAGTTTTCAATATTTTTTTCTTTCTAACAAAGAAAACACGCACCTACTTTGCACCATATTTGTGTGCTACGGAAGACATTGGTACCAGTCTTAGTTCACCTTGAGTCTTAAATAGAATGTTCTGAATATGATTTAGGCTTACTACTATGAACTCGTTTTTTTATTATTATTTCAGCTTGTGCTAATATTGACTTTTTGAATGATGGCAGGAGTCCATTCCTTCAATTTTCTGGGTTTGGGTTACCGAGTGGATTGGCCAGTTAGCATTGTTTTGACTCCAAGTGGATTGAAAATATATGCTGAGATATTCAGTTTTCTGATACATGTGAAGCTCGCTGTTTTCTCTTTGACTGAAGTATGGCGCACAATGAAGGTATTAATACCCAGATAGTGTCTTAGTTTGTCTTGTAGATTAGCAGGATGCTTCATTTTCCTTTGCATGGACTTGTTGAGAGGTTTTGCATTGTGTTTGAAAGACAGGATGAATTTGGTACTTTGTGATCATTCTTAGTTGGACAGAACATGTCTAATAGTTGGCTGTCAACTGCAACAATACCTGTGGGTTTTTTCCCTAGTCTCAGACTGATCATATTGCATACACTGCTCTTGATTATTATAATTCAAACAATACCTGTGTTGTTGCAACTACTTCATGGATTGCTTAGAATTTTTTTTTTATGATCCAATGATAATTGAACTACTGGTTGCACCATATTTGTCTTCTCGTTGTTGCACTGTTCTTAGAATTTCTGAGTTGCACAACTGCTTGTCTGTATGGTCCCTTTATGTAGTTAATCCTATGTCTTTATGAAAGAGTGATGCAGCTTTAAACCATCACTTAAAACTCAAGTCTTCTATCCTTTTTTGGATGGAAGTAAAATAAGTGCATTAAATTAAATTTCAGAGATCACAGAAGAATGTAAGTGTTGAGAAGGTTGATAAAATCATCCATATAAGAATCAATTTGTAAATCACCTATGTTTTTGTTTTTGAATTATGGAAGCTAATGGAAGTGAGTTGGCATTGTTTTTAATTTTATAACATGTCACCTATGTTTTACAGGATATGATGCACATGGTTACCCGAAATCATCATTCTGCAACACAAGAACGCGAAATTTGCCATTTTAACATGTTGATAAAGATGAGGTACTCGGAACTCTTTCTTTCTTATGTAAATTTTGTGAAAATTTACTGTCATAAGGTTTGTCTTTACATAGTTGATAATGATAATAATATCATTGTCTTCAAGTATACATGTTTTTGTATTAATTATTGATTATCTAATGTTGATGATGAGAACTTGGAAAGTTTTTAGAGTACTTGGTATGTGAAGTTGCATGAAATGCCAAAATGTTGTATATTAGTCGAAACTTCTGCTGATTTAGCGTGGTTTTCTTAGAATGCTATTTTTATCTTTGAAGGTAGTTTTACATTAGACCTGAAGTTTTATACAAACAAGTATATTTACTTTTCTGTTCCATTACAGGCACCACGTCAATCATTTTATATCTGCATTGCAACAGTATGTGCAATCACAGTTATCTTATGTTTCATGGTGCAAGTTTCTACACTCCCTAAAGTATAAGGTTTGAACTTACTTTTTTTTTCTTTTTCCAGTCCATGATATGTTTCTTTGGCTTCACTAGTATGTGTATATATATATTATTCCCGCATACTTTACCTAGTAATTGAATATATGGTTTACTGCTGTGATTGTGGAAAACAATTTAGTGTTATTTCCAATTTGTAATTTTCCATTGGATTTTGAGGCATTATACTTTGGTTCTAACTATGTGCATTTCTCCTTTACTGTGATGTGGCATATCTGTAATATGAATTTAGGACAACTATTTAACTTATTCAATGTGGGAAATTTAAAATCAAAATGAAAAATCAGTTTTTCCTTGGAAAGGAGAAAGAAGGTTTTTGGAGGAGTTGGAAGAAAAACATTCCAGTTGTTGTGTCCTTGGATCTTGGAGATGGAGGATATGCTTGAAGATTGAACGTGTTTGGCAAGAACTTAATTTTTTCAATAAGGAAGCTGTGGAAAGTATTTACAACCTCGATTGAACATGTTCTAATACTATGCAAATTTGTGACATTATTACTGCTGTTATGAGAGACCATGGAAAGATAAAAAGCAGTTGATGGAGATTTTTAATGATAGAAGGAAATGAACCTATCCATATATTCTCTACTTTCTTATTTGACCCCTGTCTTGAACTTTGTTGTTATCTAGGTCAAAGACATGATGGATCTGGAGTCAGTGCACATGGCATATTTAACTGATTCACTACACATGTGAGTGGAGGCCTTTTTCTTGTTTGAAATTAGTGGTACTTTTTGAATATGTGGAAGAAAAAAAATTCAAATGACAAATTTCTGTATCCTGTACAGTTTGAAGTCTCAGTCATTTAATCATTTAACGTGCATGTACCAGCGCACTATGAATGAGAGATGGTTATAATCCATGAATGAGAGATGGTTATAATCCTTTCATAAAACATTTGCCTAGATATTCTTGTCAGTTTTTGAGATACATGTATAGCTGAACCCAGAGGGTCATACTACACTCAAATTGAGTTGTATCATTTTCAAATCATAGCAACACCACATTTTTGTTTTACAATGTCTTAGTGATAGTTTCTTTCTATAATATTTTAAAAAAAACTTTTCACCTTTTCTTTATGATGCAAATAACTATTTGTTAGGTTGGTGTTGGACTGGGAAATGTGTCAAATTTTATACCTGATTAACTCTTGATTGATAATGTTATTGCCCATGCCCCCCTGGATACCTTCTCTGTCATTAAATGCTATAAAAAAAGAGATTATCAGTTAACAGTGAGCTTGATCTTCGCAGATGTTTTCTCTCTAATGAAACACGGTCTGTAGCCATCATTATCGAAAGCATTTTGCAATGTGCCTTTGAGTTTCGGTCTTGTTTTACTAGTGGCATGTGGGATATGGGACTGGATCAAGGAGACTTGTGTAAACTTTCTAGAATCAATATATCCCAGGTAATTTTTAGACTGTATCTCCAATGTGTTGCCTTCAAAACTAAAAGCTGAATTTGCATGCATCGGTCAAACATTATTAAACTTGTGCTGATATGGATATAGTTCTTAAGAGTCAGGTCTGACAGCCTACCAAATATCAAATATTGAGACAACTAATGTGCTTTATTGACTAAATGTGCATATGATACTATTTGCTCATTTGTCTTGATATATGTGAGTCGTTGCTTCCTAATACGACTGTGACCTTCACCTACTGATAGCCTGCATATGTTTTGGCTCAAGAATATTACACTACATTACTGACAGTGGTTATGATGAATTAAGGCGTGTAGATATTACTGATGCTACTAGTATGAATTGACTTCTAGTTGTTGGACACTGATTGAGTTTGTTGTACACAAGATATACTCTGGAAGATTAACTCCAACTTGGAATACTTTCAAAAAGAAATATACTGTAAAACTAAGGATCATTATATTGAACTTGTGGATAGGATAATCCATCCTTTCACATATCCTTTCACATTTCAGTTTCGTATGGCAAGTAATTCATCTTAGTTTGAAATGGAGCTGTGATGGTTACATGTTAATGCACAAAGTCCTCTTATGTGCTTGAATTATGATTGCCTGTAATGTGCAGTTACAATACTAGTTTGCATTATCTTTCTAGTTTTACAGCTCTCTGAAATGTTCTGAGAACAATTACAGGCTGCATATAAGCTTCACTGATGCATCACTTCTGCAGGTGCTTGCCATAAAGCAAAAGTTCGACAAAAATCTGAAACAGTTGCATTTATGCTATCTCAAGTCTCCTAAGCATGGAGAGTTTGGGCTATCCCGTTTCTGGGGATATCTCAACTACAACAAGCACTACTCAGATGTTGGAAATGAAATGGACCTTTATGCCTTGTGAGCCTAAAGGTCTATGGCATGCCTATCAAGCTGAACATTGGGTTGCATACCAACGTGCAAAGAGACAATCCAACCGAGTTCCGCAACAGGATGGTGTCGCCAAATGCCAATCCCAGTTGCTGAGATCTTAAGGGTCCTCCTGTTGCTCACCTCACACTCGCTATTTCAGCTGTTGTCCATTCGAGGTGGGAGTTTCCTCTTCATTTAGGGTATGGTGCTGTGATGCCGAGTTTTTTCCTTGCTATAGGGTATAAAAATAGGGGTGATGCTGAGTTGTAAAATCAAGTTTTTTCCTTCATTCTTTAGCCATTCTGGGGGCATGTATTATACTTGCCAGGGCTATTAGCCTGTTGGTTTGTGCTAGGGAAAAGGAATTCTGTGTTTTTGTGGTCTCGTACAAAACCTGTATTTGTATGGTAGCATAGAAATTGCTGCACGTACACTCTCTATACAATGTAAATGTGTACAGCCTCATTGCCAAACTTATGTAACTAGAGAGTGCCCCGCACGATGCTTTAGGTATTATAATGTTTTATACTTTCAAAATATCTTGGCATATAAATAAATGATAAATTTATGTATAAATTTATTTTATTAAAAAAAGGTAACATGAATGTATTATACTATATACTAAAAGAGATTATGGTTCGGTTACTGTAGCATGTGAGACAAATTACTGTGGATTACAATAGTGTTGCTTAGTTTTTGGGTTGGGTCGAGTTGGTTTGTCTATTTACTGCTAATTTTTAGTTATTTTTTTTTGTTGAGATAATATTTTTTTCAAAAACTTTATTCTTAGATTTTAGTTTGTGTTTATGATCATTTGAAAGAAAATATTTCCTTTTTTTTTCTTTTGGTTTTTTTTATTAGTTTTTTTATTTTCATGTCAAATAATTTTTTTTTTGTTGTTTTGTTAAAGTTTCTGGTTTTTTTATTCTTTTATTGAATTTATTTTTCCATTATTCACGCAATAATAATAATAATAATAATAATAATAATAATAATAATAATAATAATTTTAGTTTTTTTTCTTGCTTCCTCTTTTATTAATATTTTCGAGTTTTTTTTCTCCTCGAAATAATTTAATAATTTTTATTGTTTTAGCAATAATAAGAATGATATTTTTAGATGTTAAGCCTTTGATGTTGATGTTGTTATTGTTATAATAGGGTGTGTTGATGTGTTTTATTATATCAAACCTTGTATGTATAAATGTTATATTTTATTTTTGAACTAGCAAAATCTATTAATTGTTTCAATCTCAACAATCATAAAAAATATATGTTCGGCCTGCAATGTAGTGCGGGTAATTAACTAGTAAATAAATAAAAAAGAAGGAAAAGAAAATTTGATTTTGAGCTGTGGAGTTTCATTGCACCGTCGGCATTTCATTGCCTGTTTGGCTAAGCGGTGGAAACGCCGTTAAGCCAAATTTTGATATTTTTTTTTTGCATTTTAAATAAATATGGTTTGGTGTTCTTAGATCATTTTGATGTGCTAATATCAAAAATGATTTTAAAAAAATAAAAAAACATAATTTTGATGTATTTCGGCACGAAAAACATTTTTAAAAGCAACCGCAACCACACTCTCAAACACCCTCTTATGGAGGAGAGCCGCCCCCTCGCATCATGACGGCTACTGCTCGATGGGGTGTTCTGACTTCTCCGTTTGACATCAAGATTCCAAATATTAAACAACAATCGAGGAAAAACAATGGATAAATTTGGCCTCCCACAACCGTTCAATTCTTTTAATGGAAGACGACTTCTTTTACGAGGCTATGGAGGCCTTGCCTTGTCACAGTCATCCACTTCTTTCGTCCACCCATTAACTATTACCTAAAGAGCTAAAAGAGCTCGGAATTGCACTGTTCATACAGACTGAAAATACTGTGGACTCGCAATTTGTCTCCCTGCTTCGCGCGAGTTTGTGCTCTTTTTTTTTTTTTTTTTTTTTTTACGCAGGTCTTATTTTTGTATTTTATTTGGTGGAGATAGACAATTGGGTGGCTGTGGCCGAGAGGTTCCCTGCGCGCTGGAAAATGCAGCGCGCAGGGGTTCGAATCCTTGGACAAGCAGCTTTGATTTTGTTTTTTTTTCCCTCCGTTTTTGTTCTCTGGGAAGCAACTGTCTGCAAAAGTTGCTTTCCTTTTTTTTTTTCTATTATTTTTATTATTATTTGTTTTTAAGCTGCCATTTTTTTCTTTGAAGTCGCTTTTCTTTCTTTTTTAATGGTTTTTTTTTTTTGGACTAGATTCTATAACAAAATTTGTTTTAGCTTTTAGGTAATTTGTTTTGAACCTGTTCCTTCGTGATTAGTGCATTTAATTATCGGTACTCTTCATTTTATTAATCTGACGAACTTACTTCCAGAGAATATGATATTTTTTTGTTAAAAAAACGGTTTTTTTTTTTTTTACAGATCTGATTTGCTTTTTTTTTTTGTTTTAATTTTTTTTTTTAAATGTTTTTTTGTTAAAAAAAGATTTTTTTTTCATAACTGGTTGTTAATTTTTTTTTTAACAAAAAACAAGATTTTTTTTTATAATTGAAGTGTTTATGGTGAATTACGTGCACCACGACTAATCTCCAGATCCACTTTTTTTTATATAATTTTTTTCCTGTTTTGTTTTGCCGCTTATATATTTTTTTCCTTGATCGAGGTGTCCGGGTCAGCTTACGCGCACCACAATTGTTTCTTTCCAAGTATATTTTTTTTCCTTGCCAACTGAGCGCGCCGCGAATAATCCCTGGGCTCATTTTTTTGTAATATTTTTTTCTATTTGTTTTTCCTGCTTATACATTTTTTTATATATAATCAGGGTGTCCGGATCAGCTTACACGCACCATCATTATTATTATTATTTTATAGAATACCTAAAAGAGATCACAATTCCAAAAAATGATAAATATATATATTTTAAGGTGTTGATATTGGTATTACAGAAGAGCTAAAAATTCACGCACACCCAGATCCACTGTGGACTGGGGTGCGTGATCTGCTACTTCTTATCTTAAATTCCACATTGCGTGCACGCCTATATTTTAAGAGATCAAAGTTGCAGTAAGGAATTAGACAAAAAGAGAGGAAAGAGAGGCCACCTTTTAAAAAATCAAACGTGAAGTGAAAAGAGAGGCCATTACAAGGCATTTAATTTAATATAAGGGTCCACCATTGGATGGTCAATATTAGAATGGGACGAGAAAGGAGCAAAAAAGAGTGGATTATTAGTTGCCATCCAAAGAGAGTCAGAGAGAAATGTTACTTAAAAAATCAAAAGTGCACGTATATCAAAAAATTAAAACAAAAGGCTTATGTACTGCGGCTTCACTCTGCCCGATTTAAAAAATAAACAGAGAGTCCATCCTGTGTCTGTGCGAATTGCATTCACAAATAAAGCTAAACCTCCCTCAGTCTAGCTGAGTGTGCCTTCCATCACCGTTTATCTTGACTTGGGATGCGGAATGCCGATTAAAGAAAAGCTATTGTTCAGTTTAGTTGCCTAATATCCATCAATCAATTAAAGAAAAAATTGATGTAAGAATACGGTTTATAATAGCTAAAACAAAACGAAGAAAGGAACAGTAGAAATCACTGTGCACACACTCACATAACACTGTGGACGCGAGCTTTTTCATCCGTGTGTCGCGCGAGTTCGTCCACCCTATTTTTTTTGTTTTTTCCGCTTATGAACAGTGTTTTACCGATTTCGTCCCTGGTAATAAGACAAAAACACGGTTTACGCTGGGGAGCACGGGCGTAATTGGCCACGTACGGACCGGTCCGGTTCGGTCCGGTCCGCCTGACTCTTTTTTTTTTAATATTTTTGAAAATGTGTAATGACGTTCGTAGCCCCCGAAACGACAAAATCAATGAATTCGGATGAGGGGTGGTTTAGTAATTGCCCATGACGTTACTGTGCGCTTGCGTCAGCGCTGTCAGCGGACCGTACGGGCGCGTCGGCGCGTTTTGTGCCCCCGGTTGATTCAGGCGGCGCGTGCAGCTTCATACGGCGGTGAAAAATTTTCCTCCGCCACTTAATTCGATTTGCAACTCTTCTCTGAATCTCATGGAGTGGCGCGTGTGGTGTAAATATGGACGTGTAGGCTCAAATAGCCGGTTGAACGTTTATGTCCTCTTTTCTCTCTCCTCAGCGCCGGAAATCAATTTCAGTCCCCCGAGTTATTGTGCATGCATTGCAGTCCCTTGGTTTTGTTTGATTTCTGTAATCCAAGTTTCGAATTCTTTCAATTTCGTCCTTGCATTCAAATTGATATATATGCAATTTTCATTTCAGTCCTTCTTCTTTTAAATTTTCGGTTTCCTATTAGATCCCTTAATTTGTTTAGTGCAACAGGTTATATTGTTTTCAATTTTGTCCCTCATTTCAAATAATTAATAATAATAATAATAATAACAACAACAATTATTTCAATAATAATAATAATAACAATAATATCAATAATAATAACAATAATAATAATCATAACAATAATAATATCAATAATAATAATAATAATAACAATAATAATAATAACAATAATAACAATAATAATAACAATAATAATAATAACAATAATAATACCAATAATAATAATAATAATAATAATAATAACAATAATAATAATAACAATAATAACAATAATAATAACAATAATAATAATAACAATAATAATACCAATAATAATAATAATAAGAATAATAATAATGATAATAATAATAATAATAATAATAATAATAATAATAATAATAATAATAACAATAATGATAAAAACAATAATAATAATAACAATTATTTTTGTTACTAATTCTTTTGTGAATATTTTTTTTGCTCTTCATAATTTAAT
>CM018580.1:11677500-11696614 GCA_009078335.1 Salix brachista
CGTCTCTAAAGGTCCTGCACTCAACCCCTTTTAATTTTTTATGTTTACATTAGGTTGTTGGAATATTAGGGGCATTAATAGCCTCCAAAAGCAGAAAATTCACACTCAAAAGAGAAGCAGAGATAGGGCTTGAAAGCGTATTATTTGGTTTAATTGAGGGTTATAAAGTACTATCAAAGGAGTAGATGTAAATTAATTCACACCTCTGTTTGCAACAAAGGGATAGAGGGGGGAAGAGATCCCGTGTGGTATGATGTTCAGTGCCTCCACAGCTCAAATCAATGGATTACTTTGAGGATAATCTCGGTCAATAAGCTATTGGATATGACCATCAGTTTCATCTATGGTTCTAATATTCCTTCAGCTAGGCAAGAGGTTTGGGATTATGTTAGAAGGTACTATGGTGAGTTCCAAGCGAGATCTTGGATCCTGATGGGTGATTTTAATGCCACGATGAAGGTCACGGACAGTGCTGGGGGAGATAAGCATTGGAGCCGAAGCAAAGAGGAATTTGGGCAGTGCTTAAATCAAGCTGAGTTGCATTCCGTGCCTTACAAGGGAATAAAATACACTTGGCATAATGGCCAAGAAATGGATAACATGATCTTAAAAAAGCTTGATTGGGTCATAGGTAATGTGACCTTCGCAGAGAAGTGGACTGAGGCTTTTGCTCAATTTTTGCCGAGGAGTGCATCTGATCATAGCTCAATGCTCTTGCATCTTAATCAAGGCCAATTCCAGCCTAGGCCCCGTTTCAGGTTTCTTATAAGGTAAGAGTTTTTTTTTCCTCATATACGAAATATTTCCTACCTTTCCAGTCTTTTAAGGTTCTATCTAATCGACTTTGGTTAAGAATAGCCTTCGGTCTTGGCATAAATATAATCGCAGTCATATTACAAGAAGAGTGGCAGAGGCTAAGAATTCTTGGGACCGTGCTCAGGAGAAGCTGGATCGCAATCCCATGTCAGTTGCTTTTCAATTAGCCGAGAAGAAATTAGCCAAAGACTATCAGATTTTGTGCAAAGATGAGGAGTCATTCTACAAGCAATTCTTCCACAAAACAGTCATGCACAGAAAGCTCAGGAATCGTATTATCAGCTTGACCGATGATGAAGGGAATGAAATCCTTGGAAAGAAAGAGATGGGTGAGTTAGCAGCTGAGCATTTCAAAGGGCTGTTGAATGGCAGGTATGACACGGGAAGCACAGATAGGATTTTTCCTCCCCCTATCAGTAGCGATTTGCAAAGGGAAATTTCGGGGCCAATCACGGATGCAGAAATTAAAGCAGCTCTTTTTTCCATTCCTGATAATAAAGCCCCGGGGCCAGATGGGTTCTCAGCAATTTTTTTCAAAGAATGCTGGGCAATAGTGGGAGGTGACTTCAAGGCTGCCATTCATTACTTTTTTCATTCCAGTACAATGCCGAGGTGCATTAATGCTACTACAATTGCCCTCATCCCTAAAGTGGAAAACCCGAGCTCTTTGCATGATTATCGTCCGATATCCTGCTGCAATGTTATCTACAAGACCATTGCTAAAGTTTTAGTGGGGCGTCTCAAAAAAGCTCTTGAGCTCACAATTGGTCCGGCGCAAACGGCTTTTATTCCGGGTCGGCACATTGCTGATGCAATTATGCTCTCGCAAGAGTTGATGCATAATTACCACTTGACGAAGGGCCCCCCTCGTTGTGCGTTGAAAATTGACTTGCGGAAGGCTTTCGACTCCATCAGATGGGATCATATTAAGGAAGGCCTGTTGAAGATTGGAATTCCTTCGGTCCTAATTACATGGATCATGGAATGTGTCTCCACCCCCCATTTCTCTGTTAGTGTCAATGGAGACTTGCATGGATGGTTCTCGGCTTCGAGGGGGGTCAGGCAAGGGGACCCCCTATCGCCTTATCTTTTTGTCCTCGCTATGGAGGGTCTAAATGGTCAGCTGCAGAAGGCTGCCTTGAATCCGGATTTTGGTCACCACTGGCGATGCAAAGCCTCTAATATCACGCATCTTTGTTTTGCAGATGACTTGATTGTTTTTTGTCGTGCAGATGAGGTCTCAGTCAGGCTAACCAGTCAAGCCATCCAAAGCTTTATGCATCAATCTGGGCTGCAGATTAATCGTGATAAGAGTTCCTTATTCTTGTCAGGTGTTTGTCCCGATGTGCAGCAAAGTATTCAAAGTCTTCTTGGGTTCCAAGTGAAATCCCCTCCGGTTCATTATTTGGGTGTCCCTCTGATTACCAAAAGATTAACCAGTTCAGATTGCAACCTTCTAGTGGAAAAAATTACGACAAGAATCAAGCTTTGGACTTCTGCTTCTCTCAGCTATGCAGGGAGGTTGCAACTCCTTAAGTCTACCATCTTTTCCATGCAGGTTTATTGGCTGAGCATCTTCGTCATTCATGTTTCGGTCACGCAGAAATTAGAGAAAATCATGGCCCGGTTCTTATGGAGGGGTCCAGCTTTGGGAATGCATGGTGCAAAAGTGTGTTGGGATAGCATTTGTTACCCTTTTAAGGAGGGTGGGCTCGGCATCAAGAGAATTAAGGATTGGAACAGTGCTGCTATGGCTAAGCATCTTTGGCGTTTACTGTCCTATCCCAATTCTATTTGGTCTTCGTGGATCCAAAAAACTCTTCTTAGGGGCAAGAACATTTGGCAAATTCGTTGCCCTTCTCAAGCTTCTTGGTCTTGGCGCAAAATCCTTGAGTGCAGGAGTTGGTGTGAGGGCCTTTTCATTACTAAAATTGGGAATGGAGAGGGCACTTCTTTGTGGTTTGACTTTTGGTTGCCAGATGGGGGAAGGATTTATGATAGATTTGCTCCAAGAACAATGGCTTTGTCGGGAATTAATTGGAATGCGGCAGTAGCTTCGATTATAAGGGGTGGGGACTGGCACTTTTCAAATATGCCTCCGGAGATTTCTCAGGTCTTGAATAACATTACATTCAAGCCTAAAATTCATGAGAATGACAGCATAGTTTGGAAGGGCCATGCCTCGGGTAAATTCTCAGTGGATTCAGCTTGGAATTTGGTGAGGAAAAAGAAGCCTCTAAATCCTCTTCACGGTCTCATTTGGTACACTGGGAATGTCCCTAGATATGCAATGAATCTTTGGCTAGCTTCATTGGGCAGATTGTCCACTATGGACAGGCCCCACATGGCCAAGGTGGCAGATACCAATCAGTGTTCCTTATGTGGAGTGGCTTTAGAATCTCATTCGCATCTCTTCTTTCAGTGTAGTTACTCAGCAAGAGTGTGGAAAACTATTACTGGGCACACTACAATGTATTGGCCGAACCTGCATTGGGAGCATTTATTGAATTGGGCTGCGATTCAATTTAGCAAAAGGAAGGGTTTCACTAGCATCTTAATGAGGCACTCGGTTGCCATAGCTGTGTATTTCATTTGGACGGAGCGCAACTGTCGAGTGTTTCAAGGAGATCAAAAGCCAGCTTCGGTTCTTGCTCATGAGGCAATCATGCAGCTTCGTCTCCTCTTAATGAACTACAAGGGAGCTATTCCTGAAGCTTTCCGTTTGAAATGGAATATTTAATTCTTCTTCAGTTGGGCTGCGTGAGGTTTGGAAGCTGTGTAGGGCTTTGGAGCTCAAGGGCTGCACCTTGGTCCTTCTTTTGCGTTAAGGGCCGGTCTGATGTTCAGGAGGGCTGAATTTGGGGAGCTTGTTGTGGGGCTGTGATCTTCAAGCCCAGCTTGTGTTTCGGTGGCCTAGTGGGCTTTGGGCTTCTCTCGGGCAGGAGGGCTCTTCGCGGGCTGGTGCAGCAGTCGTGGGCCGCGGGCTGGAGGCTTCTTCTCGGGCTGCCTCTTAGCCAGTAGAGGTGGGCCGCGCGCTCTCATGCGTTCTGCCTCGTGGTCCTCCCTTCTCAAGGCCAGCGCTGCTTTTTGATGGTCCCTTCGGGCTGGAGCTGTTTGTTTTGGCGTCCTTCGAGATGGGCTATTGCCAGCACCTTCTTTTCAGTTTTTTGGGCCCTTTGTTCTGGGCTGGCTTTTCTTTTAGGCCTTTAGGCCTTGTGCTTTCTTTTAGCCTTTTCGGCCTTGTGTTTTCTTTCTTCTTTGCTTAGCCTTTTTGGCCTTTATGTTTTTTCCTTTGCTTAGCGGTTGCCGCTCCCTGCTTTTAGCCCGAATTATGGGTTAAGCCTGCAGGCCCTCTGTAATTTTTCCCTTTTCTTAATCCATTTGAACTTGTTCAAAAAAAGTTTAGGGTTTAGGGTTTAGGGTTTAGGGTTTAGGGTTTAGGGTTTAGGGTTTAGGGTTTAGGGTTTAGGGTTTAGGGTTTAGGGTTTAGGGTTTAGGGTTTAGGGTTTAGGGTTTAGGGTTTAGGGTTTAGGGTTTAGGGTTTAGGGTTTAGGGTTTAGGGTTTAGGGTTTAGGGTTTAGGGTTTAGGGTTTAGGGTTTAGGGTTTAGGGTTTAGGGTTTAGGGTTTAGGGTTTAGGGTTTAGGGTTTAGGGTTTAGGGTTTAGGGTTTAGGGTTTAGGGTTTAGGGTTTAGGGTTTAGGGTTTAGGGTTTAGGGTTTAGGGTTTAGGGTTTAGGTTTGGGTTTAGGGTTTGGGTTTAGGGTTTGGGTTTAGGGTTTAGGGTTTAGGGTTTAGGGTTTAGGGTTTAGGGTTTTAGGGTTTAGGGTTTAGGGTTTAGGGTTTAGGGTTTAGGGTTTAGGGTTTAGGGTTTAGGGTTTAGGGTTTAGGGTTTAGGGTTTAGGGTTTAGGGTTTAGGGTTTAGGGTTTAGGGTTTAGGGTTTAGGGTTTAGGGTTTAGGGTTTAGGGTTTAGGGTTTAGGGTTTAGGGTTTAGGGTTTAGGGTTTAGGGTTTAGGGTTTAGGGTTTAGGGTTTAGGGTTTAGGGTTTAGGGTTTAGGGTTTAGGGTTTAGGGTTTAGGGTTTAGGGTTTAGGGTTTAGGGTTTAGGGTTTAGGGTTTAGGGTTTAGGGTTTAGGGTTTAGGGTTTAGGGTTTAGGGTTTAGGGTTTAGGGTTTAGGGTTTAGGGTTTAGGGTTTAGGGTTTAGGGTTTAGGGTTTAGGGTTTAGGGTTTAGGGTTTAGGGTTTAGGGTTTAGGGTTTAGGGTTTAGGGTTTAGGGTTTAGGGTTTAGGGTTTAGGGTTTAGGGTTTAGGGTTTAGGGTTTAGGGTTTAGGGTTTAGGGTTTAGGGTTTAGGGTTTAGGGTTTAGGGTTTAGGGTTTAGGGTTTAGGGTTTAGGGTTTAGGGTTTAGGGTTTAGGGTTTAGGGTTTAGGGTTTAGGGTTTAGGGTTTAGGGTTTAGGGTTTAGGGTTTAGGGTTTAGGGTTTAGGGTTTAGGGTTTAGGGTTTAGGGTTTAGGGTTTAGGGTTTAGGGTTTAGGGTTTAGGGTTTAGGGTTTAGGGTTTAGGGTTTAGGGTTTAGGGTTTAGGGTTTAGGGTTTAGGGTTTAGGGTTTAGGGTTTAGGGTTTAGGGTTTAGGGTTTAGGGTTTAGGGTTTAGGGTTTAGGGTTTAGGGTTTAGGGTTTAGGGTTTAGGGTTTAGGGTTTAGGGTTTAGGGTTTAGGGTTTAGGGTTTAGGGTTTAGGGTTTAGGGTTTAGGGTTTAGGGTTTAGGGTTTAGGGTTTAGGGTTTAGGGTTTAGGGTTTAGGGTTTAGGGTTTAGGGTTTAGGGTTTAGGGTTTAGGGTTTAGGGTTTAGGGTTTAGGGTTTAGGGTTTAGGGTTTAGGGTTTAGGGTTTAGGGTTTAGGGTTTAGGGTTTAGGGTTTAGGGTTTAGGGTTTAGGGTTTAGGGTTTAGGGTTTAGGGTTTAGGGTTTAGGGTTTAGGGTTTAGGGTTTAGGGTTTAGGGTTTAGGGTTTAGGGTTTAGGGTTTAGGGTTTAGGGTTTAGGGTTTAGGGTTTAGGGTTTAGGGTTTAGGGTTTAGGGTTTAGGGTTTAGGGTTTAGGGTTTAGGGTTTAGGGTTTAGGGTTTAGGGTTTAGGGTTTAGGGTTTAGGGTTTAGGGTTTAGGGTTTAGGGTTTAGGGTTTAGGGTTTAGGGTTTAGGGTTTAGGGTTTAGGGTTTAGGGTTTAGGGTTTAGGGTTTAGGGTTTAGGGTTTAGGGTTTAGGGTTTAGGGTTTAGGGTTTAGGGTTTAGGGTTTAGGGTTTAGGGTTTAGGGTTTAGGGTTTAGGGTTTAGGGTTTAGGGTTTAGGGTTTAGGGTTTAGGGTTTAGGGTTTAGGGTTTAGGGTTTAGGGTTTAGGGTTTAGGGTTTAGGGTTTAGGGTTTAGGGTTTAGGGTTTAGGGTTTAGGGTTTAGGGTTTAGGGTTTAGGGTTTAGGGTTTAGGGTTTAGGGTTTAGGGTTTAGGGTTTAGGGTTTAGGGTTTAGGGTTTAGGGTTTAGGGTTTAGGGTTTAGGGTTTAGGGTTTAGGGTTTAGGGTTTAGGGTTTAGGGTTTAGGGTTTAGGGTTTAGGGTTTAGGGTTTAGGGTTTAGGGTTTAGGGTTTAGGGTTTAGGGTTTAGGGTTTAGGGTTTAGGGTTTAGGGTTTAGGGTTTAGGGTTTAGGGTTTAGGGTTTAGGGTTTAGGGTTTAGGGTTTAGGGTTTAGGGTTTAGGGTTTAGGGTTTAGGGTTTAGGGTTTAGGGTTTAGGGTTTAGGGTTTAGGGTTTAGGGTTTAGGGTTTAGGGTTTAGGGTTTAGGGTTTAGGGTTTAGGGTTTAGGGTTTAGGGTTTAGGGTTTAGGGTTTAGGGTTTAGGGTTTAGGGTTTAGGGTTTAGGGTTTAGGGTTTAGGGTTTAGGGTTTAGGGTTTAGGGTTTAGGGTTTAGGGTTTAGGGTTTAGGGTTTAGGGTTTAGGGTTTAGGGTTTAGGGTTTAGGGTTTAGGGTTTAGGGTTTAGGGTTTAGGGTTTAGGGTTTAGGGTTTAGGGTTTAGGGTTTAGGGTTTAGGGTTTAGGGTTTAGGGTTTAGGGTTTAGGGTTTAGGGTTTAGGGTTTAGGGTTTAGGGTTTAGGGTTTAGGGTTTAGGGTTTAGGGTTTAGGGTTTAGGGTTTAGGGTTTAGGGTTTAGGGTTTAGGGTTTAGGGTTTAGGGTTTAGGGTTTAGGGTTTAGGGTTTAGGGTTTAGGGTTTAGGGTTTAGGGTTTAGGGTTTAGGGTTTAGGGTTTAGGGTTTAGGGTTTAGGGTTTAGGGTTTAGGGTTTAGGGTTTAGGGTTTAGGGTTTAGGGTTTAGGGTTTAGGGTTTAGGGTTTAGGGTTTAGGGTTTAGGGTTTAGGGTTTAGGGTTTAGGGTTTAGGGTTTAGGGTTTAGGGTTTAGGGTTTAGGGTTTAGGGTTTAGGGTTTAGGGTTTAGGGTTTAGGGTTTAGGGTTTAGGGTTTAGGGTTTAGGGTTTAGGGTTTAGGGTTTAGGGTTTAGGGTTTAGGGTTTAGGGTTTAGGGTTTAGGGTTTAGGGTTTAGGGTTTAGGGTTTAGGGTTTAGGGTTTAGGGTTTAGGGTTTAGGGTTTAGGGTTTAGGGTTTAGGGTTTAGGGTTTAGGGTTTAGGGTTTAGGGTTTAGGGTTTAGGGTTTAGGGTTTAGGGTTTAGGGTTTAGGGTTTAGGGTTTAGGGTTTAGGGTTTAGGGTTTAGGGTTTAGGGTTTAGGGTTTAGGGTTTAGGGTTTAGGGTTTAGGGTTTAGGGTTTAGGGTTTAGGGTTTAGGGTTTAGGGTTTAGGGTTTAGGGTTTAGGGTTTAGGGTTTAGGGTTTAGGGTTTAGGGTTTAGGGTTTAGGGTTTAGGGTTTAGGGTTTAGGGTTTAGGGTTTAGGGTTTAGGGTTTAGGGTTTAGGGTTTAGGGTTTAGGGTTTAGGGTTTAGGGTTTAGGGTTTAGGGTTTAGGGTTTAGGGTTTAGGGTTTAGGGTTTAGGGTTTAGGGTTTAGGGTTTAGGGTTTAGGGTTTAGGGTTTAGGGTTTAGGGTTTAGGGTTTAGGGTTTAGGGTTTAGGGTTTAGGGTTTAGGGTTTAGGGTTTAGGGTTTAGGGTTTAGGGTTTAGGGTTTAGGGTTTAGGGTTTAGGGTTTAGGGTTTAGGGTTTAGGGTTTAGGGTTTAGGGTTTAGGGTTTAGGGTTTAGGGTTTAGGGTTTAGGGTTTAGGGTTTAGGGTTTAGGGTTTAGGGTTTAGGGTTTAGGGTTTAGGGTTTAGGGTTTAGGGTTTAGGGTTTAGGGTTTAGGGTTTAGGGTTTAGGGTTTAGGGTTTAGGGTTTAGGGTTTAGGGTTTAGGGTTTAGGGTTTAGGGTTTAGGGTTTAGGGTTTAGGGTTTAGGGTTTAGGGTTTAGGGTTTAGGGTTTAGGGTTTAGGGTTTAGGGTTTAGGGTTTAGGGTTTAGGGTTTAGGGTTTAGGGTTTAGGGTTTAGGGTTTAGGGTTTAGGGTTTAGGGTTTAGGGTTTAGGGTTTAGGGTTTAGGGTTTAGGGTTTAGGGTTTAGGGTTTAGGGTTTAGGGTTTAGGGTTTAGGGTTTAGGGTTTAGGGTTTAGGGTTTAGGGTTTAGGGTTTAGGGTTTAGGGTTTAGGGTTTAGGGTTTAGGGTTTAGGGTTTAGGGTTTAGGGTTTAGGGTTTAGGGTTTAGGGTTTAGGGTTTAGGGTTTAGGGTTTAGGGTTTAGGGTTTAGGGTTTAGGGTTTAGGGTTTAGGGTTTAGGGTTTAGGGTTTAGGGTTTAGGGTTTAGGGTTTAGGGTTTAGGGTTTAGGGTTTAGGGTTTAGGGTTTAGGGTTTAGGGTTTAGGGTTTAGGGTTTAGGGTTTAGGGTTTAGGGTTTAGGGTTTAGGGTTTAGGGTTTAGGGTTTAGGGTTTAGGGTTTAGGGTTTAGGGTTTAGGGTTTAGGGTTTAGGGTTTAGGGTTTAGGGTTTAGGGTTTAGGGTTTAGGGTTTAGGGTTTAGGGTTTAGGGTTTAGGGTTTAGGGTTTAGGGTTTAGGGTTTAGGGTTTAGGGTTTAGGGTTTAGGGTTTAGGGTTTAGGGTTTAGGGTTTAGGGTTTAGGGTTTAGGGTTTAGGGTTTAGGGTTTAGGGTTTAGGGTTTAGGGTTTAGGGTTTAGGGTTTAGGGTTTAGGGTTTAGGGTTTAGGGTTTAGGGTTTAGGGTTTAGGGTTTAGGGTTTAGGGTTTAGGGTTTAGGGTTTAGGGTTTAGGGTTTAGGGTTTAGGGTTTAGGGTTTAGGGTTTAGGGTTTAGGGTTTAGGGTTTAGGGTTTAGGGTTTAGGGTTTAGGGTTTAGGGTTTAGGGTTTAGGGTTTAGGGTTTAGGGTTTAGGGTTTAGGGTTTAGGGTTTAGGGTTTAGGGTTTAGGGTTTAGGGTTTAGGGTTTAGGGTTTAGGGTTTAGGGTTTAGGGTTTAGGGTTTAGGGTTTAGGGTTTAGGGTTTAGGGTTTAGGGTTTAGGGTTTAGGGTTTAGGGTTTAGGGTTTAGGGTTTAGGGTTTAGGGTTTAGGGTTTAGGGTTTAGGGTTTAGGGTTTAGGGTTTAGGGTTTAGGGTTTAGGGTTTAGGGTTTAGGGTTTAGGGTTTAGGGTTTAGGGTTTAGGGTTTAGGGTTTAGGGTTTAGGGTTTAGGGTTTAGGGTTTAGGGTTTAGGGTTTAGGGTTTAGGGTTTAGGGTTTAGGGTTTAGGGTTTAGGGTTTAGGGTTTAGGGTTTAGGGTTTAGGGTTTAGGGTTTAGGGTTTAGGGTTTAGGGTTTAGGGTTTAGGGTTTAGGGTTTAGGGTTTAGGGTTTAGGGTTTAGGGTTTAGGGTTTAGGGTTTAGGGTTTAGGGTTTAGGGTTTAGGGTTTAGGGTTTAGGGTTTAGGGTTTAGGGTTTAGGGTTTAGGGTTTAGGGTTTAGGGTTTAGGGTTTAGGGTTTAGGGTTTAGGGTTTAGGGTTTAGGGTTTAGGGTTTAGGGTTTAGGGTTTAGGGTTTAGGGTTTAGGGTTTAGGGTTTAGGGTTTAGGGTTTAGGGTTTAGGGTTTAGGGTTTAGGGTTTAGGGTTTAGGGTTTAGGGTTTAGGGTTTAGGGTTTAGGGTTTAGGGTTTAGGGTTTAGGGTTTAGGGTTTAGGGTTTAGGGTTTAGGGTTTAGGGTTTAGGGTTTAGGGTTTAGGGTTTAGGGTTTAGGGTTTAGGGTTTAGGGTTTAGGGTTTAGGGTTTAGGGTTTAGGGTTTAGGGTTTAGGGTTTAGGGTTTAGGGTTTAGGGTTTAGGGTTTAGGGTTTAGGGTTTAGGGTTTAGGGTTTAGGGTTTAGGGTTTAGGGTTTAGGGTTTAGGGTTTAGGGTTTAGGGTTTAGGGTTTAGGGTTTAGGGTTTAGGGTTTAGGGTTTAGGGTTTAGGGTTTAGGGTTTAGGGTTTAGGGTTTAGGGTTTAGGGTTTAGGGTTTAGGGTTTAGGGTTTAGGGTTTAGGGTTTAGGGTTTAGGGTTTAGGGTTTAGGGTTTAGGGTTTAGGGTTTAGGGTTTAGGGTTTAGGGTTTAGGGTTTAGGGTTTAGGGTTTAGGGTTTAGGGTTTAGGGTTTAGGGTTTAGGGTTTAGGGTTTAGGGTTTAGGGTTTAGGGTTTAGGGTTTAGGGTTTAGGGTTTAGGGTTTAGGGTTTAGGGTTTAGGGTTTAGGGTTTAGGGTTTAGGGTTTAGGGTTTAGGGTTTAGGGTTTAGGGTTTAGGGTTTAGGGTTTAGGGTTTAGGGTTTAGGGTTTAGGGTTTAGGGTTTAGGGTTTAGGGTTTAGGGTTTAGGGTTTAGGGTTTAGGGTTTAGGGTTTAGGGTTTAGGGTTTAGGGTTTAGGGTTTAGGGTTTAGGGTTTAGGGTTTAGGGTTTAGGGTTTAGGGTTTAGGGTTTAGGGTTTAGGGTTTAGGGTTTAGGGTTTAGGGTTTAGGGTTTAGGGTTTAGGGTTTAGGGTTTAGGGTTTAGGGTTTAGGGTTTAGGGTTTAGGGTTTAGGGTTTAGGGTTTAGGGTTTAGGGTTTAGGGTTTAGGGTTTAGGGTTTAGGGTTTAGGGTTTAGGGTTTAGGGTTTAGGGTTTAGGGTTTAGGGTTTAGGGTTTAGGGTTTAGGGTTTAGGGTTTAGGGTTTAGGGTTTAGGGTTTAGGGTTTAGGGTTTAGGGTTTAGGGTTTAGGGTTTAGGGTTTAGGGTTTAGGGTTTAGGGTTTAGGGTTTAGGGTTTAGGGTTTAGGGTTTAGGGTTTAGGGTTTAGGGTTTAGGGTTTAGGGTTTAGGGTTTAGGGTTTAGGGTTTAGGGTTTAGGGTTTAGGGTTTAGGGTTTAGGGTTTAGGGTTTAGGGTTTAGGGTTTAGGGTTTAGGGTTTAGGGTTTAGGGTTTAGGGTTTAGGGTTTAGGGTTTAGGGTTTAGGGTTTAGGGTTTAGGGTTTAGGGTTTAGGGTTTAGGGTTTAGGGTTTAGGGTTTAGGGTTTAGGGTTTAGGGTTTAGGGTTTAGGGTTTAGGGTTTAGGGTTTAGGGTTTAGGGTTTAGGGTTTAGGGTTTAGGGTTTAGGGTTTAGGGTTTAGGGTTTAGGGTTTAGGGTTTAGGGTTTAGGGTTTAGGGTTTAGGGTTTAGGGTTTAGGGTTTAGGGTTTAGGGTTTAGGGTTTAGGGTTTAGGGTTTAGGGTTTAGGGTTTAGGGTTTAGGGTTTAGGGTTTAGGGTTTAGGGTTTAGGGTTTAGGGTTTAGGGTTTAGGGTTTAGGGTTTAGGGTTTAGGGTTTAGGGTTTAGGGTTTAGGGTTTAGGGTTTAGGGTTTAGGGTTTAGGGTTTAGGGTTTAGGGTTTAGGGTTTAGGGTTTAGGGTTTAGGGTTTAGGGTTTAGGGTTTAGGGTTTAGGGTTTAGGGTTTAGGGTTTAGGGTTTAGGGTTTAGGGTTTAGGGTTTAGGGTTTAGGGTTTAGGGTTTAGGGTTTAGGGTTTAGGGTTTAGGGTTTAGGGTTTAGGGTTTAGGGTTTAGGGTTTAGGGTTTAGGGTTTAGGGTTTAGGGTTTAGGGTTTAGGGTTTAGGGTTTAGGGTTTAGGGTTTAGGGTTTAGGGTTTAGGGTTTAGGGTTTAGGGTTTAGGGTTTAGGGTTTAGGGTTTAGGGTTTAGGGTTTAGGGTTTAGGGTTTAGGGTTTAGGGTTTAGGGTTTAGGGTTTAGGGTTTAGGGTTTAGGGTTTAGGGTTTAGGGTTTAGGGTTTAGGGTTTAGGGTTTAGGGTTTAGGGTTTAGGGTTTAGGGTTTAGGGTTTAGGGTTTAGGGTTTAGGGTTTAGGGTTTAGGGTTTAGGGTTTAGGGTTTAGGGTTTAGGGTTTAGGGTTTAGGGTTTAGGGTTTAGGGTTTAGGGTTTAGGGTTTAGGGTTTAGGGTTTAGGGTTTAGGGTTTAGGGTTTAGGGTTTAGGGTTTAGGGTTTAGGGTTTAGGGTTTAGGGTTTAGGGTTTAGGGTTTAGGGTTTAGGGTTTAGGGTTTAGGGTTTAGGGTTTAGGGTTTAGGGTTTAGGGTTTAGGGTTTAGGGTTTAGGGTTTAGGGTTTAGGGTTTAGGGTTTAGGGTTTAGGGTTTAGGGTTTAGGGTTTAGGGTTTAGGGTTTAGGGTTTAGGGTTTAGGGTTTAGGGTTTAGGGTTTAGGGTTTAGGGTTTAGGGTTTAGGGTTTAGGGTTTAGGGTTTAGGGTTTAGGGTTTAGGGTTTAGGGTTTAGGGTTTAGGGTTTAGGGTTTAGGGTTTAGGGTTTAGGGTTTAGGGTTTAGGGTTTAGGGTTTAGGGTTTAGGGTTTAGGGTTTAGGGTTTAGGGTTTAGGGTTTAGGGTTTAGGGTTTAGGGTTTAGGGTTTAGGGTTTAGGGTTTAGGGTTTAGGGTTTAGGGTTTAGGGTTTAGGGTTTAGGGTTTAGGGTTTAGGGTTTAGGGTTTAGGGTTTAGGGTTTAGGGTTTAGGGTTTAGGGTTTAGGGTTTAGGGTTTAGGGTTTAGGGTTTAGGGTTTAGGGTTTAGGGTTTAGGGTTTAGGGTTTAGGGTTTAGGGTTTAGGGTTTAGGGTTTAGGGTTTAGGGTTTAGGGTTTAGGGTTTAGGGTTTAGGGTTTAGGGTTTAGGGTTTAGGGTTTAGGGTTTAGGGTTTAGGGTTTAGGGTTTAGGGTTTAGGGTTTAGGGTTTAGGGTTTAGGGTTTAGGGTTTAGGGTTTAGGGTTTAGGGTTTAGGGTTTAGGGTTTAGGGTTTAGGGTTTAGGGTTTAGGGTTTAGGGTTTAGGGTTTAGGGTTTAGGGTTTAGGGTTTAGGGTTTAGGGTTTAGGGTTTAGGGTTTAGGGTTTAGGGTTTAGGGTTTAGGGTTTAGGGTTTAGGGTTTAGGGTTTAGGGTTTAGGGTTTAGGGTTTAGGGTTTAGGGTTTAGGGTTTAGGGTTTAGGGTTTAGGGTTTAGGGTTTAGGGTTTAGGGTTTAGGGTTTAGGGTTTAGGGTTTAGGGTTTAGGGTTTAGGGTTTAGGGTTTAGGGTTTAGGGTTTAGGGTTTAGGGTTTAGGGTTTAGGGTTTAGGGTTTAGGGTTTAGGGTTTAGGGTTTAGGGTTTAGGGTTTAGGGTTTAGGGTTTAGGGTTTAGGGTTTAGGGTTTAGGGTTTAGGGTTTAGGGTTTAGGGTTTAGGGTTTAGGGTTTAGGGTTTAGGGTTTAGGGTTTAGGGTTTAGGGTTTAGGGTTTAGGGTTTAGGGTTTAGGGTTTAGGGTTTAGGGTTTAGGGTTTAGGGTTTAGGGTTTAGGGTTTAGGGTTTAGGGTTTAGGGTTTAGGGTTTAGGGTTTAGGGTTTAGGGTTTAGGGTTTAGGGTTTAGGGTTTAGGGTTTAGGGTTTAGGGTTTAGGGTTTAGGGTTTAGGGTTTAGGGTTTAGGGTTTAGGGTTTAGGGTTTAGGGTTTAGGGTTTAGGGTTTAGGGTTTAGGGTTTAGGGTTTAGGGTTTAGGGTTTAGGGTTTAGGGTTTAGGGTTTAGGGTTTAGGGTTTAGGGTTTAGGGTTTAGGGTTTAGGGTTTAGGGTTTAGGGTTTAGGGTTTAGGGTTTAGGGTTTAGGGTTTAGGGTTTAGGGTTTAGGGTTTAGGGTTTAGGGTTTAGGGTTTAGGGTTTAGGGTTTAGGGTTTAGGGTTTAGGGTTTAGGGTTTAGGGTTTAGGGTTTAGGGTTTAGGGTTTAGGGTTTAGGGTTTAGGGTTTAGGGTTTAGGGTTTAGGGTTTAGGGTTTAGGGTTTAGGGTTTAGGGTTTAGGGTTTAGGGTTTAGGGTTTAGGGTTTAGGGTTTAGGGTTTAGGGTTTAGGGTTTAGGGTTTAGGGTTTAGGGTTTAGGGTTTAGGGTTTAGGGTTTAGGGTTTAGGGTTTAGGGTTTAGGGTTTAGGGTTTAGGGTTTAGGGTTTAGGGTTTAGGGTTTAGGGTTTAGGGTTTAGGGTTTAGGGTTTAGGGTTTAGGGTTTAGGGTTTAGGGTTTAGGGTTTAGGGTTTAGGGTTTAGGGTTTAGGGTTTAGGGTTTAGGGTTTAGGGTTTAGGGTTTAGGGTTTAGGGTTTAGGGTTTAGGGTTTAGGGTTTAGGGTTTAGGGTTTAGGGTTTAGGGTTTAGGGTTTAGGGTTTAGGGTTTAGGGTTTAGGGTTTAGGGTTTAGGGTTTAGGGTTTAGGGTTTAGGGTTTAGGGTTTAGGGTTTAGGGTTTAGGGTTTAGGGTTTAGGGTTTAGGGTTTAGGGTTTAGGGTTTAGGGTTTAGGGTTTAGGGTTTAGGGTTTAGGGTTTAGGGTTTAGGGTTTAGGGTTTAGGGTTTAGGGTTTAGGGTTTAGGGTTTAGGGTTTAGGGTTTAGGGTTTAGGGTTTAGGGTTTAGGGTTTAGGGTTTAGGGTTTAGGGTTTAGGGTTTAGGGTTTAGGGTTTAGGGTTTAGGGTTTAGGGTTTAGGGTTTAGGGTTTAGGGTTTAGGGTTTAGGGTTTAGGGTTTAGGGTTTAGGGTTTAGGGTTTAGGGTTTAGGGTTTAGGGTTTAGGGTTTAGGGTTTAGGGTTTAGGGTTTAGGGTTTAGGGTTTAGGGTTTAGGGTTTAGGGTTTAGGGTTTAGGGTTTAGGGTTTAGGGTTTAGGGTTTAGGGTTTAGGGTTTAGGGTTTAGGGTTTAGGGTTTAGGGTTTAGGGTTTAGGGTTTAGGGTTTAGGGTTTAGGGTTTAGGGTTTAGGGTTTAGGGTTTAGGGTTTAGGGTTTAGGGTTTAGGGTTTAGGGTTTAGGGTTTAGGGTTTAGGGTTTAGGGTTTAGGGTTTAGGGTTTAGGGTTTAGGGTTTAGGGTTTAGGGTTTAGGGTTTAGGGTTTAGGGTTTAGGGTTTAGGGTTTAGGGTTTAGGGTTTAGGGTTTAGGGTTTAGGGTTTAGGGTTTAGGGTTTAGGGTTTAGGGTTTAGGGTTTAGGGTTTAGGGTTTAGGGTTTAGGGTTTAGGGTTTAGGGTTTAGGGTTTAGGGTTTAGGGTTTAGGGTTTAGGGTTTAGGGTTTAGGGTTTAGGGTTTAGGGTTTAGGGTTTAGGGTTTAGGGTTTAGGGTTTAGGGTTTAGGGTTTAGGGTTTAGGGTTTAGGGTTTAGGGTTTAGGGTTTAGGGTTTAGGGTTTAGGGTTTAGGGTTTAGGGTTTAGGGTTTAGGGTTTAGGGTTTAGGGTTTAGGGTTTAGGGTTTAGGGTTTAGGGTTTAGGGTTTAGGGTTTAGGGTTTAGGGTTTAGGGTTTAGGGTTTAGGGTTTAGGGTTTAGGGTTTAGGGTTTAGGGTTTAGGGTTTAGGGTTTAGGGTTTAGGGTTTAGGGTTTAGGGTTTAGGGTTTAGGGTTTAGGGTTTAGGGTTTAGGGTTTAGGGTTTAGGGTTTAGGGTTTAGGGTTTAGGGTTTAGGGTTTAGGGTTTAGGGTTTAGGGTTTAGGGTTTAGGGTTTAGGGTTTAGGGTTTAGGGTTTAGGGTTTAGGGTTTAGGGTTTAGGGTTTAGGGTTTAGGGTTTAGGGTTTAGGGTTTAGGGTTTAGGGTTTAGGGTTTAGGGTTTAGGGTTTAGGGTTTAGGGTTTAGGGTTTAGGGTTTAGGGTTTAGGGTTTAGGGTTTAGGGTTTAGGGTTTAGGGTTTAGGGTTTAGGGTTTAGGGTTTAGGGTTTAGGGTTTAGGGTTTAGGGTTTAGGGTTTAGGGTTTAGGGTTTAGGGTTTAGGGTTTAGGGTTTAGGGTTTAGGGTTTAGGGTTTAGGGTTTAGGGTTTAGGGTTTAGGGTTTAGGGTTTAGGGTTTAGGGTTTAGGGTTTAGGGTTTAGGGTTTAGGGTTTAGGGTTTAGGGTTTAGGGTTTAGGGTTTAGGGTTTAGGGTTTAGGGTTTAGGGTTTAGGGTTTAGGGTTTAGGGTTTAGGGTTTAGGGTTTAGGGTTTAGGGTTTAGGGTTTAGGGTTTAGGGTTTAGGGTTTAGGGTTTAGGGTTTAGGGTTTAGGGTTTAGGGTTTAGGGTTTAGGGTTTAGGGTTTAGGGTTTAGGGTTTAGGGTTTAGGGTTTAGGGTTTAGGGTTTAGGGTTTAGGGTTTAGGGTTTAGGGTTTAGGGTTTAGGGTTTAGGGTTTAGGGTTTAGGGTTTAGGGTTTAGGGTTTAGGGTTTAGGGTTTAGGGTTTAGGGTTTAGGGTTTAGGGTTTAGGGTTTAGGGTTTAGGGTTTAGGGTTTAGGGTTTAGGGTTTAGGGTTTAGGGTTTAGGGTTTAGGGTTTAGGGTTTAGGGTTTAGGGTTTAGGGTTTAGGGTTTAGGGTTTAGGGTTTAGGGTTTAGGGTTTAGGGTTTAGGGTTTAGGGTTTAGGGTTTAGGGTTTAGGGTTTAGGGTTTAGGGTTTAGGGTTTAGGGTTTAGGGTTTAGGGTTTAGGGTTTAGGGTTTAGGGTTTAGGGTTTAGGGTTTAGGGTTTAGGGTTTAGGGTTTAGGGTTTAGGGTTTAGGGTTTAGGGTTTAGGGTTTAGGGTTTAGGGTTTAGGGTTTAGGGTTTAGGGTTTAGGGTTTAGGGTTTAGGGTTTAGGGTTTAGGGTTTAGGGTTTAGGGTTTAGGGTTTAGGGTTTAGGGTTTAGGGTTTAGGGTTTAGGGTTTAGGGTTTAGGGTTTAGGGTTTAGGGTTTAGGGTTTAGGGTTTAGGGTTTAGGGTTTAGGGTTTAGGGTTTAGGGTTTAGGGTTTAGGGTTTAGGGTTTAGGGTTTAGGGTTTAGGGTTTAGGGTTTAGGGTTTAGGGTTTAGGGTTTAGGGTTTAGGGTTTAGGGTTTAGGGTTTAGGGTTTAGGGTTTAGGGTTTAGGGTTTAGGGTTTAGGGTTTAGGGTTTAGGGTTTAGGGTTTAGGGTTTAGGGTTTAGGGTTTAGGGTTTAGGGTTTAGGGTTTAGGGTTTAGGGTTTAGGGTTTAGGGTTTAGGGTTTAGGGTTTAGGGTTTAGGGTTTAGGGTTTAGGGTTTAGGGTTTAGGGTTTAGGGTTTAGGGTTTAGGGTTTAGGGTTTAGGGTTTAGGGTTTAGGGTTTAGGGTTTAGGGTTTAGGGTTTAGGGTTTAGGGTTTAGGGTTTAGGGTTTAGGGTTTAGGGTTTAGGGTTTAGGGTTTAGGGTTTAGGGTTTAGGGTTTAGGGTTTAGGGTTTAGGGTTTAGGGTTTAGGGTTTAGGGTTTAGGGTTTAGGGTTTAGGGTTTAGGGTTTAGGGTTTAGGGTTTAGGGTTTAGGGTTTAGGGTTTAGGGTTTAGGGTTTAGGGTTTAGGGTTTAGGGTTTAGGGTTTAGGGTTTAGGGTTTAGGGTTTAGGGTTTAGGGTTTAGGGTTTAGGGTTTAGGGTTTAGGGTTTAGGGTTTAGGGTTTAGGGTTTAGGGTTTAGGGTTTAGGGTTTAGGGTTTAGGGTTTAGGGTTTAGGGTTTAGGGTTTAGGGTTTAGGGTTTAGGGTTTAGGGTTTAGGGTTTAGGGTTTAGGGTTTAGGGTTTAGGGTTTAGGGTTTAGGGTTTAGGGTTTAGGGTTTAGGGTTTAGGGTTTAGGGTTTAGGGTTTAGGGTTTAGGGTTTAGGGTTTAGGGTTTAGGGTTTAGGGTTTAGGGTTTAGGGTTTAGGGTTTAGGGTTTAGGGTTTAGGGTTTAGGGTTTAGGGTTTAGGGTTTAGGGTTTAGGGTTTAGGGTTTAGGGTTTAGGGTTTAGGGTTTAGGGTTTAGGGTTTAGGGTTTAGGGTTTAGGGTTTAGGGTTTAGGGTTTAGGGTTTAGGGTTTAGGGTTTAGGGTTTAGGGTTTAGGGTTTAGGGTTTAGGGTTTAGGGTTTAGGGTTTAGGGTTTAGGGTTTAGGGTTTAGGGTTTAGGGTTTAGGGTTTAGGGTTTAGGGTTTAGGGTTTAGGGTTTAGGGTTTAGGGTTTAGGGTTTAGGGTTTAGGGTTTAGGGTTTAGGGTTTAGGGTTTAGGGTTTAGGGTTTAGGGTTTAGGGTTTAGGGTTTAGGGTTTAGGGTTTAGGGTTTAGGGTTTAGGGTTTAGGGTTTAGGGTTTAGGGTTTAGGGTTTAGGGTTTAGGGTTTAGGGTTTAGGGTTTAGGGTTTAGGGTTTAGGGTTTAGGGTTTAGGGTTTAGGGTTTAGGGTTTAGGGTTTAGGGTTTAGGGTTTAGGGTTTAGGGTTTAGGGTTTAGGGTTTAGGGTTTAGGGTTTAGGGTTTAGGGTTTAGGGTTTAGGGTTTAGGGTTTAGGGTTTAGGGTTTAGGGTTTAGGGTTTAGGGTTTAGGGTTTAGGGTTTAGGGTTTAGGGTTTAGGGTTTAGGGTTTAGGGTTTAGGGTTTAGGGTTTAGGGTTTAGGGTTTAGGGTTTAGGGTTTAGGGTTTAGGGTTTAGGGTTTAGGGTTTAGGGTTTAGGGTTTAGGGTTTAGGGTTTAGGGTTTAGGGTTTAGGGTTTAGGGTTTAGGGTTTAGGGTTTAGGGTTTAGGGTTTAGGGTTTAGGGTTTAGGGTTTAGGGTTTAGGGTTTAGGGTTTAGGGTTTAGGGTTTAGGGTTTAGGGTTTAGGGTTTAGGGTTTAGGGTTTAGGGTTTAGGGTTTAGGGTTTAGGGTTTAGGGTTTAGGGTTTAGGGTTTAGGGTTTAGGGTTTAGGGTTTAGGGTTTAGGGTTTAGGGTTTAGGGTTTAGGGTTTAGGGTTTAGGGTTTAGGGTTTAGGGTTTAGGGTTTAGGGTTTAGGGTTTAGGGTTTAGGGTTTAGGGTTTAGGGTTTAGGGTTTAGGGTTTAGGGTTTAGGGTTTAGGGTTTAGGGTTTAGGGTTTAGGGTTTAGGGTTTAGGGTTTAGGGTTTAGGGTTTAGGGTTTAGGGTTTAGGGTTTAGGGTTTAGGGTTTAGGGTTTAGGGTTTAGGGTTTAGGGTTTAGGGTTTAGGGTTTT